>OZ010680.1:13240283-13419474 GCA_963932265.1 Thymelicus lineola
ACGCATTTAGCGAATCGGCAGGCTTGGCACTGGTTGCGGCGGCTCACGTCCACGATGCAATGACCTCCGTCCTTGCAGACGTAGTCCAACTTGCTGCTAACAAACAAAAATATACGTTTTCATATTAATGAAAAGAAAGTACACTAATGTACAGCCAGCAAAAGAGTAATGTATGCCGGGCATGATACAATAATTCTTCTAAAAAATACCGACAACTATTTTGAGGTTATGTAAAAAAGTGTAAATACAAAAGTTGTAGATCTTTTTATTACCTACAACTTTGTCATTTAATTTTTTTTCCATAGGACTTGAAGTTTTGCTGGAAATTGAGATAAACCGTTTTTTTTTCCCTAACCCCCCTTCCCCCACTTCCCGACTTCAGATCGCCCGTAAATTATTTTTCCTTTCATTTTTGTTATATTCTCTTCCTTTTGAAATGGGTTTCATTTTGTTTTCAAAAATTATCGGCACTGGTATTTATACGTTAAGTATGATTTAACATTGATAACAAGATAATAAACTTTGAGTGATATTGATAAATATTAAACGACAAACTTTTTGTAATAATAAACATCAAGGAACGTTTTAGTATCATGTCATGCATTCCTAACTCTCTACCTGACATTGCACTATACTACGAGGTATGTCCCACATTGCGCCGGAAATGTCATTAATTGAGCGATAACTTTGTTAATCAAAGGATCAAAGAGGTGGTCTTTAAACTGATTAAATGCAAAGTACGCGTCGGCGTCGAGTTAGGAACCTAATCATGTACCAACTACTGATAAAGAATATTGTTTATAGGTATTTGAATAACAAAATAACTATAGTAAAGTTTTGAGGCAGCCAACTAATTTAGAAACCATTTATAATTCCTATTGATGAAATACAATTTATTATGTTTCATTAATGCTGTTAATAATAATATGAAAGCCCTTTTCTTGCGAATTCGCTACAACTTTGGCAATACATATTTTCGAGTTCTTTACGGACGCCCCTTTCTTATAGTGTCCTCTCTTGGGTACCATAGGGTTATTTTTTTGCTCCATTTGTTTATTTTACAACGTAGCATATGCCATGTCCAACCCCAATTTAAATGCTCTATGAGAGTTATTATATCTGCAACCTTAGTCTTTTTTCTTATTTCAGAATTTCTGATTTTATCACGGCTATGTTAGGAAGTAGTTAATGAGTAATAGTCGATAAACTTACTACTTCGGAACCCTACATTGCGCGTGGCCGGACACGCACTTGTCCGGTTTCTTTACAAAGTACCTTAGCACGTAGACCGTACAATACATCGGAAGAGAGAGTTGCCGGCGTTGAAAACAAAGTTTCAACTGGCATTTCATTAGAACTTCGTGCAAAACCCGTTTAACTTTTAATCATGTTTTTTATCAAATGACCCGCGAACCAGAGAACGTCCATAAATTACGTGAGGCGTTTTTAGCAATTTTTTGCGGTTTTCAGCGACAGATCCCCCCTCCTCCCTGGTGAGATATTGTGAGATTTGACGTAACGCCCTCCTCCATCCCCATAATCTCACGAATTTTTTCAAAACATATATTTCTAGGGTACACTTCGACGGACTAGGTGAAAAATCTAAATATGTTTATTTTTTTATTTTGTGCATTTTGCTTTAGATGTTAAAGGTCCCATCAGTGGTATTAGACATATTTTTAGTAAAGGAACATGGTTTACTTAATTTAACACTATTTTTGATCAGTTTTATTGTGTCTTGCGAAAAAAAATTACGTGAGATTTGCCCAGACCTCCCTCTCCCCAGCGTAGTATTAGATGAGATTCGGCTCGACCTCGACGACGGACGACTGACGACGCCCGATACGACATTACGAAGTGACTGTACTATAAAAGTTTTCAGCAAATTAAATAACACACAAGCTCAAGTGTAAATGTTCTTGGATTATACATAATTGTAATAAAATGATGATAACCTAGTTGTTTGCTAATAATTTTATATGAGACGGGATTTCTGGCGTCCGTTCACATATCCACTTCACCAACTAATAAAACAACAGATTTTTTTATTGTTTTGAGCACAATAAATTACAACAAAAGTCAAAATGTATAATATTTTCCCTGTGTCTTATGTATTTAATATTAAGAGTTGATACAAATTAGATGTTACATTTTATACTCGTATAGTGGGCAGGCATTACGAACAATAGAAATGGCGGCTCTCGACATCATTAACGAATTAATTAATACTAGAGGCCCGTCAGTTTAGTTCAGTCGAAATTCGACCGTAATTCAATCTTTCAAAATCAAACCATCTTTAAAATATTACAAAGAGAAAAGTTTTGGTTTTTTTGTTTGACTGTTTGTAAAGAATAAACTCAAAAACTACTGGACCGATTCTAAAAATTCTAAAAATTCTTTCACCAATAGTTTGCTGTTTTGGTTCTGACTAACATAGGTTATATTTTGTTTAAAATCATTAGTATTCTATATGAAAACCGAAGCAAAGTGAGGGCGGTTGCTAGTCTTTAAAATGTAATTTAAACACAAATTATTCTCATTTAGCCTTATGCACTTCTCCATACAAACTTTAACTATACCAAAAATCAGACTTCTACGTGCCTCCATTACATTTATTTATTTAACGTCCACTAAAACAGGACAGGATACCCAATAATTTCTTAATATCTAAATAATCTAATATCTAAAAATCGTGTTACTGTAATTATTCTGCTCTTTCACTGGAACACGTTAAAATAATTACATCTAGGATCATCCTAGGACCAAGGACGCGTGGTGGCTAGCTGGGCTAAATACATTATGCCTGTTACCTCTGTTACCGTTCGGGTCGTCGAGCCAAGACTGTGGTTTCGATTCCTAGTGAAGCGGAAATTTGAATAATGAGTTTGAATTTCTGTTCTCGGTCTTAGCGTGTGTTGTCTACACACGACACAAGGAATTCTAGTGTGGGGCTATGAGTATTGAGTGTGTATGTTATTTTTCAACACCCTTGCTCATAAATTGGTTTTTATCACATGGCTTTTACACTCATAAACCATGGTATTAAACACTTGTGCTTTTTTTTCTTGATCGCACTAGTGTTTTATTTTATATTCCATCAAATTAAGTTTGTACCCTGCTGAAAGATATTATTAATGCATTCTATTTGCTCTTAACTTAGCCGGGTTATAGTTTTATTTTTAAATTTCGGAAAAAAATTTTGACTTAGATACGTTTCGTTTCAACATAAGACTAAAAATAACACTATTTTTGTAAAAAAAAAACAAGTGTACCACCTTGAATATGATAAATTTTCAACAACTTATTTACTTTAATTAATAATTCAACGTGAAACTAATTCATAAATACATAAATATTAGATTTTTTTACATTTTGCGTTTTTGCTGTTTAGCGTAATTGTTCGTGCCTACGCTCCAATCTGCGCGCGCATAGCTAACGCCGCGCGCAGAAAAAAAAATATCAGCGCGGAGCGCGCCATTTTTAACAAACTTTCCGTCTGATCTGTGAGCATTGTTTATTTGAATACGAATAATTTGTTTTTTTACTCGTAAGTGTGTTGAAAAACGTCGTATGACACCCGTGAGGTTTGGTCCTTACACTCTCGGTTTTCTTGCAGCACTCGCCTTCGGCTCGCGCTGTGCAATATCACCTCGAGTGTAATGACCAACATACCACACTTGTATCATAATGTACTATATACACACGGGTCGTCGTTTAAGTCAAGAAAAAAATAACCGACATGTTGTAATGAAAAATGTTGTAAAATAATTGTAATTGTAGATGAGCACAATATTTTAAACACTTTAAATACTAACCGCCGGATGCTGCGCTTAAAAAATCCGCGGCAACCGTCACACGAAGCTACTCCGTAGTGTTTCCCGGAAGCCTTGTCGCCGCACACGAGGCAGAGGGCCTCCATCTTACCTCCACCACGTCGTTCCATGTTATCCTGACAAAGAAATAAATACATTTTACCAAAAAATAAGTCAACTTCAAAAAAATTCGTCTTCGAAATAAAGCGGACAAGTGCGAGTTAAACTCGCGTGGAGAGGGTTCCCTAGGTAGATTATCAATTTAACGTTATTTTATTAATTTTTGCCGTTTCCTTTGAGAACATACACTTCTTATACGTTTTCTTGTAATATTTAAATAAAAAACTATTCTCCATTGAAGTATAATGACATAGAACAGACATCTCGAACAAAATGTGTGTCCCGAAACCGCGATGACGCGTTCTTTTTTCAAACTCTAGAAGGTGATTTACATAGAGTAACTTTGTATAAGACACTTGCCGAACCACGACAAACAGTCAACGACTCTAAATCTTTAGCTCTTCCAAATGTTTGATTTAATGTTTAATTGAATTCACTGAGTAATATAATACACATAATTTATTATTTACCTAAGAGTAGGTACTATAGTCATTCTTATCGGGCTTATTTATTTGTCCATTAACACGCTTACTTGCCAAGTGTGTAAGCCCGACTCATGATTTTTTCAATTCAATTCAATTGACTGACCTGAACTGACTGAACTGACTTGAATTGATTCAAGTCAATTTATTTGCATTTCATTCAAAAATGGCGGGAACATTCCACAATAATTGAAATAAATTCGTTTTAGTTGATTTAAGTTAATATTTTGTTTTCTTACTGATGATAAGTAATACCATTTTCTTTTTTGTATTTTTTTACGTGCAATTGTGACAGGTTCTCATCACGCAAGACAGCATTTTTTCAGTTTGTTACTAAACAATTTTGGCATGCGGCCGCAATGAACGCAGGTGAGTGACAAGCGAGTGAGTGAATGAAGTGAGCCACCCTGGCCACAATGAATGCACCCGACTCAATGCTTCAATGCTATTCTCTATATTTTTTTCTAAATTCTAGCCTCACCAGTTTCGGAGATAAAGGGGGGAATAGTTAATTTTTGTCTTTAAATTTCATTTTTTTTCTTGAATAGTTTTAAAACTATCCATTGTAGAACTATAACAAAAATATATTTGACATCCTTATAACAAGCTTTTTCATTTGACATAATACACAATACGGTTTGCAAAAGAGTTTTTTTTTTCGTTTATTTATTTTATTCAAAGTTCTGTTTACTTCGTCTTTAAGTCATAAAAAGTATATGAGTAGCAAATTTCAACTCATTTGGTCCAGTAGTTTCGGAGTAATTTGTCGGTCAGTCAGCCAGACACACGAGTGATCGTATAAGGGTTCCGTTTTTCGTTTTTTCGGACGGAACCCTAAAATATATCAAGTTGCTACAAGTAGGAATACCTAGAATATCTAAGGATTTGACTCAATTCCTCATACTCGTAGATCCCATCATCAGAAAATGAAAAAATAATCTTCCAGTACGTTTGATAAATGATGGAGTTCTGGATCTCCTTTTTTACCCTTTTTGACTGCCAGGAAGGGTACCTAAAAACAAATCCAATGGGAATTAAATTAAAGTGGGTTTTAATGTTTTCTTTTTTGCAGTTGGGTTTATTTTTAAAAAAAGTTTGTAACTATAGAATAAAAAAAAATTCAAGGAATTTTATTTTTTATTTATTTAAAAATAAAATTTATTGAATTTTTATTTTTTTAACTTGCTTTGTCCGTTAGTTTGATAGCATGTAATATGTGGGAAAAATATTGTAAGCTCCATTAGAACCACTTCCTCTAATCCTACTGAGTTGAAATTTCACAAATTGATGGGTTCCGATAGCAATGCATTTTTCACGAAAATGGTTATACAATATGTAACTTTTGTGGGAATTAGATTTAAATACTATATTAAGTACACAGCAATAGCAATAGCAACAACCCATAATTGTCCCACTGCTGGGCTCGGGGTCTCCTCTCACAATGTGAGGGGCCATAGACTACCACGCTGGCCTAGTGCGGATTGGTAGACTTCACACACTTTTGAGAACTTTCTTGAGAACTCTCAGGTGTGCAGGTTTCCTCACGATGTTTTCCTTTACCGAAGCAAGTGATAATTAACTTGTAATACGCACATAATATTTGAAAAATGCCAGGATTTGAACTCGGGCCCCTCGGTTCGGGAAACCAACGTTCTAACCGCTAGGCTATCACTGCTTAATACACATATATTAAGTACGTACATATATTAAGTAAGTACACATATATTAAGTAATTCTCATGTATATGACCGGATATTAATTTGTTGCAATTTTGTCTTCTTTGAAATTAAATCGTTATTTACAACATTAAAAATTTATCCCTGAGCGTAAACATAAACTGCGTAGGAGGTACGGATACGCCCACATTCATATTAATAGGTAAATGTTTTGGTTTGATTGGTGGAGGGGTTACTGGTCAACCCAAGTGACGGAAGAATGAGCACTTCTGCTAACCTAATAAATAATAGCTCATAATTTGATGATTTAATTTCTTTAATAGTATAAAACATTACGCAACATAATCACAGGGCATGAAGTGATTTTGAGAACCCCCTTATCTCTCTATCAAGAGACCAACCGTGCTCAGAAGTCAAGCACATCGATTAAAAATACGTGCGAACAGAATTCAAACTCATATCACCCGTGGAAGCCCTTTTTCACCACTAGGTTATAACAAATTCTTACGCGGTGTCCTACGTGGGCGACTCAACGCGAACGCGAAGCGACGCGGCACGATGCGAAAACAACAAACAGTTGAAATGTGTTGAAGTGTCCTACGTTACAAAACGCATGTAGAGTGCGTTGCGGCGCGGCGCGATTTGACGCGAACGCGATCAGTTGGTTTGATATTTTCGCGCGAACTTCAGCGGCGCGGCGGGTGTCAGAGGCGGTGAAGGGGCGATTCGCGTGCACGTAGGACAGAGCCGCCGCATCGCACCGCATCGCACTGAAATCGCACCGGATCGCTTCGCGGTCGCGTTCGCGTTGAGTCGCCCACGTAGGACACGGTGTTATAATCCACAAATAATAATATGACAAAAAACTGCACGCTTAATGGTCATAGCACACATATCAACTCGTAAACGGAACGTAAACGTATCAACTCTTGCATGTCAGTATTCTTTGTATGAAACTCCCTACTGTAAAGCACACTTATCGGATTCGTAACGTAACCGCCTCGCCTCGAGACAAGCTCACGAACCGCGGTACGGTGTGTGGACGACTTGCCGTACCCGCGCTTACGTCTCACCGTACGCTATCCGTCGACTTTCCGTTTCCTCGTGCACGCCCCGCGCCGCGGCTACCGTTACGTCGGCGAACTGCTGTCATTCATTCCGTCAACCAGCGGCCGGCGAGCCGTAAGCGCGGCGTCACCTAGCCGTAAGCGCGGCGTCGCCTAGCCGTAGCCGAGCTTACGTTAGGTTGACGGCGAGGCGATCCGGTGCCGATCCCTTTCCGAGTTGATAAGTGCGCTACGACCATAATACGGCAGAAAACTTACCTACTTAGAAGAGTAGTGTGTGTAAGTGTAACCTCAGTCAATACGCTGCCCGGCAAACCGTCAAACCATAGATTATTTTGGGGGTAATCTATGCGTCAAACCGAGGAATTTAGTTGTAAACTTCTATTTCTAGTTAAAGTTATTTGACACAATCATCATTTCATAAAGGTACTCTAAGCATAATTTTTAGCCCACTTTTACGCATAAGCTCCACTGCTACTCGAGCTGATGGTCTCATAAGTAACTACTGGGGGAAAACTATTATAATATTGTTAAGATTTTCGGTCGGTATGAAAATACTTGTTCCATTGTTGCAGTAGATACTGCTGTAACATGATAATGTTGAAGCTCGTCGCATCCTATTTGGCTAACGTGGGTGCAAAATCGCCTGTGGCACCTGTATTTATTAAATCCAACGTTGGTCGCCGTCGTTTGTGGTGTGTCGCATAAATGTTAATACATATCAAATTTTAATATACAGGGTTATTTGTAACTCGACGAATTCCTGGCGGGAGCTGATGAAGGAGCCAAAATGCGATATATTTGATGTTCATTTGTATGAGCAAAAAAAAAATCTTGCTACTTGTGGAGAATATTTCAGGGTTGAAAAGTATAAAGCGTAAAAGTAATGCACAAACTATTATTTTTTTGTTCATACGTCTTGCTCGATATGAGCCCCTCTATTTCTTATACAGGTCCGAATCCTCTTTCTCATTTCTGTTTTTGTCACCCTTAAGCTAAAACTTCCGCCGCGCCTATAATTCGTTTTCTTAATTCTTCTATCGAACTGACTTTGTGACCCCACACGTAAAAATCTAACGGCGTAAGATCTGGGCTTCGTGCAGGCCACGGTATTGGCCCTCCTCTTCCCATCCATTTATTTTGGTGTGTATTATCCAGCCACTGTCGCACAGTAAGTCGGTAGTGAGCCGTCCCCGGACACACGTCATGTTGAAATAATAAATTATTTTTAATTTCTTCTGGAACATCAGCCAACAGTACACTAACCCCTCAGGAACCACATCGAAAAGCAGATAATAAATATGACATTCAAAACAAAGTCGCGTCCTCGCTTTTGTCTACCTACGATGAGTGAAACGCCGTTTTTGTTAAGAATTACATGTTTTTGGATTAACATTAAATATATTGCATTTGCATTGATGCTCTGAAAAAGAACCTTGACACAAAATAACCGACTTGAAAATTAGGGATAGCTCAAAAACTACTCGTCAGATCTCGCTCAAATTTAAATGGGAATTAGAAATGTGTACCTAGGTAATTTTGTATATTAGGTAATGGTTTAAAACAAAATTTAATAGTGACAGTTTATTTGTATAATCATCTCCTAAAGAGTGAAAGTAGGGGATGAAACATTTTAAGTTATCAGTGTGAAAAAATATTTATTAACTCAAGGGAAAAATTAAATGTTATAGTAATATAATTTAGATTAGGTCAATACAACGTGATAAAAATAACGGAGAGGGAAAGGGAGAGGGAGAGATAAAGGAAGAGAGAGAGCTAGAGAGAGAGCGAGAGGGATTTGTTAAACCTACTAAAACTATAAAAGTTAAAAGTAACACTACAATCATTGATTGTTATGCGATACGAAGTTCGCCGGGACAGCTAGTAATGTAAATAAAAGCATCAAAATTCCAACCCTTCGACAGTCGAACTGTCAAAGCGAATGAATTTTATTTTAATAACTCAGGATTTGAATGGTACAGAGAACTGGCTTGTTTCATATTTTTTTCTTTTCAATGCAGTATTTTTGATTTGAGTTTGTCTCACATTTTTATTATAGTTTCATAGAACCAATATTAAAATTTAATATTGAAATTTTTATTTGGTTACAAACGAAACTCTTCTTTTGTATCAAACAACGTTCATGTATTTGTCAAACATGACAGTATTCAGGTGTAAATAGAAACTTTGATAGAGCGTTAGAACTAGAGACACGATATCGAAACCAAAAATATCGATACTTTCTTAATATCGGAATCGAAATAAAAGTATCAAATTAGTGTAAGTATCGAAACGAAAGCAGCGATATGAGTAAGTATCGAATATTCATGAAGATCTTATAGAAAGGCTTGCTGGATTTCCTTACAAATATTAAACTACAGAAAAAAACAATAAAACATTAATATTAAGCAGAATTAATCAATACTTATTAAATAAAATCAAAATTTAAAGGGTTCACTCTTCATCTGTGCAGTCGCCTAGAAATAAAAGTTGATTTATTTGTTTATTTTTTTATCTCTTTACTGCACATCAAGAATAGGACAACAGCAATGTAAAGTAGGCAAGTATATAGAGTACAAAAAGCGGTCTTATCACTACACCGCGATCTCTTCCAGAAAACCTGCAGATGCGGAGTTTATTTATCCTTTTTCAGCTCCTTTCACACACTTTAATTAAGTATTTGTATCCCCCGATATTTCCCGCCACTTCGTTCTCCCGCGCTACGTCATAGAGTAACTTCCTACGCCACGTCCACAGATAACCTACATTTATCTTTTATGTTTATCTGTCATTGTAATTAAAGTGTGTTTAAGAGACGATAGACTACTTGCTTATACTACACTGTGTGGTAAATTTTATGAAAATCTTTTAAGTATCTTTTTCCGGGAATACATAATATCACACCTTTAAAAATAAATCTGAATCACCAAATGTATTACTAAGCCGAAAAATCAGGAACGGCTAGACGGATTTCGCTAATTCCTTTTTTGTTTTGTTTGATATTCTAAGGAGAAGATTTTTGTAAAAGAAGAATTAAGAATGTTGTGCGGAAAATTAAAAACAAATAAGAAAACTTCTCGACCATTCGTAAATTTAGCAACATTATTTTTTATTTTATAACTGTCAGTCGAGGGAAAAGGAGAGGGAGAGGAGTTTGTAGGCGATATAAAGTTCGCTCGGTCAGCTATAGTCGCCACGAACTAAGAAGCCATATTTGTCGTTTGTCATCGCAGTGACACTAGAGATGTACAAAAAAAAATCGGTTTACGAAAGAACCAAATTTTTGCAACAAATCGATTCAAAATTGTAAGACTTTCTCCTCCTCCTCGCGTCGTTCCCTCATTACTGAGGATCGTGGCTCCGATCCGGTAAGACTTTCTAATCGATTCAATATAATTAAATTGTAAATTCTAAAAACCGAAACATTCAGATATCCACAAGTAACTGCCTCCATTGAGGTACTTAAGTTACCTTACCGCACTTATACGCTCAATAATTATGTATTTACGACTACAATAAAATAGTTTTTTCCTAAAAAACTCACTGCTAATTCGTCCGCGCCGCATCCAGCGTATGAAGTTTGGGTTTCGGTTGAATAATGAATATTCCAACTCTATTGTAATTAGTTCAAATGGCTGCGATTAGAGATTATAGTAATAAATATTTTTGGTCATGTTCTTATAGAAGAGAAGAAATTAAATTGTTTAATTGTTAAACACAAAGAAAGAAATAAAGTAAATTCATTTTTATTTTAAGTTTCGATTATAGTAATGTATCGATTATGATTGGTTTTGTAGTGGTTTCAAGCCGACACATCACTCAACGTCAGTGTGGGTTTTGGCATCTTCATATAAAATTGATTCGACGGCTTAATTTTTTATTCAATTTTGCATAAATTATGATGTGATGGGATTTTTACTAGATAATAACGTTTAATATGATTTATAAATAACGTCAATGAAAACACATAGGGATTTTTAACAAATTTTGGCAAAATCCTTTGTTCGTAAGTATCCAATTATTCATGTCAATTAAATGATTATTCCCTTTTGCTCCTCAGATTAAAGAAATAAAAGGCAGATATAACTTTCGCAAAGAAATGCAACGAATGACGTGAAGCCGCTTTTTTACTATGTGTGCATGACAACCATATTGACAAATAGCAGTGGTATCGTAGAGACACATATTTCATTGTGTGTGTAAGTTGCCAGACATTGAAAACAAAAAATCGCAATCTCCCGCAATTTAGTAAATATTTTTTGTCATATACGTATTTTCAACTTGAAATATTATGCACAATTAAATTGGCAAATTATTTATTATTATATCACTAGATATCAAAAAGTATAGATATTAAATATGCCAAATGTTCTTTTAATATACAGTACTTAATATGTTGAATTGTTTTCATTTATGTTTTTTTTTCTCTTTTGGGTAGTTATTTTTAATTGAAAAATATCAAAATTTTAATAGATTTATTATAATTAAAATACATGAAATATAATTATATAATATACGTCATCTTCATTAAAATGCAATGAATAAACAAAGAAAAATTTAGATGGCCAATCATTATCTTGCCTACTTTGATAAAACTTACTTACTTGGGACTAGAGCATCGAAACTCGGTTCAATTTTGAGAACCCGGGTTTTCGGGTTTAAGAGTATCAAAACCCGGGTAGACCGGTTTTTTCGAGCTTTTCGAGCCTTTTATTATATTTTTTTAAAATACACTAATCTGCGTTTATATATCGATTTCCTGCAATGAGTACAAATTATAAAGGATGAGGAAGAATTTAAATAAATGAAATAGTACTTTACAAATTACAAAAACAGTTTAAAATGTTTAAAAACTGATAAAGATTTATTTTTTCTTCAGAATATCTTAAAACTTAGTAAGTAATCTCCATCCATCCATCCATCCATCCATCAACCCTTGGAGGTCCACTGCTGGACATAGGCCTCCCCTAACATGCGCCACTCTGACCGGTCCTGAGCCTTCTGAATCCAGCGGATGCCCGCTGTCTTCTTCAGGTCGTCGGTCCATCTTGTCGGGGGGCGTCCTGTACTCCGTTTTCCGAGACGCGGGCGCCATTCGAGGACCTTTCTTCCCCAACGGTTATCGGTCCTTCGCACTATGTAGCCGGCCCATTGCCACTTCAGCCGGCTAATTCTTTGAGCTATGTCGGTTACTCTTGTTCGTCTACGGATCTCCTCGTTTCTGATGCGATTATTAATTATTATTTATTTTTATTTTTCATACAAACTAAATACTTCAATGTAAAATACTTAATATGCAATCTCTTTACGCAAGCTGGCAACTTCGCATTGACTGATATGAAACTTTGACATGAGTAAACTTTTCTCGACGTTAACAATTATTTCTCATCGATTTTACTGTCTGTGCGACCAGTGACAATAACAAAACCTAATGGATAATAATACTGGTTCAAAAAGTTTTGGAAACTTCGTCAGTTTTTAAGTTATAGTTAAGAAAATTTATGTATAAGCTTATAATTAGACACCAAAAATAACTGTATCACGTTTGTCCCGAAATTCAGGGAATTCAACTCCATAAGCGGTAAAACTAAGGGGTTGTGAGTTCGTTGTGTTGTGAGTTACGTTTATAGATGCCGCGTACAGGTTTTGACTGCCTCTGTTGTTTCTTTTATTAGATATTTTTTGGTTAAGGGGGTGTTTAACATTTATTCTACTGCAAAAGGCAACAATAATAAACACTTGTAGGATTGTTAGAAATGTTGTATCCATAGTTGAGTAACCATTCAATTACATATATTAAACAATCTGTTGTCGTTGGGCCAAAAGCTCGCAGCGTTGGATTTATACCCCAGAAATGGGAGAATAATACATCTATACAAATAAATAAAATTAGAGTGTCTGTTTGTAATATGAAAATAACAGCTTTTTACTAAATGCATTTCGATGTATACACGGTACATATACCAAAACAACATTTTTTACAATTTTTGTCTGTCTGTCTGTCTGTTTGTTCCGGCTAATCTCTGAAACGGTTGGACCGATTTTGACGGAATTCTCACTAGCAGATGGCTGATGTAACAAGGAGTAACTTAGGCTACCTTTATTTTAGAAAAAAATAGTTTTAGAAAATAACAAATAGGTTTTTTGTTAAATACGACGCGGACGAAGGCGCGGGTAACAGCTAGTTTTATATATACTAACTAGGTTTTCGCGTGGGGCGCGCGCTGCTTTAGCAGTGCCTTTCTCTTTCCCAAAAGACAAAATAAATAAATAGTTTTTTTTTTCAAAAATATTGGTCTTTGAAATTTATTTTTCGATTCAGGAGTCTGTTTGCGACATATTTGGCTTGAGATGGAGAGATACTGGGAGAGGGAGACGAAAAGGGAGATGGAGGGAGAGGGAGGGACAGGGAGCGGGAGATGGAGAGGGAGCGAGAGAGGGTTAGAGGGGGAAGACGGAAAAAGAGAGGGAGGGAGAGAGACGGGGGAGGAAATGGAGACGGAGGGGGAGACGGAGAGAGAGTGGAAGCGGGAATGGAAGGGATATGGAGAGGGAGGGGGAGACGGATAGGGAGAGGGAAAGGGAGAGGGGGATGGAGAGTTATAGGGAGCCGGAGAGAGGGAGAGATTGATAGGTTAATATGAATTGATTTGGATTGCATGGTTTACACTGATGATGACATTGTATTTCTTTGGAGACGGAGTGGGAGAGGGAGGGAGTGGGATAGAAGGGGAAGACAAAGAGAGAGGGAAAGATTGATAGGATTAATATGAATTGGATTGCGTGGATAAGTAATTTAAACTGATGTTGACATTGTATTTCTGTGGAGAGGGAGCGGGAGAGGGTAGAAGGGGCAGGGAGAGAGAGAGGGAGGGAAAGGGAGAGAGCGAAGGCAGAGGGAGAGAGGGAGGAGAGACGCAGAGGGAGTGGGAGAGGGAGGAATAGAGAGAGGGTGGGGGAGAGAGAGGAAAAGGGAGAGGGAGACGGAGAAAGAGAAGGAGGTGAGAGGGAGATGGAGAGAGAGGGAGAGATTGATAGGATTAGTATGAATTGGATTGCATGGATAAGTAATTTACGCTGATGTTGACATTGTATTTCTTTGGAGAGGGAGCGGGAGAGGGAGGGAGAGGGATAGAAGATAGAAGAGATCGAGAGGTATAGGGAGGGAGGGAGAGAGAGGGAGTGATTGATAGGATTAATATGAATTGGATTGCATTTTTTTTTTTTTTTTTTTAAATCTTTATTTGTTAAAAGGGGTTTTGTCACAATGTGACCATGTCACCCCCGTACAGGCTAACATTTATCACATATATAAACACAACAGAAATCAATATAAAGACTTGTATAGTTTTAACAGCATTTTGGCTCCTTCGGATAACGGTGTAGCCAAAATACTGTTACAACTTCCAACTTCACAGGTTTTTTGTTGCATCAAATGCTGTCTTAATCTTTCATTCCGAGCACATTCCATCAACACATGATCTACATCTTCAACCACATTGCACACGGCGCAATTAGGGGATTCAGAACGATCCATCAGATTTTTAAACTTATTTGATGGAATGTGCCCGGAACGAAGCCGCATTAGGGATACAATATCTCTTCTGCTACAATGTACCTGTTCAAACCATGGGTAACGAAGAGGCTGGCCTTGGATGGTCTTATACCATATTCCTTTGGTGCGAGATCGCTCGTCAAAGTATTCGTTCCACAATTGTCTGCAACTGGTTTTCGCATCCGTAAGCAGCTCGCTATGTAAGGGCCAACAGTTGTAAGGTACGCCGTCACTCACAGCTTGTCTCGCAGCACGATCAGCCTCTTCATTCCCCACAATTCCAACGTGTGAGGGTATCCACTGGATAATCAGCTCCTTTTTTGATGCACGAATTTTGATAATTGTATCCAGGATTTTATAGGCTATCGGCAGTCCTCGACTATTCGAGGGGAGCCGAGCCAAATGAAAAAGGGCACTTTTGGAATCAGACAAAATAATAATTTGACTATTATCCGTGGATGCTGCGTAAGATAAAGCTTCGGATATCGCAATAAGTTCGCAATGCATGATGGACACATTGGCACTTATATTAAATTTCATGCTAAAATTACTTTGCGGATCATAGACGGCAGCCCCACATCCACCTTCATCCTTGGAGCCATCCGAGAAAAGCTTAAAATATGTATTGTATTTACAGATAAGTTCATTGCATTTGTTACGTAGATCTATTACATTATTATATCTCCTTGCAGATTCTATGCCCTCAACCTCTGTTTTTATATTTATAGCCAAATCATAGTAAGTAATCCAATTGTTTAGGGTATAAATTGGTAATTTAGAATAAGAGTGTAGGTGAATATTAGAGTATTCTCTGTAGATTATTATCAATAACGGTAACTTTTTCCTAATCCAATATTCATTTAGGCATGATTTATGTAATTCTTCCAAAACATTTATAGTAATATTGTTACTAGACGATCGAGACTTGAGCAAAAACTTTGAGGCTAAATATCTTCTGCGAATGTGTAGAGGTTGAAGGCATAGCTCACTCTCCATAACGTGAATGGGGGAGCTCTTCACAAAGCCACCCACCACTCTCAGAGCCTGATTTTGCACTTTGTCTAGTTTATATAGATGAGTTTTTACGCTGTTATCTATTAAAAAACTAGCATAATCCAATCGACTTCGAATTATAGCAATGTATAATCGCCTCAAGTGTTTTGGGTGAATGCCCCATTGAGGTCCTGCCAACACTTTAAACATATTTAAAAACCTACATGTACTTCCTCGCGTTTCATTTATGTGTTTATTCCAACTTAATCTTCTATCGAGCCACATACCTAAATACTTAATATTTTGAACTTGTTCAATGTTTTGACTATTTATCTTCAAATGAATATTATTTCTATTTACATTTCTAGTGTAGCCCCTAGTGAATACACATACTTTAGTTTTCCTGTGGGATATGCTTAAGCCTATCTCTTCTAAGGTGGCATTAAAAAGATTCAAAGCATCTTGAATAGCAACAGCTGCATCTGCTATGTTTTTACGGCAAGCATAAAGTGCAAAATCATCTGCGTATTGGGAGACGCTTACATTAGTTATGTTTTTACAGATTTTAATCGTAGCTACATTAAATAATAACGGAGAGAGGGGATCACCCTGGGCTAAACCTGTTCCAGAATTTCGACTGATTATGTCATTATAATTAACCTCAATGTATAATCGGCGTAGATGCAAAAATTCCCAAAGATATTTACAAATCGAAGCCCCCACTCCGAGATTATCCAAAGTTTTTAAAAGCGCAATCACATTAACATTATTGTACGCGTTTTCGATATCCACAAAACAAGCTACAGTCGAGTAACCTTTACTAAAGCCACTTTGAATTCGGGACACTATCCTCGTGAGATTGTCCATGCAAGATAATGATTTTCGGAATCCAACTGTTTCCTCTGAAAAGCAGGAGTTCTTCTCGAGGAACCACTCTAATCGACGCGTAATAAGTGTGTGAAAAATTTTGCATGGACAAGATAACAAGGCAATAGGTCGAAAACTGGAACTCAAGTTAGCATTGGTACTATGTTTCGGTACAGGAACTATTCTCACATCTCTCCACTGCCTTGGTACGAAACCAGATGATAAGAACCTGCTGTATAGTGAAACTAAAATAATTTTAGCTGAAAATGGTAGATTTTCAATCATGGAATAAGAGATGTCATCGGTACCAGGTGCAGTATCCGATCTTTTAATGTTATTGTCAAGTTCCTGTACCGAAACAGGTACATTTAAATGTGTATTATCATTTTGAAATGTTGGAGTCGGAGGCATAACATAATCAGGAGCAAGACCGCACAACAGGGATTTAGCTGACTCACGATTTATGCTAGATCTTTGTGACTTATACCCCTTAAGCCACCTCATTTTTGTCCACATTTCGCTGGAAGAGGTAACACCATCCATACTTTCACAGAACATTTCCCACGACTTAGATTTTCCGCCACGGATCGCTGACTGTGCAACTTTGAGCCTTTCGAGTAATGTTTCTAAATTATCTGGCGTAGGATTTCTTCTGAAAGTTGCAAGTGCCTTACGTCTTTGTGCTACAGCCTGTGATATACTCTGATTCCAGTATGATCTTGGTGTAAATTTACGTTCATGGAGAGGGTTCTCGCAGATTTTAATAAGTGGGATTGATTTATCAGCTGCCTTGTTAATCAAATTAATGAAATCATCATATGCAATTTGATTATCATCCGCTACGATGAAGTCCAACAATTCCCTTTCAATGTGTGTCCTATACCCAGCCCAATCAGCCTTCTTGAAATTACGTTTCCTCTTACCTGTACTAGTTGCTGCAATACTTGTTTTCATTTTGATCACAAAATGATCACTTCCAAGACTTTCATTTAATACTTTCCAATCAAATTTTAAAGCAATATCGATCGATGCCAGGGAGATATCAGGAGACGATTTTTGAATAGAGTTGTTAACCAGTTTGACTCGAGTGTGTGTACCGTTGTTCAGAGTAACACAGTTGTGCTCTAATATGGAGTCATATATTTGGTTTCCACGTGAATCTACTTTGGTGGACCAGTTTGTATGGTGCCCGTTTAAATCCCCTGCAATTAAAGTTCTACTGCCAGCCAATGTGAAAATTTGGTCCCAATCCCTTGAATTTGTTCTTACTGATGGTGGACAGTATAGGGAGAACACATTTTCCAGGTGGTCACAATTTGATATTTTAACATGGATAATCTCAATTTGTGAATTTGTGAGTTCTGTATCGCATTTTTCCCCTTTTACAGATCTGTGTGTTAAAATGGCCACTCCCCCGTATCCATCCGCACGATCAGATCTAAATATATTATAGTCAGGTATCCGGAACTGGCTGTCTTCATTTAACCAGGTCTCACTGATAATTGCAATGTGTATCTTTTCCTGGTGTAGTAGGGCTTCAAATTCAGTTTTCTTAGGGCGAATGCTTTGAGCATTCCACTGTAGGACATTCAAGGAGACGTAGTAGTCGTTGTATTCCATAGTTGTTTTATGAAATACCAACAAGGCTGATCTTCAAGATAATACATGACAAATGATAAAAACCCTTCAAATATTAGGTTAATACAGTTTTTAATTTTGTCACCCCATGATTTGCCCTCTTCTAATAAAATTTTCTTTATTTTTTTAAGAAACAGGTTCCAAGAAATCCGATCTTTAAAACTCGATCTCCTTTGTTCCTTTTCCTGTTGTTCTCCTTCTTTTTCTTCTTCAGTCTGTTGTTCATCTTCCATTTTATCGGTATCGTCGTTTGTCTCGGTCCAGAACTCGTATGCGTTATCACCTTTTTGTTTTTGGGAGTTTTCCTTGGATTTATGTGCTCTTGCCTTTGTTTTCTTTTGCCCCTGCTCTTTAGTCACATCAGCATATGAAGGAGTATCTCTCGTCTCATTCATCGGAGTAGATCTTGTAGGATGTGCAGATGGTGTTGAGAAAGGTGGCTCTTGTGTATTCTTTCTTGGGGGTGGTGAAAGTGGCACGTAAATGGTTAGAGCTCTTTTATATGAGCAGTTAAATTCTGCCATCAATTCTCTTATTCGTCTTTCCTTGATAAAGACCGGGCAGATTTTAGCCATTGCCATGTGTCTACCTGTGCAGTTATTACATTTAAATTGTGTGGTTTCGCAATTAGCATGGCTTTTCGTGCATTTAGGGCAAATGGTTTTTAACGACGGACACCATTTGATCGAGTGTCCAAATCGCCAGCATCTTGAACACTGCGTCACTGGGTAGATATATGGAGTGACGTTTACTCTTGTATCATATATATGCAGATATGTTGGTAGGGACGATCCCTTAAAACAAACTCTGATGGATTCACTTGGTTCCCAGTGTCCATCATTAGTATTTTTCCGTTTCAGTCTTTTGATAGCTAAGATTGGAGTTTCACATCGAAGCCCTTGATAAATTTCTTCTTCACTTAAGTTAAGATCAATGTCTTTTATAACCCCATATGACTGATTGATTTCAAAGGTTTTTTGGCACTTAAATCCATCCTCAGTAAATTTTTTAGAACAGAAAATTGACTCTGCGCTCTCTTCATCACTGAAGTGCAGTAATACTTTAAACGGATTAATGTATTTAACTTTTGTAACATTTTTAATATTTTCGGCTTTCAACAATTTTGCCAAGCCGAACTGTTTAGGCAACTTTTCTGTACAAGTTATACACACCTCAAATTTTTCTTCCGGAACTATTTTTTTGAGGTGTGTATAACTTGTACAGAAAAGTTGCCTAAACAGTTCGGCTTGGCAAAATTGTTGAAAGCCGAAAATATTAAAAATGTTACAAAAGTTAAATACATTAATCCGTTTAAAGTATTACTGCACTTCAGTGATGAAGAGAGCGCAGAGTCAATTTTCTGTTCTAAAAAATTTACTGAGGATGGATGTAAAAATTGGATTGCATAGATAAATAATTTATACTGATGTTGAAATAGTATTACTATTTTTATCTGTATTCGCATACCACGCTATGGTTGAAATTAAGAACTAATTTTAAGATAATAAGAACATGTGTGTAATTTTATGCAAATAAATATATTATTATTATGTATTTCAATAAAATCTCGGGTCTAAAATGTAAGCGGACCCGGTAGAGATAAGGCGGACACAGGTCCAACACGTAGAGGCCCCTTTGAGACTGTTCATAGTGTTGCTACTCACCACAGCTTGCCACAAGCTGTCCTGTGGCCTTATTATTATTATTATTAGGCGGTACAAAGATTTGCCGGGTCAGCTAGTTGATAGCAATAAATAATAATAGCCTTTAATACTAATAAACGCCTCATACATTGTATTGACATTCAGTGGACAAAAAATCTGAAATATTCGACACAAAATACATTTGTACGAAAATCAATATTTTTATATGGCAACACTTCAACATTTTTCCTCCGATGTGTACGATCTATAAGTACCAACAACCTCCTGATATATTGTAAATATTGCAATGACATAAGATTGATGAAATAGCCTGAAATATTACATAAAAAAGTACATTTGTATGAAAACTTTTATTTTTTGTATGGCAACCCTAAAATATTTTTTCACCATCATTTACGAACTATTAATACCTACAATCGTCCCATACATTATAAGGCCATCGAATGAAGACAACCACCTCAAATATTTGAAAAAAGAAAACATTTGTATGAAAATTATTATTTTTTGTATGGCAACACTGAAATTTTTTTCACCAAAATTCACAAAATATCAGTACCTACAAATGCCCCGTACATTATAGTAGCGAAATATTAAATCCAAAAATAAATTTGTATGAAAATTATTATTTTTTGTATGGCAACACTGAAATTTTATTGTTTTTCCAAAACGAATGATTTAATTAAGAAATATCTCCCATACATTTCTTATACTCTTGATCTATAGTTTAGGCTCAATTACTCGAAAAGTGAAAAAAATTCTGGACTCCAGTGTTGCCAGTTTATTAAGATAAAAATGGTCAAATGTCATTACGACGACCACTTGAAATGTTTTGGTAAAATATTTTGATTAAAAATATTTTTCCTTCTACTTTTCATATTTTTGAATGGAAAGTCCAAAAAATTGTATGAACAAAGAAAATAAAAACCAATTATGGCAACACTATCGGTCAAGTTACACAACCGCCCCATACAAAGTTACTCCCTCAAGTGTTGCCAACCTACTAATTTTTTCCTTCAAAAAATTCAATTCTTCGTACATTTTACAAAATGGCCGCCGCGGGGTCCGCCATCTTGTTGAAAAAAAAATTATCCCCAAAATATCAAAATTGAGGACACTCTCAAGGGAAAACAAAAATAATATTATAAAAAAATTGAAAGACCACCCCGATGCGACCCCACAAAGTCACCTCTAAAATTTCAAAATTTCAAAGAAAAATATCTCGGCGGCCATCTTGTTTTTTAATTTTTTTCTAATTTCATCGTATTAGTCGTCCCAAAATTATTCGAAAATGACACCAATATTGGGTAGGTGCTCACATAAATAAAAAAGTTGACAATCGTCGAGCGGCCGCCATCTTGAATTTTCGAACGGTCGGATTTTTCCCATAGTAATCATAGATAGTCAAGCAACTTCTCCATACATCATTATAACCCCCCACCAATACTTTCGGCTGGGCTACTCGAAATGTGAAAAAACGGGAAAAAAAATTCTAGCTCCCAGTGTTGCCAGTTAATTTAGATGAAAATGGTCAAATGTCATTACGACAACCACCAAAAAAATTTTGGTGAAATTTTTTGATTCAAAATGTTTCTCCTTCTACTTTTCATATTTTTGAATAGAAAGTTCACAAAAATGTATGAACGAAAAAAAAATCAACGTATCCTGGCAATACTTCAGACCAAGATCCACAACCGCCCCATACAAAGTGAACCCCTCAAATGTTGCCAACCTAAAAATTTTTTCATTCAATAAAATGCAATTTTTCGTACATTTTACAAAATGGCCGCCACGGGGTCCGCCATCTTGGTGAAAAAAAAAATATACCCCAAACGTCAAAATTGGGGATAGATGCAAGGCAACAAAGTAAAAAAATCGCAAAAAAGTTTAAAACCCAACGCAATCCGACCCCGCAAAATCACCTCGAAAATTGAAAAATTTTAAATCAAAATATCTCGGCGGCCATCTTGTTTTTTCAAATTTTTCCAAATTTTTCGTAATACTTTTCCCAACATTAGCCGAAAACGACACCAATCTCGGGTAGCTGCATAATAAAAAAAAAAGTTGATCATTTCACCTCGGCCGCCATCTTGGATTTTCGAAAAGTCGGATTTTTCCCATAGATCCGGGGGTGAACAAAAAATTATCCCATACAAAGGACTCATCCCCCACTACTCCTTCTGGGAGATCAATTCGACTTTTCGTAAAACGAAAAAAAAATTCCAGCAACCAGTGTTGCCAGTCGACATCGACAAAAATGGTCAAATGTCATAGCGACGACCGCGACACGGTTTCCTGTGTGACATTGTTATCAAAAATATTGCTCCTTCTACTTTTCATGTTTTTGAATAGAAAGTCCAAAAAAATGTGTGAACGAAGATTAAAAAAATGAAACCTGGCAACACTTTGGGTCAAGTAACACAACCGCCCGGAACAAAGGGACCCCCTCAAATGTTGCCAACCAGAAGAAAAATGCACCCAAAAAATGTCATTTTTCGTACATTTTTCAAAATGGCCGCCACCGCGTCCGCCATCTTGTCGAAAAAATAAATATCCCCAAAATATCAAAATCGAGGATACTTTCAAGACAACACAAAAAAAATATCAACAAAAAGTTGAAAAACCACCCCGATGCGACCCCGCAAATTCACCTCTAAAATGGAAGAAATTCAAACCAAAATAATTTGGCGGCCATCTTGTTTTTTCATTTTTTTCTCATTTTTTCGTAATTCCCTTCCTAAACTTTACGAAAACCTCCAAAAACATTGGGCAAAAGGCCATAAACAAAAAAGTTGACAATCGCCGCGCAGCCGCCATCTTGAAAATGGGAAATGTCAGATTTTTCCCGAGGTGTCGGGAGGGGATGGAGAACTTTCGCCATAGACAACAAAATCCCATCTCTACTCTTTCTGGGAGAACAATTGTATAGTTCAGTCAGTGGTAAGTCTAGGATTATATATAATATAAATAACTAGGTTTTCGCGTGGGGCGCGCGCTGCTAAAGCAGCGCGCGTGCCTTTCTCTTCCGCAAAAGACAATATAAACAAATGTTTTTTTTTTCGAAATTGTCGTCGGTCTTGGAAATTTATTTTTCGATTCAGGGGTCTGTTTGCGAAATCAAATTACTACTTTTGTATGTCTATTTTTTCGGCATGATTAACAGAATATGAGAGGGAGAGGGTGAGGGAGAGGAAGAGGGAGGGAGTGAAGGAGAGGGAGAGGGAAAGGGAGAGGTAGACGTAGAGAGAGTGGGCGGGAGAAGGAGGGATAGTGAGAGAGAAGAAGAGGGAGAGGGAGGACGACGGAAAGGGGGAGGAAGAGGGAGAAGGAGAGGGAGAGAGAGGAAGAGGGAGGGTGAGATGGAGAGGTAGTGAATGGAAGTTGAAGAGGGAGTGGGAGAGGTAGAGAGAGGGAGGGCAAGGGGGAGGTAGAGGGGAAGGTAAGCGATTAAGAGGGAGAAGGGGAAATTGGTAGGAGGTACAAAGTTTGCCGGTTCAGCTAGTTGATAACAATAACTTATAATAATCCTTAATACTAATAAACGCCTCATACATCTTATTGACATTCAATGGACAAACAATCTGAAATATTCGACACAAAATACATTTGTATGAAAATTAATATTTTTATATGGCAACACTGCAACATTTTCCTCCGATGTGTACGATCAATAAGTACCAACAACCTCCTGATATATTGTAATGACATACGATTGATGAAATGATTACATAAAAAAGTACATTTGTATGAAAACTTTTATTTTTTGTATGGCAACCCTAAAATATTTTTTCACCATCATTTACGGACTGTTAGAACCAACAATCGCCCCATACATTATAAGGCCATCAAATGAAGACAACCGCCTCAAATATTTGAAAAAAGAAAACATTTGTATGAAAATTATTATTTTTTGTATGGCAACACTGAAATTTTTTTCACCAAAATTCACAAAATATCAGTACCTACAAATGCCCCATACATTATAGTAGCGAAATATTCAATCCAAAAATAAATTTGTATGAAAATTATTATTTTTTGTATGGCAACACTAAAATTTTATTGTTTCCCCAAAACGAATGATTTAATTAAGAAATATCTCCCATACATTTCTTATGCTCCTGATCTATAGTTTAGGCTCAATGACTCGAAAAGTGAAAAAAATTCTGGACTCCAGTGTTGCCAGTTAATTAAGATGAAAATGGTCAAATGTCATTACGACTACGACAAGAAATCTCCTTGTTTAATTTTTTTATCAGAAATATTTTTCCTTCTACTTTTCATATTTTTGAATGGAAAGTCCAAAAAATTGTATGAACGAAGAAAAGAAAAACCAAACATGGCAACACTTTCGATCAAGTTGCACAACTGCCCCATACAAAGTGACCCCCTCAAATGTTGCCAACCTACAAATTTTTTCGTTCAAAAAATGCCATTTTTCGTACATTTTACAAAATGGCCGCCACGGGGTCCGCCATCTTGTTGAAAAAAAAATTATCCCCAAAATATCAAAATTGAGGACACTCGCAAGGGAAAACAAAAAGAATATTATAAAAAAGTTGAAAAACTACCCCGATGCAAGCCCACAAAGTCACCTCTAAAATTTCAAAACTTTAAACAAAAATATCTCGGCGGCCATCTTGTTTTTTATTTTTTTTCTAATTTCATCGTATTAGTCGTCCCAAAATTATTCGAAAATGACACCAATATTGGGTAGGTGCTCAGATAAATAAAAAAGTTGATAATCGCCGAGCGGCCGCCATCTTGAATTTTCGAACGGTCGGATTTTTCCCACAGTAACCATAGATAGTCAAACAACTTTCCCATACATTATTATAACCCTCCACCAATACTTTCGGCTGGGCTACTCGAAATGTGAAAAAACGGGAAAAAAAAATCTAGCTCCCAGTGTTGCCAGTTAATTTAGATGAAAATGGTCAAATGTCATTACGACGACCACTAAAATTTTTTTGGTGAAATTTTTTGATTAAAAATGTTTCTCCTTCTACTTTTTATATTTTTGAATAGAAAGTACACAAAAATGTATGAAAGAAAAAAAAATCAACATAACCTGGCAATACTTCAGACTAAGACCCACAACCGCCCCATACAAAGTGACCCCCTCAAATGTTGCCAACCTAAAAATTTTTTCCTTCAAAAAATGCAATTTTTCGTACATTTTATAAAATGGCCGCCACGGGGTCCGCCATCTTGGCGAAAAAAAAAATATACCCCAAACGTCAAAATTGGGGATAAATGCAAGGCAACAAAGCAAAAAAATTGCAAAAAAGTTTAAAACCCAACGCAATCCGACCCCGCAAAGTCACCACGAAAATTGAAAAATTTTAAATCAAAATATCTCGGCGGCCATCTTGTTTTTTCAAATTTTTCCAAATTTTTCGTAACACTTTTCCCAACAATAGCCGAAAACGATACCAATCTCGGGTAGCTACATAATAAAAAAAAAAGTTGGTCATTTCACCTCGGCCGCCATCTTGGATTTTCGAAAAGTCGGATTTTTCCCATAGATCCGGAGGTAAACAAAAAATTCTCGCATACAAAGTACTCACCCCCCACCACTCCTTCTGGGAGATCAATTCGGGTTTACGTAAAACGAAAAAAAAAATCCAGCAGTCAGTGTTGCCAGTCGACATCGACGAAAATGGTCAAATGTCATAGCGACGACTGTGACACGGTTTCCTGTGTGACATTGTTATCAAAAATATTGCTCCTTCTACTTTTCATGTTTTTGAATAGAAAGTCCAAAAAAATGTGTGAACGAAGATAAAAAAAATAAAACCTGGCAATACTTTAGGTCAAGTTACACAACCGCCCGGAACAAAGGGACAAGCTCAAATGTTGCCAACCAGAAGAAAAATGCACCCAAAAAAAGTCGTTTTTCGTACTTTTTTCAAAATGGCCGCCACCGCGTCCGCCATCTTGTCAAAAAAATAAATATCTCCAAAATATCAAAATCGAGGATACTTTCAAGACAAAACAAAAAAAATATCAACAAAAAGTTGAAAAACCACCCCGATGCGACCCCGCAAACTCACCTCTAAAATGGAAAAAATTCAAACCAAAATAACTCGGCGGCCATCTTGTTTTTTCAATTTTTTCTCATTTTTTCGTAACTCCCTCCCTAAACTTTACGAATACCCCCAAAAACATTGGGCAAAAGGCCATAAACAAAAAAGTTGACAATCGCCGCGCAGCCGCCATCTTGAAAATGGGAAATGTCAGATTTTTCCCATACTCATTGGAGGGCATGGAGAAAACCCGCCATAGACAACAAAGTTGTATCTCGACTCTTTCTGGGAGAACAATTATGTCAGTCAGTCAGTGGTAAGTCTAGGATTATATATAATAATAAAATAATAGTAATAATAATAATAATCTAACCAGTTGTAACTAAAAAAAAATCATAATGTTAAATATTTAAATCTTCAACTGGCAGTTCTGAAGACAGGTAGTAATTTCGTAGATTGGAATATTTAGTGCAATTTTGAGTTAATGAACTCAATCATTATACAAACGTGGATAAGACTTAAGAAAAGGGTTTGTTACGTTCATATCTTGTTACGTTGGAAACATTTTTTATGAGAAAAAATAAGTTTTAATTACTGCGTTCCTAAAATATTGAGATGATGCGAATTAATAAGTACCTTCTTGCAACATTTATGTTTAACCATATTGGCCATGTTGTTTTGCTTAAAAGAAATATGTCTATTTTATATTATTTGAGAATGACACGTTTGGAAAGTTTTATTTTAATAAATCCACCCCACTTGGCGTGTTTAAAAATATTTTTTTAAATATTAGCGATTGAGCTGTCTACATCAGAGTATTCAGAACGTATTTTTCCCACTATTCGATGTAGAGCATGAACCAAACAAGGCATTTTTGACGTGATAGGATGGGTTAAAATCTCTGAAATTGCACTGACTACAACGTTTTATAATGAACAGTATTTACTACAAACTTTTATTATACAAATAAGTATAATCAGTATTCAGTATTTTTATTGGAATATAAATGTACCACACATTTAGGTGTTACATGATAGATAATTACGAGTAGACATACATATTTACAGTCACATATAACTCTGACAGGGTATAGCAATATAATAATAATAATAATAATAATAATAATAATAATAATTTTTTTGTTTTTGTAGATTCTAAATAGTTGTTGTGCACACGGTGGGGACTATCTTCGGGTGTATCAGATTGTGCAATCGAGGGTAGTATCCACCTTGTGTCCCACACAAGCACTTTATTAATGTTCTCAAAGGGGCTTCTGCGTGTTGGACCTGTGTCCCCACGCAAGCCTTCCAAAATACCGGGTCCGCTTACATCTTGGACCCGAGAAATTTAAGAGATAATAATAAAATAATTTATTTGGGACTTTCATCCATATATTGGTTAGTAACCTTGAAATACTTAAAAACTAGTGTTAGTAGAAACTAAAATAATAATAATAATAATAATACAAATCAAGAAACACTACGTCGCTGAGAGATGTGCCGGGCCCACATGAAAATCAGTCCAGTGTTTCAATATGGGACCGTCACACCTCTCCGCCACCGTACGCAGTAACCTGTTTGGGCTGTCGCGCACCCGCCGCCACAGCGATGCCACCCGTTTGCGGATAATGGCATGGAAGCCATCAATACCCGCTTCCGCAAACATACCGGAGGCGCTGCAGTACCACGACAGCCCCAACAGTGCCCTGAACGCGTTGTTGTATTGGACGCGCAAGACGTTGTAAGCCTTTTTCGTATACTGTATCCACAGACTGCAGGTGTAAAAGGTTTGGCAGTATGCCCTGAATAAGGTCATCTTTACTTCTCTAGTACACCTTGCAAATCTGCAAATCAGCATATTACTCCTGACTGCCAACGCCTTGCGCTCCCTTTCAACATCTACGTCATCGTTCTGATCCGCCGTGACCCAGTGACCCAGGTACTTGAACTCTGTTACTTCTTTGAGAGGAGTTTCTCGTATAGTGACTGGTGGAGTTAGCCTTTGATGTTTCCTAGCCTTAAAAACCAGTAGTTCACTCTTATCTGTGATTGTACCTGAGACCATGGGCCTCCGCGTATCTTTCACAGATGCTAAGTAGCTTTCTTAGCGCTCCAATTGAGGGACTCAGCAACACCATGTCGTCGGCATAGCTAATATTATTGACAAATGTGCCATCTATGGAGCAACCTACCTTGGCATTGCTGAGTTCCTCAATCAATCGGTTTATATATAGACTGAAGAGTCTTGATGATGTCAAGCCCCCCTGTCTCACTGCACACTTGAGCCTAAACGGACTACTTAAAGCGCCCACCCAGTGTACCATATTATTTTGGTTCTCGTACCAATATTGGAACAGTCTTATTTGTTCTCCTGGAAGTGTGGTTGCCACTGATAGTTTTTCCCAAAGCTTGCTGTAGGACACCAGATCGAAGGCCTTTGAGAGGTCAAGGAAACAAGCATAAATCGGTGTTTTCCTGACCGTGTAGTATCGCACAGTATGCTTGAAGCATAGTACTGCAGCTTCCGTAGACAGCCCCGGTCTGAACCCGAACTGTGCGTCATGCAATTTGACATGTTTATTCAGACTTTCCTCAAGAATACTGTCTAAAACTTTAGCTAAGATCGTGGCCAACGATATGGGCCTACAGTATTTCTTATCGGACACGTCTCCTGTGCGATTCTTAACGATGGGAATCACCAAGGTCCTGACCATGGCTAGCACCTGGTATATCTGATCACCGGCATGTTGTAGGTGCTCGATACTGAGTGAGTCATGTCCTGGTGATTTGCCTCGTGTCATACATAGCAATGTCATAAATAGCAATAAAAGCGGGAGTAAACTGATTTATTTTATTATTATTTCTACGCAATAGCATTTCGTTGTTTTCTTCATTCTAATAATCCATTCAAATAAAATAAATGTTTATATGTCAAAATAATCATTTAAATTGCAAAAACTTTTTTTAATCAAAAATTCTTTAAGGGTTGCAGAAAATTCTTTGTCATTTTCAATTGATATTATGTCAAATAGGTATTTTATTAAACACATACACACATAAAATTTGGACCGGAACTAATTATTAACTTGTCTTTATTATTATTACGACTTTGATATCTTTGTGATTTGTTTGATCGTGTTATAAAATATTGTGGATATTGTGTAATATTTACATGCTTCCATATTGTATATTGAAGTCATAGTCAGAATTTTATCTATACTAATATTATAAAGAGGAAAGATTTGATTGTTTGCATTGAATAGGCTCCGAAACTACTGAACCGATTTGAAAAATTCTTTCAGTGTTGGGAAGCTACACTATCCCCGGGTGACATAGGCTACATTATATTAAATATTTTTCCCGAAGCGAAGCGAGAGCGATTTCCTAGTGTTTAATAAAATGCAGTTTGTAGCTGTATAGGTCACTGATGTTGACTAAGATACGGATACATTTTTAACCGACTTCAAAAAAGGAGGAGGTTCTCAATTCGACTTTATTTTTTGTGTTTTGTTGTTTGAACTTGTGACTGGGTGAACCGATTTTGATGATTCTTTTTTTATTCGAAAACTGGTGCTTGTCACTTGGTCTCACTTAAAGGAGAACCCCAGTTTTCGGCCTCGAACCATATGTAATCTGTGCTAGAACATCGGACTAGACAAGTGTAAACTATATACCAAAAAAATCGTCTTATTTACAAGATAAACATATTTAAATCTTAGCTTCAGCTGCTCTTGCCAAATGAACTAAATAATGCAAAAAAGTTTTCACAGTATTTACCTCATTACATACGATTTTATAATCGATTGAATCGATTGATATTGATCGATTGATGGAACATAATAATATAATACTTTATGTATTATTTATTGAATATAATTATAATATTAATTTATTTTTTACATATTTTCGTATTCCATATAAATCAAAACTATGTAATATATTATAATTACCATTTAATCGTTACGCTAATTTTATTAAATTACATTTCGAATATTTTGACATCGATTAATCGATTGACAACAAAGATGATGTAATCCCTAATAATGTCATTTTGGTAACCATAGTATTTATAAATAACACCACTGTATTGTCATATTTCTCATCGATCTTTAATCTTTCTACGCGTGTTTTGTATAATTTTTTTACTATCAAATATTTTCAGCGTATTTGGAGTCCTATTTACTATTGAAACTCATCGACACGCACACAGTGATTTTAATTTTCTATTGTATTCGCTTTCGTACTCTTGTGTTTTGGTGAATGTGTTTCGCAGTTTCGCTACAATTTCTTGCAAACCAATACTATATGAATATGGACTCCTTAATCGCCTGTTTTCTGACTGACAAAGGTTCAGAATAAGTCCTGAACACTGGATAACGTACCCTATACATCTTTAGAAGATCAAGAAGTTGCTGTGGCCATACTTACAATGAGTATATTATGGTACCTTGATTGGGCAAGGTACCAACGAAATATAGCACAACTAGACGAAATATTAATATATTATTATAATGATAACTAATAAAATCTCTTGAAATATGCAATAGCTTTTATTAAACAACCTTTTTATGACATTCGTTTTGGGTGAAAACCATTTAAGTAGTAGATAGTATAATAGTCACCCGCCAACATAGTTTTAGCCATTAAACTCGTAGTTTAGGTGTTAGTATTTTTGAAAAACTTTTGTGTGTTGGTGTTTGGTTTATAGTAAGTGTAACATATATATTAAATAGCACTGTGACACGAGTATGACGTAATCATAACCTATAATTAAGGTGATTCATTCTAGGATTTCCTTAGTTGGCCATTGCTGACAGCCGTGAAAATTGGAGAAATTGAACCTTTTGTAATAATCTAATTAACAGCCAATTTCCAGTCTTGTCTAATTAGGCCTGAGTTTCTATGGAAACTGGGGTTCTCCTTTAAGTAAGATCTGACAATGGCATCCATGAGAAAATCATATAAGTCTTAAATTTGTATTAAGTATGTGCGTGACAAATAAACGAATAACTCAATATAACGCCAACCGATTTCGATGATTCTTTCGCTTTTTCTTTCTTTTCGCCTAGCGGGAGTTATTGAGGCACCCAAATTAACATTTCGTCTTAAAATTCCCCAAAATCAGCTTACACTGACCAAAGACATTTAACGTTTTGATGTAGCTCCTTAAAAAAATCGTGTTATTAATCAGAAAACAGTCTTGACAAAAAGTCTATAACATATAAGGTCTATATATCAAAAAGTCTATAACAAGCCCCATCCATAAATTGACGCCCCTGAAGCATAAGCTGGCCATACACGATCAAGTGCACTTGTCAAGTTTTCAGTTTGACTTGACTTTGCGGCATTAAGTAATTAATGGCAAACAGAAATTCGATGTGGCATTAAATGTTTAAAGCAACAACCCATAATTTTCCCACCATTGGGCTCGGGGTCTCCTCTCACATTGTGAGGGGTACAGGCCATAGTCTACCACGCTGGCCAAGTGCGGATTGGTACACTTCACCTTTGAGAACATTATGGAAAACTCTCAGGTGTGCAGGTTACCTCACGATGTTTTCCTTCACCGAAGCAAGTGATAATTAACTTATAATAAGCACATAATATTTAAAAATTAGAGGTGCATGCCAGGATTTGAACTCGGGCCCCTGCGTTCAGGAGACCAATGCTCCAACAACTAGGCTATCATTGCTATGCTATTAAATGTTTATTCGTCTTTGAATTATTATCATTTTGTGTCTGCCTTATTTATAAATAACAAATAACGATAAAAATACTGTGTAAGATTGTTTACTAAATGGGACTCGTCGTAAAAAACGTAGTATAGATGTTACATGTAGATAACACTTTCAAAAATAGTCTAGAATTAGCACGTAAAATACAAATATATTTTTTTCTTCAACTTCCTCAATATTATTTTGGACAATTTAGTATTTATAATAAGCATATGAATGTATAAAATCCCTCTTATCCATGAGGATTAGTGGGATAAAGGTCAACCGCCCGCCCGCGCGCACCAGGTTCAAATCTTGTGTTTTAGCCGTGAGAGGCCGATTTCTCATATAGTTACAATGTACATGTCAAGTTGTAATTAGCAAATGGATTTCGCAGTGGTCAATTGACGGGTGATGGATTCTTATACCAAGACCACATCATTGACTTGATTGATTGACAATGTTGTATAATTATATCTTATGCAAGTTACTATAGCTAATTATATGTGAAATAAAAATATGAATAATAATTTTATTTATTTATTTTATTTTATTTATTTTGTACACACATAAATACATAGGAAAAAAGATAAAAAAATTATATTATTTTATCATACTAAAAATAAAATAAATATTTTATATTCCTACATAATATTATGTAATAGATTTACATGATTAAAAAAATCTTAAAAGAAGTTTTTAAGTATTTAAAGCGGTATTGACGTATAAATTCCTAATGGTTTTGATCTGTTCTTATATGTGTTAAAAGTTTTAAATTAAAAAAATATGTAAATATAAACAGAAAAACAATAGGTAAAAATCGTCACTAACTCCAATTCAAATCATTTACCACTAATTCAAATCGAATACATCACAATTCCAATATATAAAATTACGCAAACATCGAAAGTCAAATTAATAAATTTTAGCTATTGAGAAAAAAAGAGTTAGACTGCTAATATATAAATTTTACTAAATTGAAACTAAGTTCAGTATTTTCTTTTATGTATACGTATTTTCATTCCTTTTGCACACCACAATAATCATAACAAACTCAAAAACAAGAAAAACTCCGAAGAACCCAAAACATAAACCTTAAAACAAATTACAAAAAAAAACGCATTAAAGCCAAAGACTTCCCTATAAGTTGTTAATAAATACCTGGATCCAGGTCCTCGGCGAGCTTCACAAAGTCAGTTCACAGAACGCGCGACAATGTATGCAGTCGGTGCTTAATGCTCGATGCGGTCCCGGAGGTCCCGACCACCTGTAAGCTACGCGAATACTGCCGCTACGGTCGGCTTGCAACCGATATAAACCCTTAACATCACACACACTACTTTATAATCTACACTTAACGTAATTACACCTGTAAACTATCGCATAAAGATGTTAATAAAACTTACTTTTTTCACTTATTAATTTATCGTAAATAATATTGTTACTTCGTTGACTATCATTTCAAAGAGCACATAAGAAATAAAGTGATTCTGTTTTATTATAATTTATTTCTTCTAATTAGTAAGTAAATTAAAAACTTTATTTACGAATTGGAACGATACTCATTATTTATGTGCTCTAAATGAAATTCATGAACAATTTTTGCCCTCTATATTTTCTTAAACCAATACGCATATAATTTAATTTATACACAAGTGTATTATTTACCAGCATAGTGGAGTATGCTCTAGGCCTCCTAAACGAGATAATTTTTTATACTTTGTATGGGTTCAATTAAAATTATAGTATCTATAGCATTTTCATAACATTTTTATATCTATCTATAGATACTACTAGGAAATCGCCCTCGCTTCGCTTCGGGAAAAATAGTATAAAAAAATTAATTTAGCCTATGTCACCCGGGCATAATATAGCTTCCAAACAGTGAAAGAATTTTTCAAATCGGTTCAGTAGTTTCGGAACCTATTCAGTGCAAACAATCAAATCTTTCCTCTTTATAATATTAGTAGGTATAGATAAGAAACTCAAAGGGCAATTTTTTCACATTGAATATTAAAAAAAAATTCAATTAAGGGGCACTTCAATAACGTGTTAGAGCACAAAAAATTTTTTTTTTAGAATTATTGTCTATCTGTCTGTCTGTTGCATCACATAGAAACCCGTTAACGTATTTTGATGAAAATTGGTAAAGTTGTTACTAATACTCCAGGTTATATTTTAGGATAATTTTATCCCGGAAAATTTAATGTTTTCCCTGGGTAATGGGATGAAAGTTTGTATGTAATATTTTTAAAATAAGGTACAAATAAGGTAAAACATAATTTCCGTACGCGAAGCTGCGGGCAACAGCTAGCTTCCAATAAATCTACAAAAAATTTAAAACCTTCGTTGAACGACTGAAAATAATCGGAACATTCGACATTCGAATTCCGGTGAAGGGTTTTGGACAGAACCTCAATCATAGGAAATACCTACCTCACGAAAAATGTTAACTGAATTGGGGGAGTTATCTTCCTTCCTGAGGGCATAATAGATCGAACCAGTGGGTAAAGTTAAAAGGTTACGCACGAAATTTTTTGATGAAATTTTAAGTTGAAAGTTTCAATCTTTTTTTTATTAAACAGATGGCATTTTTAAAATAAAATAAGATGTCATCAAAATAATAATAATTTCATATCTGTGGAACCTTAAGTTTAATGAAATCGAAATATTTAGGCATAGTCATCTAATATAATAAAAAAGTGGCAGCATTCCAACAGTAAAATAATAGTAATAATGGCTTCAATGATTTATTAAAATGAATATTATTATTAATATAATCCCTCCTAGGAGTCCTACCACCAGCAAGCAGAATTAATTAGGCTCTTACGAAACCCATTCGCCGTGGGATTGGAGGTATTCTAAGTTGCCCTAATAAGCCAATACGGCTATAAGTTGTAGATCAATAAAAACAAGCATATTTAACTATTATTACATCTTATAATTATTATGATATAATATTTGATAACTATTATTATTCAAATACTGACTTATTTACCAATGAATCTGTATAAATACATTTGTATTTGTCAAACTAGTTCGCCGAATTTTGTAATTTCACTGAATTAATTTTACGTATTACGGGTCACCCGTTTATTCGAATGATATGAAATATGATGAGTATCGATCCTGTGGTCGTAAACATCAAATTTCAAATGTTTTTATTAAGAATTGGTTTGGTTTATCAACACTTTTTGAAAGTCATGCAAGCTACGCCAATGCTTCAACAAGAGAGAGACTACCCTACTGTGAGAGGGCCCGGGAGAAGAAGCAGCAAGAAACTACCGGCCCGGGAGAAGCAACAAGAAACTACCGGGGTGTTTTTTCCTACTCACAGTTACAGATAGCACTACTAACTACTTACAATCGATATTTATAAAACTCATATCCAAGCAGTCTTGTCATTAAAATAATTCTTAAACATCTAATTTGTCATAAGAATGTTTTTAATATGAGTTTTAAATTTAAAGTACGGCATTTCCGTCAATTTTAATGGAATTTTATTATAAACATTCTTATGTAAGATTATTAAATAATTATTAACATTACCTTTAAGATTAACTTATCAACTAATCACTAACTATTCGAATTGTTTACCAAACGCAACACTGTTAACTGTCAAAGATGCTTGCAAATTTACAACTGTCACCGGATGTTGTCAACTCAAGATAATTTGGTGATGTATTTTCGCAATAGGCGGAAGTTATTCTAGATTATACTTAACAATTGTTTTGTATAAGAATATGTTCATTAAAATATGAAAACGAATTAATAAAATACATTGTATATTTTAAAACAGTTATAAAATGGTAATAAGTAATTTTAGGATTGTAATTGGTCTAAGCAGTGATGGTATAAAAGCATTGTAAATGGGCAGATTTGCCACTTGTAATTACGAAGTTGAAGGATAATATACTCGCCTTGCTGAAGTGATCTACGTTTTTATTTTCGAATAACCCTAGAACCCTGGTTACTATCTTACATCAGAAGTGGAGATACGGTAAAAACCGCTGCGAAATAAAAATAAAACAGAGGTAAAGTAAGGTTTTTTTTATATGTCATGTTTTTTTTTCCTAATATTTTTTTTTATCATTGCTGCTAATATAATGATAATATTATTACATAGAATTAATTTATTTTGGAATGACGATTAGTATTGGTAAAAACGTTAATAAAACATAAATAATAGCTACGATAGTAAATTAATTAAAGGAATTTATATAATCACAAAAAAATGACACTGTTCTATGAATTAATTAAATAATTAAATTAATTAAAAAAGGGTTATAAAATAACTACATATTTTGCTTGTAAAATCATATACTGTCGTTTTCCTGTTTTCTTATTTCAGAAAAAAAAAACACATGATACTAGGATGGAAAGTAACCCTCGCAGTCGAAGCAGAAGTCCGATAATCTCCCGATCATCTGCTAGGGGACACGGTTCTCAGACAAACAAAACGCAAATACCGCGGGAGGATCAGAGTTCATCGCGTTTTCGATACAGTGAGGTCAATCGGTCACATCGCAGTAATTCTCGACCTCGCCACAGCGGACGCAGCCCCGTTCGCCAGCGCGAGCGCAGTTCCACTCATCATCACGAGTGCAGCCCCGCTCGCAGCCGCGAGCGCAGTGCTGCTCATCGCCCTGAAGACAGTGCTGCTCGCTGCCACGAGCGCAGCCCTACTCGCTGCCACGAGCGCAGCCCTACTCGCTGCCGCGAGCGCAGCCCTATTCGCCACCACGAGCGCAAGTCCGCTCGTCATGACGAGCGCAGTCCTGTTCGCCACTACGAGCGAAGCCCTGCTCGTCGTCCCGTTCGCAGTCTGCATGCACCGGGTCGCCACACCGAGCAACCAGAGCTTCAGTCAACCAACCTCCCGGGATCGTCGCGCCGAGATCAAAATATTGGTTCGTCAAGTTATGTTAATTTTAATTCAGATTCTAATGTTAAGAACCTTCTAGAAATTATGAGTAACATTATGAAAACTAATAATCATTCTCAACTGCATCCCGATAAAAATATAATACCCGAATTTGACCCTTTAGTAAAAAACCAGAGAGTAGAAACGTGGATATTTAAGGTTAACGAATGTGCTCAAATATATAATTGGACAGACCAACAGACCGCCCACTATGCACTCCCTCGTCTAGTAGGCTACGCAAAGAAATGGTATCAGGGGTTACAGTCAATTAATTTATCCTGGTTAGAATGGCAAGATCTTTTAAAAGAAGCGTTTCCATCTGAGAGCAATTATGGTGTTTTACTAGCCGAAATGTTAGAAAGAAAATTTAGACCTGGGGAATCGATACAGGAATACTATTACGACAAAATGATCCTTTTGAATGCCTGCGAAATCACAAATAAAAAGGCAGTAGATTGTATTATACATGGATTGGAAGATAAAACTGTTAGGTCGAGCGCTTCCTCAGCTAGATTTACTCGCCCTGAACAACTATTAGGATTCCTTAAAGATATTTGTAGGGAGACTGATATGAAAAATAAAATAAAAAATTCTTCATTTAATTCAAATAATAATTTATTATGCTTAATATGTAAAAGGGCTGGTCATAACGCTAAACAATGTCGAACCACTTACTGCTATAATTGTAGGCAAAACGGGCATAGGATGCAGCAATGCCCTCAACCAATAATAAAATGCGAAACTTGTCAGAAGGTAGGGCATAAATCAGAAAATTGTTTCAGGAATAGGGATAGTAATAAGACATTAGAAAAACGAGTAATGATTGCGGTAACTTCTAAGCCATCTAATAAGTTCTATAAGCTAATTAAAATTAATGAAAAACCCCACAAAGTCTTGTCGTTTATAGATTTCGGTAGTGACTGTTCGTTAATTAGAAAAGATGTTGCAGAAGATAACCAATTAAGTATACAGCAAGCCAATGTACCTATAATTAGAGGCGTAGGTGAAACTAGTTTTACTCCAATAGGCAAAACTAATTTGCAAATCACTGTAGATTCTGTCCAGGCATGCATTTCAGCCTATGTGGTGCATCCAGAGCATTTACATGTACCTATGCTTATTGGCCAAAATTTTACGGAGCAACCTAATATACTTGTTATAAAAACCAATCAATCACTAGTTATAATAAACAGAGACTTTTCAAGCGAGTTACCCCAGATAAATCATGAGCCTAATGAATCTATAAAATTATTTGTAAAAGAGTTTTGTAAAATCATCGAAACAGGTCATGTTACTTGTTATACTAAAGATATTGAACATGGCACTATTTTTGTCTCTGGTAGTTATCGAAAATGTTTAAACGGTGAATACTGGATAGAGGAAGGAATTTACAAAGTTGAAGATGGTATGACGACTTTAATTATAGTAGCTCCATTAACTCCCATAGAATTCCGCAAAGATTGTCTTTTAGTACGTACCAATATCATACACACACAAGAATGTAGACTTACAAATCGCTGCCTCACAGTTCAAAGCGTATATAAACCTATTGACGACAGTGAAATTATAATAAATCAAAATCTTTCCATTGATGAACGTCATAAAGTGCAAAATTTAATAAATAAATACAGACGGACCTTTGCACTCGAGCTTAGTGAGCTAGGTTGTACGGACTTGACTGAGATGGACATACAAATATCTGATAAAACTCCCGTAGCTTACAAACCATACAGACTTAACTCCAAAGATCGAACGGTGGTACGTGATATGGTTGGTGAGCTATTGGATAATGATATCATCGAGGAGTCGTCTTCATGCTATGCTAGCCCAATCCTGCTTGTATCGAAAAAAACAGGCGGCCAAAGACTTTGTGTGGATTATAGACAACTAAATAGTAAAACGATAAAGGATAATTTTCCACTACCACGAATTGAAGATCAAATAGATCTTTTAAGTGGTAGCAAGTACTTTACTAGCTTGGATCTAATGAGTGGATATTATCAAATTCCTATAAAACCAGATTGTAGATATCTTACAGCATTTATTACCCCTGACGGACTGTATCAATTTAAGAGAATGCCTTTTGGATTAGTTAATGCCCCTGCCATATTTCAAAGGACAATTTTAAAAGCCTTATCATTAAATACACCAAAGGTTACTCAATCTGAAAAACATGTCAAACCAGCCCTAGCATATATGGATGACCTTATTATAACTTCAAAAACTTTTGAAGAAGGATTACAAAAATTAGAAAATACCTTTAGTCTATTAAATAATGCAAAATTAACGTTAAATATTAAAAAATGTAGTTTTTTTCAAACAAATATTGAATATTTGGGGTACGAAATAAATGCAGAGGGTATAAAACCAGGCAAAGCTAAAATTAATGCAGTTGAAAAGTTTCCTAGGCCCAAGAATGTTCACGAAATTAGGCAATTTATAGGACTCGCTAGCTACTTTCGAAAATTTATAAAATCTTTTTCTTTAATAGCACAACCCTTGACAGATCTTACAAAAAAGGATCGTCCTTGGAAGTGGGGTGATAGTGAGGAAAATTCTTTCATGACATTGAAAAATAAATTATTAGAGAGACCTATATTAGCCTTATATAATCCTGAACATATCACCGAGCTTCACACGGACGCAAGTAAAATGGGTCTAGCGGGTATCCTGTTACAAAAGGAAAATGAAAATTCTCCATTAAGACCAATAGCTTTCTATAGTAGAAAAACTACAATTGACGAACAAAAATTTCACGCATACGATTTGGAGACGTTGGCCGTAGTTCAGTCACTCAATAGGTTTAGAATCTATCTTTTAGGTATTCCGTTTACAATAGTGACAGATTGTAATGCCCTTAGATCCACTTTTTCCAAACGAGATCTGTTGCCAAGAATAGCTAGGTGGTGGTTGACTTTGCAAGAATTTAATTGTAATATAATTTATCGCCCAAGTACTAATATGACACATGTAGATGCATTAAGTCGTAACCCCGTACAAACACTCGATAATGATGAAATTGAAGTTCCACGTTCACTTGCTATCACAGATGAAGATTGGTTATTATCTCTGCAATTAACGGACCCTAAATTAACTCATATTAGGAAAGTTTTAGAAGACCCAAATTATAATGACATTGTTGACATTAAACAAAATTTCTTAATAAAAAACAATAAATTATATAGGAAGGTTGGAGAAAATGAACTAAAATGGGTCGTTCCAAAAGGAGCACGGTGGCAAATTTGTCGTCAAAACCATGACGATATTGGTCATTTTTCTGTGGAAAAAACAATTTCTAAGATTAAAAAAGATTTCTGGTTTCCGAAACTAAAAAGGTTTGTTACAAAGTATGTAAAATCATGCATACACTGTGCTTATGGAAAAGACGTTTCAGGCAGAAAGGAAGGTTACCTTCATCCCATACCCAAAACTCCCATTCCATTTCACACCATTCATGTGGATCATTTAGGACCGTTCATTAAAAGTTGTAAAGGATATTTATATTTGTTACTTATTGTAGATGGGTTTACGAAGTTCTGTATTTTAAAACCTTTGCGCAATTTAAAAACGACACCCACTATAAATGCTCTCAATGAAGTATTCTCCATATTCGGATTTCCTTCTAGATTAATATCAGACAGAGGTTCTAGTTTTACCTCCAAAGAGTTCGTAAGTTATTGTCAATCATCTAATATTAAACATATATTAAATGCCGTTTCTTCTCCAAGAGCGAACGGCCAAGTGGAACGATATAATCGCACTGTTTTAGACGCTCTTACCTCCTATACTGATAAATTAGGTGAACACAAATGGGATCAGTCATTAGGAAAAATCCAATGGGGATTAAATAATACGTTAAACAAAGGTATTGGTAAAACCCCAGCAGAAGCATTATTTGGACACTCAATGAATCATGCGTCAGAAAATATGTTTGCAGATGTTTTTACCGATACTCGCTCACAAGTAAACGACCTAAATGCAATAAGATCTGACATTAGTGAACATATAGATAAAAATCAGTCTCAACAAAAATCCTATTTTGATAAACATAGAAAAGCCCCGAAAATCTACTCAATTGGTGATTTGGTAAAGGTTAGAAAGCAGATTAATACTAATGATGGACAGAGTAAAAAATTGTTACCAGTATTCTCAGGCCCCTATAGAATTTCTAAAGTACTTGAAAATGATCGGTACGAAGTATCCAGTATACCTGGATCCAATATAGGAAATAAGAAATATTGTAATGTATGGGCAGTTGATCAAATACAACCATGGATTAATACACATGTTAATGATGAAAGTACTGATAGTGATTTAGAAGAATAATTTATTTTATTTTATGAAGTTACTAGATGATTTTTCCTAGTAATATTGTTTTTCTTTATTCTTATACTAGACGAAGTTTCCTAGTAATTGATTATTTTACTGGATGATATTTCCCAGTAATCAATTATTGTTTTCGCTACTTTTATTTATTTTGTTTTTATTACTAGATGAATTTTCCTAGTAATAAACGAAGTGATTTTATTTTACTGGATGATACTTCCCAGTAATCAATTATTGCATTTTTAATTTTTATTTTATTACTAGATGAATTTTCCTAGTGATAAACTAAGTGATTTTATTTAACTGGATGATACTTCCCAGTAATCAATTATTGTTTATGCTACTTTTATTCATTTAATTTGTTTTTAATTTATTACTGGATGAATTTTCCTAGTAATAAATGAAGTGATTTTATTTTACTGGATGATATTTCCCAGCAATCAATTATTGTTTTTGCTAATAGATGAAGTTCCCTATTGGACATAGGTATATTTTTTCTATATATATTTTTTATTGTAACTATATTACTGGACGATATTTCCCAGTAATAATTTTTTTATTATATTTCCAAGTATCAAATAGATCACATTATTTAATTGTTATTCTTATAAATTATTATAATTGATTGAGAATTGTTTGAGGACAAACAAATATTGTCAGGAAGGCCGAATGTAAGATTATTAAATAATTATTAACATTACCTTTAAGATTAACTTATCAACTAATCACTAACTATTCGAATTGTTTACCAAACGCAACACTGTTAACTGTCAAAGATGCTTGCAAATTTACAACTGTCACCGGATGTTGTCAACTCAAGATAATTTGGTGATGTATTTTCGCAATAGGCGGAAGTTATTCTAGATTATACTTAACAATTGTTTTGTATAAGAATATGTTCATTAAAATATGAAAACGAATTAATAAAATACATTGTATATTTTAAAACAGTTATAAAATGGTAATAAGTAATTTTAGGATTGTAATTGGTCTAAGCAGTGATGGTATAAAAGCATTGTAAATGGGCAGATTTGCCACTTGTAATTACGAAGTTGAAGGATAATATACTCGCCTTGCTGAAGTGATCTACGTTTTTATTTTCGAATAACCCTAGAACCCTGGTTACTATCTTACACTAATGACATCTAATTTGTCATAAGAATGTTTTTAATATGAGTTTTAAATTTAAAGTACGGCATTTCCGTCAATTTTAATGGAATTTTATTATAAATTTTTACACATGTAGGGGAAGTAAGCCCAAGACGGGTACCCAGCCTAAAAAGGGTAGGCAATGCGACATCGTCAGATTGAACGCTGGACTCGATGCGAACAGTGCAACAGTCGCTCCGCACCCCGCTCCATCTGAGGCAGTCACTAAAAAACGAAGCTAGTAGAAACACGTGCGTAGTGACCAAAAATATTTTTTCGTCTGTTTCGATAAAAAATTGCAAGGTAAATTCAGATTGATTTTTGCTTTGGCTTAAATGTCTGTCTAATAGTGTTGATTTAGTATCGAAATAAACTTATTCAAGTATATTTTCATACTCAACACACGAATTTAGGGTGAATATTTGAAGGTTATTTTTCGAATAATGCAAACTTCTAGCTAATAGGCAAAATGGGTAGGGCAAAATGAGTACCTACTCGTTTTGCCCCTTTTTTACGTGGGGAAATCCTCATGGATGCCATGAATACTATTGGCTATTTCGGGCTCCTACCGGCTAAAACCACCACGGGTGTACTCCTCTACACCGTCGGTCAGGATCACGGGGACGCTCTCGCATTCTTCCGCGAGACTGACAGCGCTGGTCCTTTTTGAGATCCCTTTCTCAGCATGGATCTGGAGTTTAACCATCCCTTTTTCACTACAAGGCACGCGGCTCATACACCGCGCGCAACTTCTCGAGGCTTTATTTTACTGACGGCTGACACCGTGTCCACCGTCAAGACATCAATTCATGGAGGACGGAGGATGGCCTGGTAGGCCCTCTTCCGACGTCCAACTCCCCGGCTGCAGATTTGGAGGTTAGATGATATCTCCCTGTCCCTCTCCGCAGCTTCTTTCTGCGACATAACCTCCTCGCAGAAGGAAAGTCCCACATCCCAAGACCTCTCAGTTCTGACCATTGCTTTTATTATGGTCGAAAGCGAGAGATCGTCCCCCATTTCTGCGACGAGTTCACGGCGCTCATCCTCTCAGGCTGGGCACACTAACAATGTGTTTTGCGCCGTATCCTCGACGCAGCTGCAATGGTGGCACCTGGTGGTCGGTTCCCTTCCAGCTATACGGCACAGGTACTTTCCGAAACAACCATGTTCGGTGAGCACCTGTATGAGCCGGAAGGTAAACAACCCATGCCGCCTGTCCAACCAATCCTCCAGGATCGGACGGACAGCCTCGACAGTCCAGCATCCAGCTCTGAGTTCAGCCAGCTGCTTTTTCCACCTTTCAGTCACCGACTGTTGAGCGTGGAACTTCCACTCTTCCATTTCTCTTGGCGAGGGTACAATACACCGGGCCCGGATCTGATCGCCAATCATAACGAAACTTGAGCATCCCGCCAAGACGCACGCTGCCTCGGAGATGGTGCGATATCCTCGAATGACTCCGATAGCCATCACCCTCTGAGGTTTTCTTAAAAGAGCGATGGTTCTATCAGTCAGCTCTTCTTCCCATACGTTAGCTCCGTATAAGGCCATAGACCGCAACACTCCTAAATAGAGGCGTCTGCTACTTTCTTTAGGCCCCCCGAGGTTTCAATAGAAAAGAATAAAAATAGAAGCAAAGAAAATAAGTGGTACTGCCTCTTCTTCCAGGGCCAAAGCTAGCAGAGCTTCTTTCAATTTCCTACTCATCTTAGGCCGGCCTTCCGTTTTGCCCGAGGCCAGTACCCATTTTAGGCCCCCCCTACGGGCAAAATGAGTTTTTTGAAGGTTTATGTTATTTGCTCATAATAATTTTGCTGGTGTAGTTTTAAGTAATATGACCTAATTTTATCAAACTATACTGAACTCCCTTACAGGCATCAACTTAAGTCTTTAGAAATTATGTTATTAACATGCTCAAACTTTAATTTTGCCTTAAGGTACCCTTCTTGGGCTTACTTCCCCTACCCATGAACGAGCCACCAGTTTTACAGAGTCTAAAATTTGGTACAATCAATACGGATGTTGACACTGATTATAAATTAATATAAAATGTTTAAAGTATCAAGGGAAACATTCAAAAACCTATAATATTATTATTTAATATTTTTTTCGTGAATATTAAGGTTCTATTTATGAAATAAATCCTAAAATTAGTCAACGTCCCAATTTAGCCTTGTTCCTCGTATTAATATTTCACCGACTAAGACTAGGACCGAGGAGGCGTCTTACCTCGTCATTCGTTATACGTACCGTGAAGGAGTGTAATAGTTTACTTGCGTCCGTGCTGCCACACGCCTATGAAATGAGAGTCTTTAAGAAAAGAGTGAATAGTTTTTTACGAAGTTACTGCCCTCACCATCGTAGACTGCATCATCACCACTTAACATTAGGTGGGATTGTGATTGGTATTGATTTATGATATGAATATCTATATGTTACTGGAAATCTGTATATTTGTGGTATTCTATACAATCCCTAGTTCTATACAATCGTTTTGGCAATGTATGAATATACCTATAAAATGAATAAATGAGTAAATTTTCGACGGTTCATTGTGTCAGTAATAAATAGAAAATTGGCCAGTTATTTCAATTAAGTAGTTCAAAAATCACCCAGGCTGTGCAATAATTGAAACGGCGGTAAAAATTGTGGAATTAGTAGTTCGATAATGAGTTCGGCAGTTCACAGTGCGCGGTAACATGTGAATGTTAGTGACGGAAATAAATCGCTGTAATGTACTGTAAGAGAAGCGAGGCAGCCGGCGAGATGAGTAGCAGGTGGTTTTAACGCTCGTCGTAGAGGCTGAGGCGGCCAGCAAGCCGTAGCGTGAACGTTGAAAGCAACTGCGAAGATAAGCTCGCATGGGATCGCCGCCGGAGCCCCGCAGTGCCAAAGCCATGATAGAAACCATGCTTGCTGCATATTGCATGCTTGCTCGCATGCTGTACAGCACCAGATCCCCTCAACTGTTGGTGAATAATTTGGGTTAGATGAGGTTGTAACAGTATGATGTTTCCCCATTAAATCATACTAAGGAAGCTTATTACTGATATACTAATTATAAAACTGCTTGTAAATATTTGTTACCGACTTGTTATATTTTAACAGCCTTTAAAGGAAAATAATTTGTTCTATCCCATTATTTCCGTGGTGTTGACGAAGTCTAAGATTTTGACAACGGGATTAAGTACTCACACTAAAAATAATAAAAATATGAGACTCACTAGCCCCACGAGACATGTGTGAATCTCACTGTGAGGCTCAGATGTGCTCAGCATTGCTAGTTGTCCTGTCACGAAACAATTACTCAACGGAACTAGTGGGATGGACTCGCAAGAACAGAGTGGCGGAGAGGACGGACCGCTGAGAAACTCCAACATTTCCTTATTCACACATATACCGGCTACACATTGGGTATTGTATAAAATGCCTAGGCATAGTATGAAATGAATGATATGGCATACATTAACTGAACGTTGCCTAGGTATTGTATAGAATACCGGACTATATAGATTTGCGGTAACATCTATAAAATTATGCGAATGTTTATTTCAATATTATGGCAAAATCACTCACACATTGATAGAAGCACATGTCCCTACGAGGCCGCTGTTAGTTGTGATGCAGACATACGTGCTAAATCGACTTCACATATTGTGTGTTCATATAACAATTTCCACTATTGTCCGTGGATTATTTTTGGTGGGCCTAAGGTGGCTTTGTCGATAATATTTGGTGTGGATTAGTTATATAATTACCAAATTTCACAATGTTTCATTGTATAAATGGAGTTAGACTTCATTAATAAGGCAAGCACAATAAGGGCTTGAGTGATAACCATAATTTTTGGTTCTGCACTTTATTGAAAACGCATAAGAAGTATGAATGCAAAATAAAACTTACAGATTGTTTAATTTTTGTTGCTGTTTATGTACAAACCTTGGTCTGAGTACCAAATTTCAGCTTTCTAGATTTTGGAAAGTATACTAAATTAAGATTTTATTTAATGAGTACTTCCTTTAGTAAATCCCTGTATATCAAGAGTCACGGTGTGGCGAAAATTGACAAAACAACTTCGAAACACTTCAGTTTTCACAACGGTGTTAGACAAGGCTGCATTTTGTCCCCCATCTTATTCAATACGTACGGGGAATACATTGTAAGACACACCATGGATGATTAGGAAGGAGAAGTGAGTATCGGTGGTGTCAAGATTACAAATCTGCGATGCTCTCCTTGCAGCCTCGGAAGCCGAAATACTTCTTGGATCGAATCGATCGAATCTTGTGATGGTTATCGACCGCACAAACAATCTGGAGCTGACTGGAACACTCAATCTTGAAACCGTGATTGACTTCATATACCTTGGCTCTAGCATCTCTAACACCGGGTCCTGCGAAAAAGAAATAAGGCACAGAATAGGAATGGCAAAGAGCGCCATGTGTTAATTAGAGAGAATCTGGAATGACAGGAACATCACACGAAAAACCAAGCAGAAGCTAGTGAAGACCTTGGTATTCTCCATATTCATCTATGGGGCCGAAACATGGACGCTCAAAACTAGTGATCGCAGGCGTGTGGATGCATTCGAAATGTGGTGCTGGAGAAGAATGCTGCGCATATCTTGACAAGCAAAACTTACAAACGTCGCGACATTCAAGGACCTCAAACTGATCAAGAGTCTATCGTCCATTTGCCTACAAAGAGTCGTTGAGTATTTCGGTCACATCGCCCGTAAAGATGGAAGAAACCTTGAGAAACTTGTCGTCACAGGCAAGATCGAAGGGAAAGAAAGTCCTCGGGGAAGAAGCCCAATCCTCTGGATAGACCAAATCTGCACCACATTAATTAGGTAGCAAAGTATATGAGGCCATACACGCAGCTGATAACAGGAACCGATGGTGCAACATCGTCAAAGTGAAGGTGATCAGTGGAGGGAGTCACGACCCTCAGCAGTGAGGAAAACGACGCGACGAGGAGAAGGAATGGGTGGGAAAATCAGCATTATCCTCCTTTAAGAGGGTTGGAGGATGAAAGTTATAGCTTTCATTATTTTTCTTTGTTTATGTGTGTAATACTCGCCTTCATAAAAAGTTTCAGTTGTTTAGGACTACGGAAGATACCTATGTCTAAATTTAAAATTTCATTGTCATTAGTTGGTGTCAAAAATATTGTTTGCTGGTTAATCTTTGCGTGTGGATTATTCAAATTGAAGTTCTTGTTCTGTGCACATGCCATGTTTATAAAAAGTTATTAAAAATTTCTGCAATGTCAATCGGATTTGAATAAGTAATTTTATTTCGTATGATAATATTAGGATATTTTTCTATTTATAATGTCATTATTACTTGTCTTATTTTTTATATAATAATCTGAGATAATAATAAGTATTCCACGTCGCTTTATATTTGTTCCTGTTATTGTCGATGTATTTTATATGCCTTAGTTTTTTTGCTGTGTAAATACATTTACTAAACGTGTAGCTGTAAATTTTGTATTTACGGGAATTTAATTTCTTATTAATTTTGGAGTGTTTATAAGTAAGATATATATATATATATGAAGTTTTTAACCCTTTCGTAATCCAAGTAGCATTCCTATTTATCATTTGTTTTTTTATTGGGAATCATTGCAAAACACAGGTTGTAAAATAATAAAATCAGTTCATTAAATACATTTCGTTTAATGTTTCCTTTTCATACACCTCGGATAAACTTACCAAAGCTATGCAGTGACGGAACTTTCCTATGTTTTCTTTGCTGTTAACTTTAGTAACTTCTAATGAAAGTTTATCACATTAAATAATTAGTTGAATAGCTCCTTCATAAAGTTTTCTTTATAAGTATTTCTCTTTGAGTGTGAAACATCTGAAGATATTAGTTATTTTTAGTTATTTTCATGAATTTTTGTATTCCTGCTTTACTCTTGTCGACTTTCAGAACTTAGTTTTACTTAGTTTTTATGCCATTTTGGGAAAGAAAATGTTCGGCAATATTAACGAAATAAGAAAACCATGTGTAGTCATTGTTTTACCATTAGCTACTTATAACCTTACTATGTACTTCATGTATGTAAGTATAATATTTTATATTAGGATATCATTTTATTTTGTAACAATAATATTAGTGACTATACATTAAAATAAAATACCTCTAACTACACATAACACAGAAAAATATCTTAACTAAATGATTATAAAAATAAGAATATTTACAAGAAATATATATCATCCAAAATCCCTAAATTTGGTATTGTACCCAGAACGCTGGCAGCATTGCCCCGCTGAATTGCTAAACTAATTCTTTGAGCAAAATAGCTGCCAGCTTTCGGGTCTCCAGAAGTCCGGATCAATCGTTTCGACATGTCTCTCATGAAACACTTCATGTCTGCCGACCACGTACCCAAAGTTTCAACTTCATGTATTACCATAAGACATTTAACAAGCACTGTGAGTATCACTTATACGCCGATGACCTACAAGTATTTATAGATCTATACAGATTGTATAGATATACATATACACTTGTAGGTAATCAGCGTTTTGCTGTAGTGTTCACCACGGCGCGGCGCTTACTTTCAGTAGCCCTTTTGGTAAATGACTCACAGGCGACAATGTATTTTAATTTTATTAAGTACCTATTGGTAATAATATATTCGTGTTGTGTATGTAGGCGGTAAATATATTAAAGAAAAAGGTACTGTAATCAACTGTAGTTTTATTTACGTATTTCACAATAATTGTAATGAATTGTACAGAGAGAATGTATAGCATAAGCATGACGAAAACGGAAGAGAGTAATCTTTACAATTGCTGATAGAGGCGATGGTGGACAAGTTGTACATGGAGCAAATAACAAACAAAGTTACAATAAACACTGAGTAAGTAATTACATATTAGAGTCTAACAATTAGTATTGATAATATAAATATTGCAAGATTGCAACCCTAGTGACACACAAGAAACCATCAGAAAAAGTAATGAAGACTTGGATCGGATAGCAGTATGGTGTGATTTGAATGGGCTTGTTCTTAATGGGCAAAATCCAAATTTTTAATAATGGGGTCTAACAGCCGAATAAACAAGTATTCTGATCAATTTCATATACAGATCAGATATGAAAATGTAGAACGCGTAGGCAAAGCTGGGATTAATTGGAATTAATTATCGAATCATCAGAAAGCCCTTTCGAGCGGTCCGGGCTATTGTCCTCCATTGTGGGTGTGATTGTGGCGAGTGCCTCAAAATAAGATCACGTTCATAATGTTCAACGTTTACTTATTCGGTATTGTTACATAAAAATACTACACTGTATACTAAACTAAATCACAATAGGTTAGGATGCATACGTCTCGCGTGATTAATGTCAACCGTTCTCCCATCGACAAGCGACCATCGCGATTACGTCGTCGAACTACTGTATTCGGGGTGGGCCGCTCTTTTAATTTTAATATCCACGTATTATTTTCTTTAAAATCAACGACAACATTAACAATAGTCGTAACTATTAGCAACAAATAATTATTTCAATCAAATAAGTTTATCTCGATCTAAAAATTAGTTACGCGCCGTCATACTGAATACTAATAGAAATTGTTTTTACAAGTTAATGGTACTGTACCAAATTCGTAAATTTCTTAACACGCGACTCACTAGTCTTGTCAAAATTCAACTACGTTTGTGGTTATACGGTTGCTAGCCCACAGTCGCCAACTCATTAAAGGTATTCAGAATTCTTGCTTCCAGATATCTCTCCGCACGCACGTAACTCCGTATCTTAGCGATGCAAAAATGTTGAAGATGGAATATCGAATAAAACTGCACTTAGCTTCTCTCCTATTCGGTGTTATACGAAACCAGGTGTTACGAATTCATCTTTTATTAGTCTGTTAAAATTATATATTAATAATCTATAATTCCGTATGGCAATGTATGGCAACACTAATTAAAAATAGTAAATGTGTGCAATTCACACGTGGTAGAAGTGAAACTTTCCAAAATTTTGGTTTCTAGATAATGAGATGAAAAAGCAATAAATCGAATCTTAAAGCAATAAATCGAAGCGCCATCTATGAATACAACTTAGCACTTTTTAAAAATCTATCTAGCAATAAAACGAATTTTCTATCTTATTCCTCGCGCCATCTATGAATACAACTTAGCATTTTTACAGTACTTAGCTTACTTAGCATTTTGACAGAATGAAAGAATGAAATTCTTATTTTTTGTTGATAAATTCTTTGAAAATATTTAAAAGAGCATTTGAAAGTATTTAAAAACAGTATAAAAATAAAACTAAAAAAAAAACTAAAAAAAATAAAATACTGAGAGACGCGAACCTGCGCATCGGGTATTGTGTATCTACGTCCTGACCATTGAGCTACGGATAAGTTAAATTGAAAGTCGAAATTAGCGGTTATATTATCTTACCTGTCGTTGCATCCGGTTTCAAATCACTAACGATTCTAAAGAAGTTTCACTTCAATAAATCACTTTTGGAAAAGAAGTGGGCCATGAATAAAAAAATGATACAAAAATTCACTGATTTCCATGGGACGTGGATCGTCAGTTCGTGCCAAAGACAGACACATTGACACGTCAAACTTAAAACACGCCTCATTTAGTTTTGGGAGTTCAAAACGGTTTCGTTAGATCTATTGAATCTAGATTCAACATCTTGAGGTAAACATTTTATTTTCAAGGTACACCATCGTATGCTAAGTTGGTGTACTAGTTTTGCAATGTTAACAATACTAACAAGGATTTGTTTTAAAACTGTTCATTTATTCCTATCCGTTTAGTATTACATTTTTGGCCTCCAATTTATTTTAAAATATTATTTTTTGTAGTTCATCGGTCAAGAAATGGGTGCGAGAAGCGCTCGACAAACGCTGGTATGAAACTGGCCTTAATTTTCCGTCAAAATTGCTGTGTTGGTTTATTTAATTTTATAGAATATCGATGGCTACTAAAGTTTGTATTGTGTGATAAAAAATATCACAATCATGTGCCTCACCGCAAAATTTGTATAATATTCCATCCATCCATCCATCAGCCCTTGTAGGTCCATTGCTGGATATAGGCCTCCCCTAACTTGCGCCACTCTGACCGGTCCTGAGCCTTCTGAATCCAGCGAATGCCCGCTGTCTTCTTCAGGTCGTCAGTCCACGCAACCTAATTCACGTAACTTTAAGACGCATCGATTAAGTTGCAGTGACGCTACAATCAAGTTGCAGTGACGCTGCAATGAAATTGAAGTTTAGCGTCTAAACCGTATTATCGTAATTTTTGAACTGCGCGTCAACTGCCACGCATCCTGCGCGCCTGCCAAACTTTTCTTCGACTATTTAGTACTCTGTGTTTGTGTTGTCATATGAGAGAACAAATAAAATTATTAATTAATCAAATACAATTTATTATGTTTCCATTAAAAAACGTTGAAGAATATTTACTTATTATCCCAATAAGGATTTTAATGATATTTCTTAAAAAAAAAGTAATAATGTGTGCTTCATTTCACAAAAAACGTCATATGTTATCTCAATATGGCAGAATGAAGGTCTTCTGGGAATGAACTTTGCCTCGTAAATCGTAATGAAATTAGTAAAAAATAATTCAGAAAATCTTGACGCGTATCTTATTGTGACGTGAGCGTTTTTACAAGCGCTCGCGTGACGTGAGCGTGTTTGACAGCGCTCGCGAAAGCTAAGAGAATCCTGAAAGTGTCATTTTGATCGGAACGTCACTGCAACTGCACTGCAATCGAACTTGTTAAGTTACGTGAATCATGCTGGTCGGGGGCGTCTTATGCTCCTTTTTCCGAGACGTGGGCGCCATTCGAGGAACTTTCTTCCCCAACGGTTATTGGTCGGTTGTATAATATTATAGTTATTAAAAACAATGAACTATAATTAGTCACTCAATTTGTTGTTTTAAATTCGGACATATTTTATTTCGTACTTCTGTCACTGTTACAACAAAATTGCTTTCCGCTGACTATAAATTGTAACTCTTATCCATCAGGAAAATGTACATTTCCCGGGATAAATAGTAGCCTATCTGATAAATAAGGTGAAAAGCTATCCGTACGCCAATTTTATTCACATCCTTTCAGTTATTTTTGCGTCATCGAGTCACAAACATATAAACTTTCACATTTAAACTATTAGTAGGATGAAAGTCTCTTTCTCTTCGAAATAAATATATTGGTGATTTCCGGCGAAAAACGATAAGTCGCATTCGAAATTTTAATCTCTCAATATGCCTTTAGCTCCCATTCCATTGAAACCGTGTATTTCAGATTGAAGCACGATACCACTTGTTACTAGATAGACTGCTGCTGAAGCGAATTTTAAAAAACAAAATACTAAAGTAAAATAATAAGGTTTATTTTTCCAAATAATTTAAAGGAAAATAAGTAGCAAGAAACATGTGAGGTAAATCGGTTGATGTTTTAAAAAATCCCTACTTTTCAACTTTTTTCCCAATGGAACCTTAAATAATAGAGTAGATTTTATCCCGGATAAACGTTCCCATGGAATGATTTGGACGCTAATATGTTCGGGATACCATTCTTTCACAGACGAACCGATATTTGCCAGGCCATTTTTTCTAAAAAAGTCAATAATATAATAATTCCTGACACAGAGGATTAGCTTCATACTAGAAGCGAAGCGTGAGCGGGGTAATTTTAATTTTCACTTCCGCTTCAAAGGCGCGGGCGGCGATCCGACTATACATATACTTATACTATAAATATGAAATACATTTGTATCTATCATTTACTTTTTTTAATTTCTGCGTTCCATGAATCGAAGTTTCTTAATATAGCTGCATTTTCATTAACGTTTTTCATCTTCTAAAAAAAAGGAAATGTTATTGAAACATAGCCTCTTCATCAGTCTTCTTGCCTCCAATATTATATAACTAAATATTTTCATGTGGCTTTGGGTGCCATGGTGCCCATGGCAATTCATCGTGTTGATGTATAATAGCACAGAATAATAATAGTATAATAGTACTCTTCTTTAGATATAATAAGATTGAAAACACAAGGACGGCTCAGTTTCAGGTGTATCCCACTATTTCCATCATTTTTTTCCATTCTGTACCACCCGCCATGACCGCCGCGCGCTGTAAATGCAAGACAAAGCAATCTATCGACTGTCGACTGCAACTGTCAGGAAAGTAACGTACCTTAGTGATTTTATCGGAACCGGAGTTTATAAATTTAGTTTATTGGAATCGAAACCCAATTCTGAACCGGAATCGGAAGCAGAAGAGAGATGTGTTAGAGTTTTATTGAGACTATTAAAATCAGGTGAGCAGCCAGGTGGAACATGGTCTATCCTTTCTTATTTACAAGAAGAGACCTGTGCCCAGTATATTATCCATACTAATAATATAAAGCTGAACAGTTTTTTTGGTTGAACGCGCTAATCTCAGGAACTACTGGTTCGAATTGAAAAATTATTTTTGTGTTTGATAGTCCATTTATCGAGGAAGGCTGTAGGCTATATAACATCATATATTTTATTAGTAAGTTTTTTCGAGAAATTAACGCGGATGAAACCGCGAAGCACAGCTATTATTTAATAGATTGATAAAAGTAACTGCAGCGTTTCTATCAATCTCTAAATGGTCAGTGTCGGTGTCGGAACCAAAATCAGAATCGGATGTCTAATATGAATCGGAAAATTTGACTTCTGGGAACCGGAGTTCCATCTCCGTAATATCCACAACTGTTTACTTACCCGCAGATGGGAGTTATAAATTAACGTGTCTATGGGTCTAACTGTGGCTTCGTGGATCATAAACGAATGGACCAACTATGATGCGGTTTTTTTCTTAAAACTGACGCGATCGAGGAGGTTGTTAGTGTTGTTGCCTATACTTGGTTAAAATAAAACTGTCAGGGGTTTTCCTAAATTTTAAAATTTACAGTTATGGATTGATTAATATTTTTTTAATATTGAGGTTATTTTATTAATATTGAGGTTATTTGGTACGGTCATTTTGAGTATAATAGGGCTTTACAGATGAAACTGCCTGCCCTCTTCAAATATGTTTCAAATAGTTTATGATATGCGTGCGTACTTTAAAATTATTTAAATATGTGCACATGTGCGTATAATTTTTTATGCACAATGGCTCAATCAATTTTTCTTCACGACCGATTGAAAGGGACGAGTTTGAAAGAATTTCGCGGCGTCACCAGCCACAGACATTAATAATCGATTGACAAAATTCAAATAAGGGGCCGGTGTCACGTTGTAGAGCACATGGCTTCACGGGGTACGCAAATCACATTTTGATGGCACTTCATGATATTGTTTGCGCCTGCGATTATTTAGCATTTTTCAATTTATTTCTCCTAATTTTATTTCCATTTGGCGTATTAATAATAAGAAGTAAAGTAACTATATTTTATACATATCTTATTAAGACACAATTCTTTAGATTTCACACTTGGAGTTTATAGATTTTGTATATTCATGAAGTAAAATTAAGTATTATTTAACAATCTAATATAATACATTCCTAAGGTAGAGGAATATTCCAACACATTCTTTGTACAAAGCATTGTCACCCAAGTGTTCAACATGTTTTGAAATTATGTCGCTCATACAGTAATACAACGGCACATCTACGGTTGTCATATTTTACAGAAATGAATTTCAAAAATTTTATAAAAATGCTTAAAATTAATTTATGGTTTCAGTTTACGTTTTGGAACGAAGTTCCTTATCGCGCGTTGTGAAAGGGGGCTAGAGGGAAAAAATTCTTACGAAAAGTTGTCACGACACTTTTTGCTATTTTACTTATGTTAGGGCCAAAGAATCTCAACAGCGTGATTCAGAAAGTTGTACAGCGTCATCTAGTTTCATATTGCTGAATCACACTGCTGAGCGCGTAAAATAATACTTTTGTACATAATAAGAGTGCATATTTATATATATATGTATATCGAAAGGAACTTCGTTCCAAGTTTTTTTTTACAGATTGTAGGGGTTTGCAGATGTGCTATTATATTACTAGTTGAGCGATGTATGTACCTAATTTTCAAATCATTTTCAAATATACAAAAGGAGACTGGGATGTTTTCATACAACCTTGGGCTAGAAGATAAAACTAGAAGAAACTAGATGAAAGTATGCTAGTTTGAAAGCTTATAAATTATTAAGTTATTCGTAAAATTTTACGAATTTTGACAATCTGTGAGTAAATTAATGAGATTCTTTGTAAAGTTGAGATTATTAAAACAGGCGTTAGATATTTGACAGTGTCACCAATTTTGCTGATTACCAAAATAAGGAAGAACTCCGGCGTGTTCAATCATTAAAGGAATAATAGGTACAAGGCACTGGTTTCCTTCTTTGTGCTATGACCTCTGTATGACCAGTAGGTCAAACTTTACATTTTATCTCTGGTGTGTACCTAACTGTTGGTATAGTATTGAGACCGGCCGTAAATAACCTGCCAATGCAAACAGCAGCAAGTACTTAGTAAATAAATGTTATAAGTACTCAGCTAAAATCACATTACACTTTTTTGAATTTGAAGGACAATTCCTTAATCTGTAAGCATTATGTGACAACCTCGCCCACAGTCACTAAATTTTAATTGACCCTGACTGGGACCACATGACAAGCACCACCTTTTGATTAAAATATAATTATATATATATATAATAATAGACAAAGTGCATTTGTAACACAAAGTGTAACGACACTTTTTGTGTCGGTCCAACTCTTGGTCTTAATTTTTTCCGTCTAGCCCCCTTTCGCAACGCGCGATAAGAAACTTCGTTCCAAAATCGGTTTACCCAATCAAAAGTTCTGAGGTAACAAACATAAAAAAATTGTATAATGCAATATGGGTATTAAATTAAAGATCTTACCATAAAGATTTCAATTTGGTTGATACTTTATCAGTACGCCACTAGTTTCGAACTACAGTTCGGAGCCTGTGAACTGGAGACTCACAGACTCATGTTCCGCGGCGGTAGTTCTCAAACACTATCTGGATGTGATCGAAACTCTCAGCTCGGCTCAATATTAGTTAATGCTGGATCTGAGGCGAATCCTATGAGAGTCGTGTAGAGTTTTCGTAGAGTCAGCTTTCGTAGAACTTCTACGCGATAGCTTTGTACGTAGTACAACGATCGAACGATAAACATCGCGCCGCATTCATCGGAATACGCTTTGAAAGGTCAGGTGAAAGCAGGTGAAATTCTATAATATTATAAATGCGAAAGTATGTTTATATTTTGTGTTTATGTTTGTTTGTTTTTTTAAACTAGCTGACCTGGCGAACTTCGTATCGCGTTTTTTCTAAAACTATTTTTTTCTAAAATAAAAGTAGTGAAAGTCCCGTCAAAATTGGTCCAGCCATTTCAGAGATTAGCCAAAACAAACAGACAGACAAAAATTGTAAAAAATGTTGTTTTGGAATATGTACCGTGTATATATCCAAATGCACTTATTGTTAGTAAAAAGCGGTTATTTTAATATCACAAACAGACACTCCAAATTTATTTATTTGTATAGATTTTGTTAGGCAACCTATCAGGGATATATCGATATTTACATTATCTAACATATGTTGTGGATCATTTTTATTAAACACATGAGGGTATATATTTCTTAAGCCGGGTCTTAGACCATTATGAGGATGTATGGTTGCATACACGTGGTGGGAACGAGCTGTATTGTGGGTATGAACCACATTAATTATTATCCAGATATTCTAAGCGAGGCTGAGTGCTGATTGTATTTGATTGAAAGCTGTAAGCTGTAATAGGTTGAGAGGTACCAAGTATTTCACATAATAACAATAACTAGTTTTTGCCCGCGGCTTCGCCTGCGGTAGTGGTTTCGAAACGAAATTTTTAATTAATTTAGATTTATATGCCCGTGGCTTCGCGCGCGTGCATATCAATTTTTTATAATTCATCATGTGTTCATAATGTGTTCTACGACAACACTGATATTCCATGAAAGTTCGTTTAGTTAGTTTTTTTTTACTGTTATTTTTTTTTGTTTCGCTTTTTAATGTACTTAGTTTACTTACCATTTTTTTCTGTTCAAAGTATCCTAGTGCTGACTGATTGTGACACTTTGTTTATGTTAATGTTGTGCATGCCTTTAATTTAAGTGCATAAAAAAAAGTTTTGGTGAGTATCACAATAATGTATTTTATGTACCTAGTTGGCGTGCCTTAAATAAATAAATAAATAAATAATACAAATCCCGCGGGAGCCCTGAATTTTTCCGGGATAAAAAGGAGCCTATCTCCATTCCAAATTTCAGCCAAATCTGTTGAGTAGTTGTGGCGTGATTGAGGAACAAACATCCAAACATCTTCACAAACTTTCACATTTCTGATATTACGTAATAGGCTTAATGCTACTCAGTTTGCATTCTGCACGCATTGATGGGCTGGTGGCGCAATTTATACCTTAGGGCTTCTGTACATGTGTGACAGACGTAATCGCAAAATTTGCTATGTTTCATGTTTCATTTGTATTTATTTCTTAATAACTCTTTGTAAATAAGAAGAGACAATAACAATATAGTAGGCAATTATTAGTAGGCATTAACAATACAAAAGATGGTCTATCGCTACACAGCGATTTAATCCAGACAATTTTGAAATGATGAGTGTATTATCTAAGGGTTTGGATGCTTACCATTTCCAGACATGTATGTAGTTGTTGCCATTTATGTCGCAGTCGTACGTCTGAATATATCCTTAGTTGTAACGAGACAAATTTGGTTCATAGGTAATCCTCTTACAAATAATGCTTGCTCCAAACAAATACTCACTCACGGGAGAAATTCAGTTTCAATTCAATACTAGATATTGTAATCGGTTTGTGTTTGGAGTTGTATGAATTGGAAACAATAATATTTTTCGAAACATTTGTTTCGATGATAAAAAGGTGTAACAAAGCCTTTAAATGTTTTACAGTCCACTGTCTCTTTACATTACTTCAAGCGCTTTGAAGTTCTTGAAGCGCTTATAGACTGGCGTCTTATGATGCGCGGCAACGATCGACAAAGTAAAGGAACAGCAGGTGTAGTCGTTAATTGGGTGGGTGACCGCTAGTGGCAATATTTTCTTGAGCTTTTCCTTGCTTTGGAGGACACGTGAAGCCATCAGTTCCAGTTGTTATCGTAAAATAACAGCATTAGGCTATGTCGGAGGCCCTTGGGCGGCATAAAAACTTCTAACACTCGGGTTGGCCACTGACCCCTCCACCAATCCGCACTGGTGCAGTGTGGTGGAGTATGCTCTAGGCGTGGCAATTTTCTGAACACATTATAGTTCTCTGGTATTACAACACAACTCCATAGTCGGGAATAAACAGTACAAGATTCCCGAGACTTCCAAGAAAGATATAGAAAAAGAAAATATCATTCACTCAGGATGTCTTATACCAGTTCTTGTAGCCGGCCAAACCAGGAGATGGGCTTCGCCCAAGTGGCATAATCCCTGTCCTATCCAGTATAATCGTTGGCATAAAATCTGCCACATCTAGACATCGATATGTAACCCTTCCGGGTTATCTTTGCGGTTTTGAACGTCCGACCATTACAAATACAGTGATAAATTAGAGGCGAATTTATAGTCTGAGTGCGTTAACCCTGTGGGTGAGCTTTCCCTTGTCCATAACAGGTAGGAACAATATTGCCATTATAACGTAAAAATAGTTAGTTTTATTACATGAACTGCTGCGCAAAAGAGTAGTCAAAGCTCCATGTAAGGCTCTATCCAATTATTACTGAGCACAAGTCAACCTCCCCGGCTAAAGTGAAAAGGGCACCAATCCATCCATCCTCTAACCCAAGTCTTCTTCTTCTCCCCCGCAATTAATTAATTTATTCTTTTTAATTAATTAATTGAGATACATATATACTAAATATGTACGGTATAAATGTTTTTTCATGCTTCGGTCGCAGCGGTGTGGTAGCGAAAAGACCAAGTGAGACTAAATAGTGCTGGTTGTTCTATTACGGGACAACATAACGTGACTAGTGGGATAGACCCAAAATAATGCGGGTCCTCCTTTTGCATCTTAAGAGGGAATTTATCGATAATGCCTTTGTCGTTATTTTTGTAAGACAATTTTGTACTTACCTGCCTTTGAAATGTTGCGTTGATAAGATAGTGTAAGAAAACATTCGTTTTTTGTTGACATATTTCATTCCCCTCACTTGTCGACAAATGATAAATGGTGTTAAAATAAAGTAGTGTTACTAACAACTATAAAAATTGCTGTTTATCACACTGGGGTAACAATATGGTGTGACCACGAGTCACCGGGGACTACACCATCAGGATCGTGCGCTCGTTTGTTTACCTACTTCTTAAAATTACGATATAAAGTCTATTCAATATTCAATTCAAGGCGCAGTAAGGTTTAATTAGAAAGATGTCACCACCGAAGCTGATAAAAAAGGTAAAGATAAGTGATGGCCTTTCTTTGCAGATGAGTTTACCAATCGCTGCGAATGCCTTGTCTATGTAGCTTCCGTCCCTATGACAAGCTCATTATACTGCACGTTACGTTGAGATAGTCGGTTGTTCTATATAAAGCATGTAAGTTAAGGCGACAACATAATATTAGGAGTAACAAGAAGTACAAAAGTAATCAACGTATCGGATGTTTATCCATCGATTTCCATTCTTCTTGGGCAGCAATGCATTGGTGTTACTTTATCACGTGAAACCATCTTTTAAGAGTTCCGTAAAATAAAAAGAAAAACGGAACCCTTACAGGATCTTTTTTCTTATAGGATCTGGAAGTATTTTCTTTCAAATTATAAAATTTAAATCGGTTGATGAATGACGGGAGTTCTGTGATAATAAACATAAAAAATACAAGAAATTGAGAACCTCCTCCTTTTTTACAATCGATAAAAAATACTGGTATAGTTTTAAATCTAAGCATGTTTTCATGTCGCCTCTCGCTAAGGCTTATACCTTATATTGTAAGCTTATAAGCCTTAATTAAAAGTCTTATACCGCAGTTTAAGATAGAAGAGACAACAAAGACAAAATAAAATTTCCGGTACGTCAAGCTTTGAGTGCATGTCAAGAAAACTATTTCTTTTGTTTATTTTATGCTGCTGATAGAAATATAAAAAATGTAATCAAAACAAATAAAAACTTTTAAAAAGTAGATCCCAAGCGTCTTTGGCATATTTTGCATTTTGTACGCACGCATATAGTATAGGTTCCACATGCAGACAAATCAAAGCCAATGCATCTTGGCCCTTCTCAATGGCGGTGGAATCCTGGGAATCCAGGTCTTCTTCTAAGTCGCTGCACTCTTGGCAGAGTGGTCGTGGTCATTCGGTATTTGTGGCACGCCTCACAATTCGCCGCCATTCTTCACGAATCGCTGCTCTTCGTGTGCATTCGTGGACGGGGGCATCCACAGCAGCTTGAATCCGGGTACTTTGACGTATACATGAACAATTTTTCTCGTATGAGAATAATTTTTATTGCGAATTTCCATGTAGAATAGTCATCTAGGCCGCAGAGGTTCTTGATGGCGAATTTCGTGGGTAGGGCCATAACCTTTTGAAGATATAATACTATAAAACTAGGATAATGAAAGTAAAAACGTTGTTTGGACAGAGAAAAATCTTTATAATTAATTTTTGAATGACAGTCATTATATAAAAAAAACACATTCGAATATCGAAGATATCACTAAATAGTTTTCACACCTATCAATGACGATCCATAGATGGAAAGTAAATACTAAATTCAAACACCTGAACTCGATTGTCCGCCAATACCTTGTGTTCACCAAGATCATATCAATAGCAAGTGAACAACTGTTAGTGGTGCTGGTGTAATCTACGACCCGTTGAGAAATAGATTGGAAGGAGATAAAGCTGCAAAGCTTTTATTCATTAAGTATAACTTGTTTCTTTTGGACTGATTTGATTTAATTTACACAGATTTCTTCTTCTTCTCTTTTTCTTTTTTTCTTTTTTTGCTTTTTACACAGATTTTATTTACTTATATTGACATCCAAAAACAAATTTTCATTTACTAATTATCACTTCAAATTACATGATACTTTTATGTGCATATATTAATATACTGTTTTTTTCAACGCCTAGTTAGGTGTGTTGTTAGGTTAGGCATTGTTTTTAGCTGAAATTAAAAATAATATGAGTACAGTATGACGTGACATGTATTTCATCAAAAACATAAATGTGAAATGAGATCCATGTTCAAAAAAAGAATTGAGCTCTAAATGGGTGCCAAGTTCAGTGTAGAGAAGCCTAAAAATTTAATCACAAGAACATGTAATTCAAGCTCTACATTTGACTGACTTTACACATTATAAAAAAAAAATACTAGTTTCTGATTTATTCCTTTGTATTCATCTAACTACCTATCTGGATGCCAAATTTTAACTTTTTAGGTCATCTGGAACTGGATAGTTTGATCTATAGGTCAGTCCAATCAGTCGTAAAAATTACGACTTTTGGACGTTAATATCTAAATGCATGTTGTATGCATGTTGTGTTCACCTATAATTGCGGGAACACGATTTTAGAAATATGTTAGCTTGATATGGTGAAAGAATAGTGTATCCTGCGTTGGTGGACCTTAAAATAAATAAATAAATAAATAAAAATAAATAAATAACCGTTTGAGGTGTTTTATGGAATTTGGAGCACATAATATATATTTTGTAAATCTCAATAAAGCTCACTGTAAAGCCAAGTTTGACAGGTATATGTGGAATAATTTTCGAGTTATGAGGTCAAAAGTGGCTCCAAATGGTTTGTGTAATATTACACACGGTACTGCTCGACAGTTCCTTAGGCTTGAACATGGCTTGACATGCTACCGCGTGTCTAGATATATTATTTTATTAAACCTGCTTTCTTTTAACATATTCCTCAGCCTCCACTTCCGATTCCGCTTTCGGTTCCGGTTCCAATTCCGATATACCAAATCTAAAAACTCCGATTTCGAATTCGGTTCCGATAACATCACTTCCGTTACATCCCTAGTAGGAACTAACAAATAAGGGCTATGCTACACTTATAAGATTGTTGTCTATTAGCTATGTTTACGACCCGTGGGGTGTAATGGCTCCGGACCTCCGTGTCAAATGTCTCGGGTTTGATTCGGGATTGATTTGAAATTTGCACGATGAGATTTCACTTTTGTCTCGGTCTGTGAACTGTGTGTGTGTTCTTATCTTTGTGTGTTGTCCATGGCGCCCACGACATAGAGAAACCTGGTGTGAGGCTATGAGTGTGAAGTGTTATTTATTTATTACTGTTGGGGCGTGGTCTGAGCTGATGGCTCCCAAATTTGTATTATGCTGGTTCAGAGTGGGGAATTTATGTATTTATAGTGACTGGCCCTACACTCTTTGTCATCTGACTGAGTAATTAAAAGAGTTTACAACACTTATAACTTTTATTGCTCGTTTTACAATATTGTATTAGAATTTAATGAGACTGTCCGAGAGGCTGTTGTGCCAATGGGGTGGTGGCGGAGAGAGAGGTGGCCGGAGGATTCGACGGCCTATTTATAGTGAGCTCCAACCCACTAGTGGCGCCATCTATGCATTCCGCCGAGAACTGCTTCCATAGTGCGGTAATGTAAGTGATCCGGTCGAACATCGCTTGACTCCTTGTTGACAATAGATGGCGTTAACAATTACTTTATTATAAAATTACTGATAAGATAGCTACACAAATAGTAGATATTATTTTTTGAGAGTTAAACGTAAAATCTAAAATCGTCAAGAGCCAATTTAGAGTTTTCTTGTTCACGATCAGTGAGGGGTTCCGTAGTTGTAAGTATATCAATTATTGCTTTTTAAATTGTTAACCATACCTAGCAGAAGCAGTCATAGTTTTCCTATTAAATTCATCAAATTTCTCTAATGTCCAACTGTTACAGATGGACAGACGGACGGATACAATAAAACTATAGGGGTTTCGTTTTGACTACGGAATTTTAAAAAGGCTGATACATTGCACCTAATGATTTAAGATGGTAAATTATTTTTATTTTGTAAGTAGGTATTTTATGATAACCTAGCGCTAGTTGGCGTAGGTTAGTGTATGTTAAGAACATCTTATGAACCAAAAATTGTGTCTGTCCATTTCTGTGGGCTAATATTTTGTCGGCTTTCTTCCAAGCTCAAAGGTATGTCACTTCTGTATATTATCTATTCTGTTCTGCGCGTACAATCGCGTTTTCGGCGCGTTGTCATCGATACACACGCAACAATCAGCTTTTTTGTCATCTACAAGCGCCGAAAACGCGCGTCGTCGACGTCATAAAAATACGTCGTGTTTAGGGACTATTACTTATTATTATTAGGTAGAACTTGAAACTATTATACCTAGGTACGAGTAGGTGTTATATGTGATTACCTGTTTTAACATACATACAAGTCCTTACTATCGCTACTAACCATCGACTCAACACATACAACCCTGTGTTATTCCTTCGACGATTATCACAAATAATGAACGTAAAAGATAGTTTATATGAAACAACGGGTGATGTAAATTGTTGATAATGGCTGTCACAGAGGGCGTGGGTAACAGCAAGTGGAGTTTTGTCGTCCACCGTAGAACTAATGACTGCTAGAAGATATAATATTTAACACCGAATGCTAGGAAAATGAGTGAATATGTCGATATCACCCATTATAGCTATAATTGTTCTAGCCCGTACATACTAGTTGATTACCTCTGCATCATGGCATGGTAAATAGTAGTAGTAAATAGTGCCTACTACCTCTACCCCTTACCTTTCAAACCCGTGTAAACTATTTTGGTAAATTTTTGGATTCTTCGAATTTCAACCGTTTAGCTGTTAGAGGGGAGGGTGGGGGACAATTGATTCTGGTCAAAATTAGAATTTTACAGCTATCTCCTCAAACTCAAAGGTTTTGATAGACCTGTCCAACGATTTCCCACACCACGGGGTAGACAAGAAGTTCCGTCTTATTTTTAAAAAACAAGGTCACCTTCCATTCCACGCTTCTGGGATTGTTCTAGTATTGATGACGGAATCCAAATGCTTTTGGAGCGCCACTAGGAGGGGTTTACCCCAGCTTCTATTAGCTTGTTTGTGATCCCGTAATTACTTGGTTTACTGTAGTTTGTACATTATTTAGTGTTTATGCACAGCGGGCAGTCTGTGGGTAGCTGTAAGCGAAAGCAGACGTGCGTTTTGCGTATACATATCTCTTCTATTGAACACTACATTTTGTTTCAGCCTGGCAGATTGGTGAAAGGTTAGGGCCAACTCGAGTGTCAGAAATTTTCATGCCACTCGAGGGCCTCCGACATGGCTTAGCGACTGTTATTTTAAGATAACAACCGGAACCGACGACTTTACGTGCCCTCCGAATCACAGAAAAGTTCAAGAAATTTTTACCATTAGCGGTCACCCATCAAACTACCGACCGTGCCCGCTGTTAAACTTTGCCGATTACTTAGGATCGACACAAGCCGCCGGGCTGTGATTTAAGTTATTATTTTATGAAACTCTATTATCTCATACAGGCTCGAGTTAATTTAACTCGCTAGTCGTTCACCTCGTGGGGCAAATCCCCACGTAGTATCTCTATTTCCCTCAGAACTTAGAGTTTCGGCAAAACTATGGTACTTCAATCTGTCAGGTCCCGGTGAACACTGGAGCCCTAGAATCGCTCAATTGTGTTTATGACCCGATTTGCATTGTGTATTTACCAACTGCGTCGTATGCTTATGGAAATCTGTTTCTTGAGCGGGTCTGTACTTTGCCATTCAGGTTGGAGACTCGACACAGTTCTCAGGGATTATATTCAACTCTCAGACCTCAATTGTTGGCCTCAAGTTAAATACTTATCACCGAATTAAAAGTCACATGATCAGTAATTTTCTTCGTCTATCTAGTTGTAATTGGTATAGCCAATATGTGATACTGATATCAAATGTATGTCTATAATTTTATTATAGAAGTTTGGTTAGAAAATGTTTATCTCTCATTAAGATAAATTTTCCAATATTTTATTAAGTAGTAAATATTAAAATTGGTGCGGGTAGAAAGACTCAAATACAATCTTTTAATGTTATTTCTATATTATTTTTATATAATTTTATCATTTTTCTTCTTTTTAACATTATTATAACTATACATTACATAACATTGCAGTATAACATATATAACATTACAGTATATAAAATTATTATAGCTATAGTTTAAACTGTTCTTTAGTAAGTAGATTTTATTTTCTTTATGCCGCGAACTGACATCAACTCGTCCGAGCAGCGACACAAAAAAGGTCGTACTGAAAAGCAGTAGCCATGATTTGCCACAGTATTATGCTGAGTGCGTACCTTTTAATGTAACTTTTATAATTATGTTTATATTATGTTAACTTTTATAATTAAATGACAATTTCAACTTGTTGCATTATGCTTAAAAAAATTAATCATTTTGTTTTCCTTCTTTCTTTCTTTCTATATACCGCTGATAGATTACCTAATAAATCGCGTACAGACAGTGTTAATTAATAAAATTGTTAATTAAATATTTTATATCTAATAAACTATGAACTAAAAAAATAAAAATATAAAGAAATAAAGAAAAATAAAATTCTGTGTGAGTAATCTGAGTATGTAAGCGGTTTTAGAATTTATTTGGTATTTAGAATTGTGTGTATCTGTCGCTCATGAGCTTTGCTTTACAACAGCGCATCATAAAATTGGTGCCGGGACGGAAGCGAGAAACCCGCTTAAGGTCCACTATCGTATCTCCGTGAGAACATCACAGGTGGTAGTTCGTTCAACGTTTACGCACGTGGTAGAATATTATATAGAATATCTACTATCCCAGTCGAATCCTAGGCATTACACGTTATGAGTGTACTATTAAATTGTGGTGGAAATTTTGCCGTCGGTATCAGTAATACCTAATTACCTAAGTGTAAGATGGTGAACGCACTTAATAAATGCCTATTCACTTTTCTCTTGAAGACACCTACATTGTAGGTGGACGGGAACACCCACGCAGGCAAGCTATCCCAGCTAAGACCGGGATAACGTACCACGCAACTTATAGGACAATAAGCAAAGCAAAAAGCAAAGCAACAACCCATAATTGTCCCACTGCTGGGCTCGGGGTCTCCTCTCACAATGTGAGGGGTACAGGCCACAGTCTACCACGCTGGCCAAGTGCGGATTGGTAGACTTCACACACCTTTGAGAACATTATGGAGAACTCTCCGGTGTGCAGGTTTCCTCACGATGTTTTCCTTCACCGAAGCAAGTGATAATTAACTTGTAATACGCACATAATATTTGAAAATTAGAGGTGCGTGCCAGGATTTGAACCCGGGCCCCCGCATTCGGGAGACCAACGTTCTAACCACTAGGCTATCACTGCTTATATTGGACAATATAACCATTAAATTATAAAAATATTAACTAAGTAAAAAAAATTAAGCTGGTTAGTAATCATTTATGATTTCGTTATCGATACGTGTTGGAAAGATGGGACTCTTTGATGAAACCATAGATTTTGTAGGAATATTTTTTCGAATAATTTAGATAATTATTTTGAGATTAAACAAAAAAAATATGTTAGTAATAACTATTTTAAAATCATTAAATCGACATATTGTATCCTCGCTACCTATGTTAGCTATCACAATCGAGTTTCTTACAGGAAATTGTTGGGCATCTCATCAAAATGAAGCTACTCACGAAAAATTAGCTTGATAGTAATCAAGTGCAAAAATGTACCAGGAGTCATGGACTAGTAGTTTAAACGTATCATCTCTAGTATAGAAGTCAAAGTTACTATAAATATGCACATCTTGGCAGAGTCTAAGTGACAATAGGGATGTTGACAGTAATTGAAAATTAATATTTTATGTTAAGTATTGGTAACATTTAAAGGCCTAAAATATTATTATTTTATTGAAATCAATCACAATAAATTATTATATAAACATCATTATTTTAAAATGTTAAAAATACTCACTGTCACGTGACCTCAAACGTCAATTTGAGAATATTACGCCATTGTTCGTATTTTAAAAGCAAATTCAACAAACTTAATTAAATGCGGCTAGTATTCAATATCGGTTAGTGACGTCACTCCTGACGTTTTTGATGGGAAATTTGATATTGATTTTGTTTATCAATTTTTGTTTTTAAATGGAATATTATTATTTGTGTAATATTTTTTTGTGAACACTAAGGTCCTATCTATAAAATAAAATTGAATTCTAAAATTAGTCAACATACCTATTACGTTACAACTTATGACACTTAATACATTTCAGAAAGTCCTCAGAAGAAACTTAACGAGACAGTTATTGTGTCAAACTGCTTTTCGATACATTTGATAGCATGCATCATTTGTCGAGGGTGCCTCCGTCTACCCGAGTGTCCTTTCTCCCACGCCCCCCGTCGCGGTATTATACCTATACCAATTATGGTTGTTATTTCATGCCCCTATGGGGTGGCTTTTGACTGCTGACACCTTAATGCTTATGAAGCGGTAAACTCATATGGAATTTGTAACTCGTAGACGTCTACGCTTATTGACGAGTCACGAGATGAATGATCAACCACGAGGTACCTATTTAGTAAACAGACGTATCTATCACAGATACGCTGTTATGTGTAAGGTATGGCTTGTGTCAGGATTTGAATTTAGCTTTATTGGTTTCAAAACTAAATAAACGCTTTTATATTGTGTATCTATATACCTATAGAGGTACTAGGGCTTTTAGGGTCTGTGCTGTAAACCATTAGGGATTTCCCTCCTCCAGAGCCATACCCGTGTTTTTATCAGGTCATTCTTATGACAATAATGCATTGTCATTAGAACTAAAGAAATATGTAAAATTTTAACTCCTGAGGATAAGAGAAAGTAGGAATAATTAGGAACAAGATTTGACCCACATAAACAAGGCTCAATAAAACCTTTTAAAACGTTCATAACTCAAATTCTCGGAGTAAGATTGTTCGGGAGATGAATATCTCGCGCCACCTAAATCTGGTATGGTATGGTCGCGTATTTGTGTATTCATACAAAAATACACATCACCCGAGAACTGACATTTGTCTAACACATAAATGCCCGCCCGCCCGGGAATCGAACTTGGCACGTAGGGATTTCAAAACCAAGTAGGCCTGCTTACAGCTTTAATTTTGATTAGAAATATTTAGTTTAAAAAACTTGATATATAAAAAAGCAAAAAGTGACAAACGTGTCAGTTCTTTCTTTGACCCGTAAGAGCCCAAGATAAAGCCAGTTTTATAATTTATGTGAAAGTGTGCGCTTGTGTGGTAAACTTTATATCAATTAAATCACATTTTGTGATTTAGAATGCTTAACTTTTTAATCAAAACTGCCACGCTTTTAAAGTTATATATTTATAGGCAAGCAATAATTTAATGGCAAGGCCGCTAAAACGTGCTTATTATAAGGGCAAAGTCATTTCAAAAAAGTGTTATTGATTTTAGGCTTCTTACTATTTACCCATGTATTAAACAAATCTTATAAAACAAGTATTAAACAAATGACAAACAGATCATGTCTTTGCTCAAGTGCTTGACTCATTCGTTACTAAAGATACGTCAAGTAGAGCACCACAAAAATACCATATGGTGCAACAAATTGCCACGTGGTGAAACAATGCATGACGGTGTCAATTCAATTAAATTCAAATATTTTATTCAAAATTGGTTTGGTTTGTGGAGGCCATACACGATCAAGTGTAGTTGATCAAGCGTCAAGCGGACTTGACGCGGCATCCAGATTTAATCGTGTACGGCCACGGTATAGCTATCTGGCCATAATAGCTATCTCATATTTATTTATTTATTTATTTATTTATTACACTTACTCATACACACTGGATGGCGCGTCAACTCAAAACTGCTTTCACAAGTAAAAGTTTACTTGACACTTGATGGCCTCCAATACATACACTTTTTGAATGTCATGCAAGCTCCGCCAATGCTTCAACAAAGCCCTACTGTGAGAGGGCTCGGGAGAAGCAACAAGAAACTACCGGGGTGTTTTTTTCTTATCACAGTTACAGATAGCACTTATTAAATACTTACAATCTATAGAATATTTATAATATAAAACTCATATCCAAGCAGTCTTGTCATTAAATGTGTGAACGTAGATAATGTCAGGGGTCAGTCCGGGGTGAGAGACCCTTGGCGAGGGGTGCAGGGTGCAGAGAGCAGGTCCACGGTGGTTAGCAGAACGCCCCCACAACCGTGACTTGTGATTATGTTAGCACAATTACGCCGTATGGCAACGCATACGATGCTAATTATCTATTAATGTGTAATGATTGTTTTGATTGGGGCAACATACGGCGCTGTTAGATTTGTTATTGATTTATTGAATCATGCACGGTTCGACGTGACCGTTACTAATAAGTTACCCTTTTGTTTGCTGTCGATACCTTAAAAGCCATACCTACGTAAAATACTCGCGGAATCCTAGGGTGAGATCGACGAGTATACTGTACTTACTCTTCGACTTTGCTCAGAAGCACGGTATACATATTTTTTAATGTCAGCTATGTATAATATTATTACTGCATATTTAATAATTGAAGTCGATATTAATTGAAACTATATACATATTAATAATTAGACTAAAATTGTAACACATTGGATATTTACATATATAGATTAATATTGTTTGACATTGTATAAAGAAGCAAATTAATGTTTAAAATTACCCACTCAAATTGCAATCCCAATTCATTGGGTTCATGTATGCTTAAACATGATTTGTGACATCTGTAAATGTATACAGGGTGCGAATTGGTGGAGGGGTTAGTGGCCAATCCGAGTGTCGGAAGTTTTTAAGCCACCTGAGGACCTCCGACATGGCTTATTATCTTGCGATAATAACCGGGACTGACGGCTTTATGTGTTCTTCGAAGCACGGAAACACTCAAAAAAGGTTTTCTACTAGTACGAGCGGTCACCCGTCCACAAGCCCCGGGCTTTGAGCGCTTCTTCAACTTTCTCATGCCGGCACTTCACTTCGCTATTCGTGTTCGCGAATTCGTGTTATCTATACTATAATAAAACGCAAAGGGCAAAATTTCTATACATTGAATATTATTTAAAATTTCGATTAGGGGGCACTTCAATAACGTGTTAGAACATAAAAATATTTTTTTAGAGTTATTGTCTGTGTCTGTCTGTCTGTTCGTTTGTCTGTCCAGGCATCACAAAAAACCCTTAAACAAATTTCGATGAAAATTGGTAAAGTTGTTACTAATACTCCGGGTCATATTTTAAATAGAAAACTTTTTATCCCGGAAAATTAAAAGGTTTCCCTGGGAAACGGGATGGAAGTTTGTATGGAATATTGTTAAAACATCAACCGATTAGCTTCAAAGTAACAAATGTTCCTTGCTTAAATTGATGGAACATATATTTTCAGTTTTTTAAAGTTCAAAAGAAAAAAAAATACAAATTAATGTGAATATTGCTTATTTTTCAAAACCCGCTCCTGGAGGAATCTTTTATGATTATATCGTGGGTTTCAGTATATTAATTTCTAAATATAAGTACTTAAACATAAATTCACAGTTTTTTAATTTTTTTCTGTAAGAGGTACAAATAAGGTAAAAATAATTTCCGTATGTGAAACTGCGGGCAACAGCTAGTTTGGAAAATATTACAATGTTTACACGGACCCAGAAATTCTAGTAGTATTCGGCAAAAAACGAATACAGAACATGCGAAACCACAGTGCTATTGGTTTTTCCACGCACATCAAAGCAGGCAAATAGGTAAATACGCAAATATTGCAACTTCACATTCGCTGTAGCCACTGACTAGTACGGACGTCTCGTTTCTGTTTTTTAACCGACGAAAAAAAAGAAGAGGTTCTCAGTTCGTCACGTACATTTTTTACTGTTTTTTTTAATGGATGTTCACTCAGTAATCGGCACGGGGTGGTCCGATTTTGATCATCCTTTTTTTAATGGATGGGGTATCTTGAAGTTGGTCCCCTTTTTAATTTTATTCCTACTCTACAGATACGAAAGCAAGTGCCAACACGTCCGACATATTGCGTGCAATCGGATTCTCTAATTTGGCTTTATGTGTGGATGGTCATATTTTGCGTATTTGCGTATTTGGTAAATATTTCCCCGAATAAAGCAAACACGAATACGCGAACACAAATAACGAAGTGAAATTCCGGCATCAGTCAAACGGTTAAATAAGCAAAATCATAGAAAATGTGTAACAGCTTACAAATGTTGGAACGAAGTTCCTTATCGCGCGTTGTGAAAGGGGGCTAGACGGAAAATTACGACACTTTTTGATTTTACGAATGACGACACTTTTTTTGAAGTGATTCAGAGAGTTTTACAGAGATGGCGCGGTACAACAAAACAATAGATACTTAAATCGAAAGGAACTTCGTTCCATCCGGGTGTCCCTTGACACCTCTCATGTTTTTTTTAATTTGTTTCATTAGGATAGTTATTAACTGAAGCGGCAAACTGTTCACCCGTATACCTTAAATTACTTAAGATTATAGAATCCTCTAACGTGAACTTGTTTGCTCATGGTTTGCTCCTGAAAAACTTTCTTTTTCTTCTCTCTTTCTTGGCCGGCAATGCATCAGTGAGCCTTTGGTGTTGCTGATGTCCATTGTCCATGGGCGACGACAGCCCCTTACCATAAGGGGAAACTTCAGATCATTTGCCGGCTATTTCAATAAAAAAACAAACAGTTCCCCTATAAAACTTAACGCGGTAGTCAAATGTTTCATCCTTGTTAGCAATTTTGTTGAATCGCACACATTTTGCGAAATTTGAATAGTTTAAGATAGAAATATCTTAATATCGTATCGTATTTTAATTAGTAAACTAACTGAAGCCTTAGGAATTAAAAAGTATAACGTTATAGATTAAAAAACATCCCTGTGATGAACATCATCAAAGGTGTACTGATACGTCTTCATCCTAAACATGTACGCCAGTGATACTCAACCTTTTTTTCATAAGGGTCACAAACTCGGGTTAGTTAGGTCACGGACCGCAAGAAAAAAATCCTAGCTTTAGGGGTAAAATACCAGGTTTTCGCAATTTTTACACATTGATTTAAACAACGCGTTCATCGTGTATATTTTATATTAACATTTTTTGTCATTTCCCGACGTTTCAAACACGTTGCAATGTCACGGACACAACACACGATTAGCCATACTTACTTTCAGGACCTTCAAGACCACGATGTTGAATTCGCAAAATATTGAATTCCAAAATATTAAATTCGTAAAAAGTTGAATTTTTTTAATTCCTAAAATTTTGTATTCTCATTCATCAACCAATACGGGCTCGAAAAAAGATAGACTTGGTGTATGAGTATGCTACAAGTAATTTATGTAAATCTTTCTTTGTTTTATTTTCTTTCTGTACTGAAATATTATTTCAAATATATTCAATATAACCAAAGAGTACAACAACAAGAGACAAGAGACAACAAGAGTGTAACCTGCCGCTATATGTGGCTTATGTGAAATCCTTCAATGCTGTACAGACTTAGGCTGTTTTTTCAGCGGTGCCGGATAGACTATCGGGATATCGAGGTGTTGAAGTGGGTATCAAATCAGCCACCATGTCAGTCTAATGACACGAAAGAAGCACGAACCCCATCCAATTGTAGAGAGGTGTTAGGCAAAGGGTCGTTATCTCCCCGATGCTGTTCATCGCTGCTTTGAACTTTTGAACACATCTTGTGTTCAAGCTAATAGAGTTAATACCTCACCTAACTTCGATTAGTCGACGATACAGTGATCCTGGCGGAAACGCTGAAGGACCTCAGTATCATGATAGAGGACCTGTACAGCGCCTCACAACGGGTGAATCTTAAAATGAACGTAGACAAGCCTGTTATTAAGGCAAATTACCGAATCAATAATAGCACTGCACAACCGGTGCGGTAGTATATTATTCTGTAGGACTTATTTACTTAGCGCACTCTCAATTTTTCTAATGGCCGTGAAGTTCAAATAGTTTAAAATAAATGTAACACCAAATGAACCAACCACAAAAGCCCGGCGGACCGCAGGTTGAGCATAGCTGATACGCGAAGGAGCTTGTAAAGTAATAAGCGACTCCTCATAATATTTGGTCCGTCTGTAACCGTAAGAAATAAATGAGTAGACATGGTATTTAATTTACAGAAATTTTATTTGAAAAGTGCAGAAAATTAAATGAGACAAGTCCGTCTCACTTATGATTTTATTTATGTAACCTACATGAATAATGAGGGCAAGTCTGCTGCGTCTTCCCTCGCATTAAAAGTATATTTTTGCCCGTAATTAGGAACCCTCCTGAAGAGCTCTGTAACAGGTACTTATGTATTTATTTAATTACGTAGGTCGTAGGTCGTAGCATAAGAATTAAAATAGGTTGGTATGATTAAGTTAGTAAGCCAAGTGAGTATATTAAATGTTTCAATAACAAAGGCGAGCAAGGGAATCTTCTTACGTGTGTTACAAGATGAGGTGAAATCACTGAAAAACTACCGGACCGATTTCAAAAACTCTCACCAATTTAAATCTACATTATTTCTGAGTGATATAAATAGTAATAGTAAGTAAATAAATAAATAAATAAATAAAATAAACATAAAAATGGCCCACAAGTGAGTACGGGTCTCGCCCCTTGAGGAGGCCTAGAGCATACTCCACCACGCTGCTCCAGTGCAGATTAATGGAGAGGTCAGGTGGCTAACCTGTGTTAGAAGTTTTTATGCCGCCCGATGGCCTCCGACATGGCTTAACGACTGTTATCTTACGATAACAACCGGGATTTATCTAGCTATGCCTCACGGTTTCACCCACGTTAATTTGTGGAAAAAACTAAGTACTATAATATATGGTGTTATATAGCCTAATAGCCTTTCTCGATAAATGGACTATCAAACTCAAAAAGAATTTTTCAATTCGAAGCAGTAGTTCCTGAGATTAGCGCGTTCAACCAAACAAACTCTTCAGCTTTATAATATTAGTATAGATATTTATAGTAGGAATAAGCAAAAACAGTTGGAGTACAACTCTTCTGATCTTTCCGCGCCACAACATTGAATAGTTGTGGTTTTTATGATTTTATTATGCACTGTTCGTTTATTACCGGCTTGTTATACTGCTACGCCCGTGTGTTGAAGTACCCACCACGTAAGGGTGCTTTTCCACCAGAGATGTGCTATGCAGCTATGCTGCGAAGATGTGAAATCCAATAAATATGATTGGTTCAATAAATTGATTGATTTCCACCAATGAATATGATTGATGGATATCAAACGCATCCATATCAATGTAACATAGCACATCTCTGGTGGAAAAGCACCCTAATACATGGATGTCTGTTTTTCTAACTCTTGCTATTTTATAAAAAAAAATTGAACTTTTGAACATTCAATTCTATCTTTTAAAATATATAATTGTAGGTCCATTCTTGTAGTTCTAATCAAAAAAACATGTTAAATATATAACAACATTCGATGTTGAAACACTTGGTTCGCTGTGTCCCTACGCTCAATATTAAAAAAAAATAAGTAAAAAACTAAAAGACAACACGAGCGACCCAAAAGCTGGCAGCTTTCTTGCTCAGCGTGTTAGCATTGCCATACAGCGAGGGAATGCTGCCAGCATTTTAATTAATTTTACTTAATAAATATTAAGTATAAGTAAATATTAAGTATATCAATATTTGACTTTAATTACTGTGTACAATAAATAATTGTTCCAATCAGATCTAAACAAAACTAAAAATACCTCGATTAGATTATATTTCATGTCTACGCTGTGACGAATATTGTAAGTTGTAAAATAATCATTCAGTTATCATCAGAAGTCATCCGGCAGTGATGAAATGTGGACAAAAATGTATATGAATAACTTATTTTTATTATTTTATATATAACTTATTTCAGCTAGCATCGAAGGTATTATAATTAGATAAGAAGTACAAACACATTAATCGAACATTATTTCAACAACGTGACTAATAAATTTATATTTGCACGCCTAGACAAATCGTTTTCGCCGTTCACTTTCTCAGTGGTTGATCCATGGATACTATTACCTATAAAATATCGTAAATTTTCTGCAATATACATTTAGATGTATTGTACAAAGAGGATCGGTGGGCTCCAGAACACAAACCTTAAAACGGGCACGTAAACAGTGTGGATACAGGCTAGCGACTTACGAGCGCTCCAGTTATAGTAACTATGCTGGAGGAGTCATTAGTCGGTCTGTTAGTCTAGGAGTTTGGGGTTCCCCAGGTGATGGAATTCTACAATTACCAAAGGAATAAGAAGTTATGGGGATTAAAGGAATACTAGAGTACCGTCGCGTGGCGTCCTATTCCACGCATGCAGGGACACAAGGAACTGGTAAGCATCACCAGGACTCTCGCTGCAGCCAATACTACCACTTCCGATATAATCAGAACTTTTCACTCCTATTATTATTTGTAAATCGTCAAAACTATCACAACATCGAATATTTCGGGACCGTTCTATCCGTACGCTTTACCTTACCTGACAGATTTTTCGCGACTCTGTTTTGCCTCGATTTAAAATTAGAATACCGCCGCGGAGTTCGACTGTCAGTAAATTTTTTCTATATAAAATTACTTACGAATGAAGTTCAGTTTCGGGACCACTTGGTTAGTAAGGCCAAACTAGCCGCAAAGAAATTGGGAGAGCTAAGCAGTACTTCACGCCTAAGCACAGGTTGATGCTCTATAAGGCGCAAATTCGACCACACATGGAGTACTGCTCCCACCTTTGGGCCGGAGCCCCAGCTGGCCAAGTGGATCCGTTCAATCGAATTCAGCGGCGAGCCATTCGTCTTGTCGACGATCCCAAGCTTACAGACGGATTAGAATCGCTTGAGTTGAGGAGAGATGTAGGTTCTCTCTGCGTATTCTACCGTCTGTATAATGGGGAATGTTCTGAAGAACTGTTTGGCTTACTACCTGCAGTTAATTTTCGTCACCGCACACCACGTACCAGGTTCCATCAACACTATCTGGATACCTGGCGTTCGTCCACAGTCCGGTTCTCACGTCATTTTCTACCTCGCACGTGTAAACTGTGGAACAAACTACCTGCATCGGTGTTTCCTCTAAGCTATGACATGGGGTCCTTCAAGAAGTGGGTCTATCGTCATCTTCTTGGCCGGCAACGCGTTGGTGACGCCCCTGGTGTTGCTAATGTCCATGGGCGGCGGTGATCACTTACCATCAGGTGACCCGTCTGCTCGTTTGCCTGCTCAAAACATAAAAAAAAAACCTATTCCGAACAATAGATATTATAATATATCTTATACTTTTAAATTACAGAAAATTAATAAATACTAAGGTCTTCCTATTTATAGTGGTCCTTCCAATTATGGATTCGACTTTAGGTGTAATTAAGCTCGCAAGATTTGACCGACACAAACAGCGTAAGCTAAATAAAACCGTTTAAAACGTATGAAACAGATGTGTGGATAAATTGGTTAAATCAAAGGGGCTGCACCTGTAGCACACTGCGGGTTGTTTTGCTGTAAGCTGTAGAATGCAGAGCATACGTTGTCGCGTGTCGACCTCATGCCGGGATAGTTCGCAGTTTAATGAACCGACTAATTAGTGCATACAGTTATTTAAAATTATTTGATATTAGTTCCCTAACGGGGTTACATTGAATTAGCGATTGAAAATCCGCCAGTTTGTATTTAAGCACTACGAAACTTTTTACTTGTTAGGAGCTTGTTAGGAAAAGAAAAATATAAGTATGCTTTAGTCTTTTTAGGTTAACTTTCACAGTTGTTCGAAAATCTGCCAATTGTGAAGTAAGCACTGTGTTAATTAGTGTTTGGGTTTCTGGGTAGAGAACGAAGTTCCTTATCGCGCGTTGTGAAAGGGGGCTAGACTGAATAAACTCTTACGACACTTTTTGATTCTTACGAATGACGACACTTTTTTTGAAGTGATTCAGAGAGTTTTACAGAGATGGCTTTCTGAATCACTTCAAAAAACAATACTTAAATCGAAAGGAACTTCGTTCCATCCGGGTGTCCCTTGACACCTCTCATGTTTGTCCGGAAAATTAACAACTTTAAGAAAACTTAACGACCATAATTAACTTTTCTAATGTAACCTTTGCAACATAACTTTTTTATTCAATAGGGAAAGAGAGATTTTATTATTAAATAGTTAGCAACATAATATTATGTCAGATCATCGGTAGATAACATTTCTATCTCTGGTTAGTAAGTCTGTCCCTCTGAAACTTTTCGTTTTTGCATTACAGTCAGATTTCTCATACTTGTAAACCTTTTAGGGCTCCGAAGTAAAATCGGAACCCTTATAGTTTCGCCATGGCCGTCCGTCCGGCCGTCCGTCTGTCTGTCCCAAGCATGGCGGCGAGACTCTTAATGCTAGAAAGCTGTAATTTTGTACGGACATACATATTTATGAAAACTCCAAAATCATAGATTAAAATATTAAAAAACATCTTTTTTGAAGTTTGGAAAATCATCCCCTGAAGGGTTAATTAAGGCGGTGCAAGTTAGTATGGAAACTTTGACATTTTTGAAGTTAAAAGGATGAAAATTTATATATGAGCTTATATTTAATCCGTTTCTTTTTCTGGTATACATTAACGATTTACCACATTATATTAAGAACCAAGCGGATATTGTACTATTTGCTGATGATACATCATTGTATTTAAGTGTGAAAGGAATGGAGTTAATTTTGAGTACGTAAATAGTGCTATTTCGCATGTGTCGCATTGGTTCACTATCAACAATTTCTATTAAATGCAAAAAAACTAAATATAGAGTTCGTACTACCTAATGTAAAAAAGTCAACAAATCTCTTAAACTGAATAATGAAATATTGCATATGGACGAATCCACGGTCTTTTTAGATAGTAAATCTTAGATAGTAAACTTCAATGGGGCCTACATATAACAAATCTCGCGACTAAGCTCGGTAGGGCTGCTTATGCTGTTAGGAAAAAAAGGCAGTATACTGACGTCGAAACCGCTAAGATACTTTATTTTGCTTATTTCCACAATCTTAGGCGATCTTGCTGTGAGGCAAAGCAGCCAATATAGAACAAAGGAGATGTCTTATTTTGGGCGGGGACTTTGTACATTCCAGCATAAACAGAGAAAAATATACTGATTCACGGAAAAATATTAAATGAACTGTTCTCTGCAGAGAAATTATTTTCAATAAATTATTTTTACACACGACAACATTGGTGTTTACATGGAACTAGTACACTCCGTTATAGGGAACTGTCAAAATAAACATTGATTTGTATGTTGTCTGTAATTAGTTATCTGTAATGTAGAACTTTTGAAGTTTAGCACATGGTTCCCAACTTAGGGGTTTTCCCCCAAATTTAGGGGGTAAATAAGTGAGATGGGATTTTTTAGGGGTGTTATATGTTTAGGGTTTTTTAGGGTTTTTTTTTGTGACTCGTCTTATTTTATTTTTAATATATAATATATTTTTTATTTTTATTTTTAATAATTGAGAAAAATAAAGTTGTAAAAGTATGGGCCCTGGGATAGTCTAAACTAGCCAAACTTGACCTAGCGACTAGCGATCACAGAGTACTTAATCACTACGTTAGCGATAGTGAAGTCGGACTCAGTGACATCTAGTGTAATTATATTTCAACTACTCTGTGGTGACTGGATGGAACCGCTGAATGTTTAGCGGTTAGTGGCCCAGGTTAGATATACTCCATTTTTTTAGACGAGACTTATTTGGTAAACAAACTTTGCAGTACTTTTTTTTTACAAATATTAGTTTAAAAAAATAATTAATGGTGAACTTAATTTAGTTGCAGCACTAAATATTTAATCGTTTTTAAATTATTATCATTTTGTGTCAGCTTTATTTTTAAATTACAAATAAAGATAAAAAGACGGTGTAAGTTTGTTTACTACTTTGGTCTCGATCAAAAAATTGACTATACATATACTATAATTTTATTGTCAATTTTCAATACTTCAGATTATGATGGATTACGATGGAAGTCATTTGTAGGTACTTTACTGGGTTTCACATAAGTCTGCATTTCGCTTATTATGTTGGCAACTCTTAATTTAAGTGCAGACTTATGTGAAACCCACTATAGCCTGGATTCGTACAAAATACATACCTAAATAATTATGTTGATAATTATGTTGATTGTTGTTTACTTATATAACACAAACTCTAATAATCTTATAAAAATATATATAACTGCCCTAACAAATTTACGACAAAACATACATATATAAACAATGTAATTTGCATACAATTATTATGTAAAGCCGATACATAACACTACACTACGCAAAAACTCAATGGTGGGGTGAATGGCAACAGTAAGCAAATAATATTTTTTGATATCATTACCAATTTCATTGCATTATCACAACATCAGTTTGCCTTAGTTTCAACCCATTAATGGCCCACTACTGGGCACGGGTCTCGCCTCTTGAGGAGGCCTAGAGCATACTCCACCACGCTGCTCCAGTGCGGATTGGTGGAGGGGTTAGGGGCCAACCCGAGTGTCGCAAGTTTTCAAACCGCCCGAGGGCCTCCGACATGGCTTAACGACTGTTATCTTATGATAACAATCGGGATCGACAGCTTTACGTGCCCTCCGAAGCACGGAAACGCTCAAGAAAGCCGCCGGGCTATGAGCGCTTCAAGTTTGCCTTGCATAATGATAATTTTGAAGAACTTCTTGATAAAATGTGTTATCTCAATATTATACTTCTTTACCACCAGGAAAAAAAATATTTATCAATAGAAAACTTTAAATAACTTAACTAATTAGGACATAATTGGTCTAAGTATAGACATCCCATACAATTCTGAAGGTCAATCTCAATCCGGCCTGTGATTGGTCGAAAATGGTCATCCGTAACATTACGGCATCCGTTTTCAGATTCTATACCTCTTCTAAGATTGGTATCTAGTTATACTACAAAGTTCTTGTAACGTTACACCGTCACAATTTTGGCGGGCTTTTTTCGTCCTGTTTTCTATTACCTTTTATACAGGATAGCCAGAGCGGAGAAGGCAAACCGACCAATTGTCGTCGAACAACTGGGTCCCCGCGCATCGTTCTGATTGGCTAATTTAAACAATCCGCGGGACACGACATGACGCTTTGGTTTGAAATTACGCGCGCGATGTCTTCATGATTTTTATGTTTGTTTTTAAATTTTAATTAATTTTTTGAGAGGGAAATGAAATCAATTTTTTTTGTTTACTCTCTTGTCACTCTCTTAAGAGGTCGAGTCGAGCGGCAAAACTCCCGCGTTACACTTGTTTATTCTGAAATAATACTTCATACTTGTATTGCGGTGTTGACAAGCAATTTGTTAATGATGTCTAAAGAAATTAAAAATAAAAAGATGTATAGTCAGAAGTACACTAAGATTTAAATAAAAAAAAAATTTCATTGCACTATTGTCCTACATCCTACTAATATTATAAATTAATGTGGAAGTTTGTGAGGATGGATGGACGTTTGATGCTTTTTCACGCAAAAGGTACTAAACGGATTTTCATGCAATTTTCACACAGGTAAACCATAATCTGGAATAGGGTATTTATTATTCCGGGAAGCGCGAGTAGAGCGCTAGTTATTTATAAATAATAATAAATAAATAAATAACGCTTCACACTCATAGCCCCACGCTAGGATTCCTTGTGTCGTGGGTGCCATGGACAACACACAAGACAAGGACACACACCCAGACCGAGATCAGAAATTCAAACTCATCATTCAAATTTCCGCCTCGCTGGGAATCGAACCCAGGACCCTTCACGCGGCGATCCGGCACGGTAACCATAGCGCCACACGGGTCGTCAGATTAATATATATAATATTAAATTCAATATTCATGATCTTTTATAATAGAATGATCGGTGTCATCGAATTACACCAGTACCCGTTCTTCAATAAAGATATTTTTTATTTTATTTAGACACGTAACGTGTTATCAATGTCATACGTCGATATTTACAATTTATATTTTTATTGCACGCTGGCTTGCACCTGATGTTACTAGTGACACATCGGCGACTTGTAAATATTGCCGTGTAGTATTGAAAGCCCACAAAAAGGATTTGGTTAGTCACGCTAAAACTAAAAAACATAAAAAAGCTTCAGCCTTGGAGAAATCAGCAAAGACATGTAAATCTATCTTTGAAATATATAAACCAGTTTTGCCGGAAAATACTAAAATCGCCGAGTTAAAAATTGCTGCGTTTATCGCCGAACACTGTTCTTTGTTAACAGTAGACCATTTAATTAATATACTCCCTCAGTTGGATCCATCATCAGATGCTTTAAAAAACCTCAAGCTTCATCGTACTAAGTGTTCGATGTTAATAAAAAATGTGTCCATTGATCCATCAATGCTTGAAGATTTAATTGATGAGATAAGAGATTTTCCATACTCAATAATTATAGATGAGAGCACCGATCTCTCAATACAAAAAATTTTATGTATTATGGTGCGCTTTTTTTCTCAAAAGACAAGGCAAGTTGTTACAACTTTTTATAGAATCATAAAGTTAGTAGAATGTGACGCAAAAAGTGTACATGAAGCAATTGCACATCAACTGAAAAATGATGGCTTAAAAATTGAAAATATGGTAGAAATCGGCGTTGATGGAGCAAATGTTATGTTTGGTAAACATAATTCGGTTACTGCTATATTGAAAAGACAACTGCCTGACTTAATTATTGTAAAATGCGTTAGCCACTCTTTACATTTATGCGCAGAAAAAGCGGCTGAATTATTACCACGCCAGTTGGAGTTTCTTGTAAGAGAAACCCATAATTGGTTTTCCTATAGCCCTAAACGTTTAGACAATTACAAAACGTTATTTGAAACCATAAATGAAAACAAAGAACCCAAAAAAAATTCAAGGGCTTAGTGGAACACGCTGGCTTGCTCGCTACCAAGCTATAAATACAATATTGGAGCAGTGGGAAGAATTGAAGCTGCTCTTTTCAATTGCGAAATCTAATGATAAGTGTTACATGGCAGAACAGCTCTATGATATCATGTGGAGGCTTCCATTCAAAGCTTTTTTGATTTTTTTAAAAATGAATTAAAAAATGTGACTCAGTTAAATTTACTGTTTCGAAGTGAAAATGTGGAGCCCACCAAATTGTTTGAGGATTTGTTTTTACTATACAAAAACTTGCTGAGACGTATTGTTGTACCTTCACAATTAGAAAATGTGGTGGATTCTGAACTTGTAGAATTTAATTTTCGAGAACATCTGATGCATACTGCTTCAATATATTTTGGCTTTGATTTCCAAAATATATCACAAGAATTGGAAGAAAATGATTTAATGGATGTGAGGGAAAGATGTAAGAATTTTTTATGTTGTCTGGCCGATCAAATCCAGAAAAGGCTTCCAGACAATTTATGCATGTTAAAAATGGTTGCTGATTTGCATCCAAATGTTGCTACATCTCAGGTCAAACCAGATATAAAAGTTATACTAAATCACATTCATCGCACACACATATATGGGAACAAAAATGACATCGAGTCTGAGTGGCACCAACTATGTAATAAAACATGGAAGAATACATCTAATTCAGCAGATTTTTACTATGAAGTTTTTAATGAATGTGACGCTGCTGGATCTAAACGTTACGAAAATATAGCAAAATTAGGATTAGCGTTTGTTACGGTACCTATTTCAAACGCAAGTGTCGAACGTGCATTATCTATATACAATGTCGTCAAAAATAAGCTGCGAAATAGATTATCTCTGGAAATGCTACAAAGCATGATGATGGTTCGATTCACGCTGCATCGAAATGGTGGATCTTGCACGAGCTTCGATCCATCTCCTAAAATGCTAAAGATATTCAATGTCAAAATGTATGATTTCAAAAAAACTGATTCGTCAGAGGATAACGAAATAATTTTCGATGTACTAAATAATTTATAAATAAAGATTATTGTAATTAAGTGTAATTATATTATAGTTGTGGTTGCATTATTTACCCGGTCACTCTTATAATGAACTAGCTGATCCGGCGAACTTCGTATTACCTAACAATCAATAAATGTACTTTGTTGTTACTTTTAACTTTTATAGTTTTGGTAGGTCTAACAAACTAAAGACCATTATATTTTACGACCATTAAAGTTTAGGGAAAACTGCATCTAAATCTGTAGAGCCGTTTTTGAGATTAGCCGGAACAAACACACAGACAAAAATTACAGTTTTATTATATGTATATATATTTATTATTAAAAAAAATTTAGGGGGATTTTCAAGAAATTGAGGCGATTTTAGGGGTTTTTGAACTAGTTTTAGGGTTAAATATTTTTGAGAGTTGGTAACACTGGTTTAGCAAGCAAAGCAAGTGTCATTTTTTTCGGTATCGCTATCGGACGGCATTCGCATTTCTTTGGAGTGAACAACATTAGTGTTATAGTGATCAAGTATATATATAAACTACCTATGGCTTTGTTTTTTGGACTCCTGGATCTCGCAATACCTGTTTACCCGGCTTTACATACTGCAGGAGCGGGGAGTTATTGCACAATCTTCAGGGAACCTTTCATCATGTGTGTGTAGTCAACTGCAGTCGTTCACTCTCCGCACCAGAGTTCATTCAATACCAGAAGGACCCGAGCGAAATGATATCATGGCAAGAATTCACCCTAGAGAGGTATATTTTTGTATCTTTTAAATTAAGTTACACTAAAATTAGATTATGTATTATGTATCTTTATGTATCTATTAAATGATAATATTATGTATCTATTAATTATGTATCTTTAAAATTATAATATAAATTATAATTATAAAAATTAAATAATAACAGTGTTATGTTACAACTGTAAATAGAACATGTTATAAATAGATTTGTTTTGTTTGTTTCAGATTCCTGATAGTGGCATGGTGTGCTATGCATGCTGGTGCTAAGTTATTATGGGAACATATTAGGCAATATGGGTCATTCCAGGCAGAAATATCTAACAACCTGGAAGTTGTTAGTGAACTCATGCCAACCCAACAGGATACCGTACCTAATACAAGGTCGTATAAAGTATCACCATCAATCTAGAAAAGTGTATTATACATACATAATGTTGGCGAGACAAGCAGTAAGTTGGGATGGTATGATAAGTGGTTATTACTGCAGTTGTACTGCTGGAAAGCGAATAATGGGATGCTGTGTATACGTAATGATCATTGTATGGTATCTGTGTTTGTCTATAAATGAAATTAGCTTTATCCATACCTAACTGTCCATACAATGTATCAACAATGTAATTTCTTTGGCAAACCTTAATAAATAAATAAATAAATCTGGGTCGGGCTCGGTATCAGACAAATATTGAGGCACCGGCTTCGGTCCTGGATGGCATAGGTATTGTTAAGAGAGGATGATGATTGAAATGAAAAAATAAAACAATAATAAATAAAATGCTGTTTTTTATTTACTTCTGTCATATTTCAAATATTAAAATACAGAAATTGCAACTGTGTAAGGTTATAATTTCTGATAAGACAAATCTTCATTTATGTCACACAATTATCCAGTTTCATGTTAGGTTCATACTTATTTATGTTTGCATTGGCATGTTTATGTAGGTTGAATTTTCAGTAAGATGCTCAGTAAGATCATGATTAGCCTTCTGCTGGTGTATCGATGATTTGTGCAAATAATTTTTATTTTATCATGCTTCTATACCATTTATTTTACCATGCAGCGCTCACCTTCATTTAGTTATACCTTTCTGTTATTTATATAAAAGGTGCCTACTATGTGGTTACCCCTTAGACGGAACATTGTTTTAGTAGTCTGGTCGCAGGCGTTTCCAAACTGTTTTCAGTTTATTATGTCGTTTTAGACCGATTGTTATGTATGTTAATATCGTTGACGATCGAAGATTACCTATATCGGAGTCCGAGATCTCAACAAAAACGCATGCAAACGTGAATATTGTAACAATAAATCGACAATGTTGACTCTTGGAGATCTATCGTCACGATTTTGTTCAGATTAATCGAAGCGACGAATTGCACCGTATATTTAGATAAGATAGCTTTAGAAATTAACATATAATGATTTAATAATAATAGAAGATAGATCCATTAATGGATTATTATGGATCCAACATGACCAAATCCAAATAGATCGTGCTTATTTGACTATGCATTTGACACTCCTAATATGATATGACATTAGGTATATAACAACTGTCAAATTGTCTTATGCAATCGACACCCACCATACTGTTTCAGTGTTACAATATATTATCCATATAATTAATTATTGTCGCCAAACCAAGGTGAAATCTAGAATTTGGATGGTAAGGAAAGCTTTGAAATAATATGAGCTACTTCCCACTGAATGTACACTGTCCACGCCCAGGCGCCATACATTTCTGAAACATCTCCTTTAAGTGGGACTACATGATAAGCACCAGCTTTCGGTTAAAAAAAGAATCATCCAAATCGGTTCACGTAGTCGGAAGTTTTGAGGTAACAAACAAAAAACCAGTCGAATTGAGAACCTCCTCCTTTTTTTGAAGTCGGTTAAAAATGACGATTTTTGGACGTTAATATCTAAATAACCGTGAGGTGTATTTATGAAAGGAGCACATGTACTTATTTCGCAAGTCTCAAATGGTTCGTGTAATACACGGTGCTGCTCGTCAGTTCTTTTAGCTTTAACTTGGCTTGACAGCTGACACGCCGCGTGTCTAGATGAACCTACTTAGATGAGATTAAATTGCAACTCAATATCCTGTACTGTCACAAGCAACTCAATATCCTATACTGTCAAAAGCAACTCTCATATGCAAATATGAAAGTTAATTGCATCGTCAAGTAAAATTTATAGAAGCCACGTTGGTTTGATTTGACGGGCGTTTAATAACAACCTTTGAGAGGTGCACGGTATGGCTGCTGGATGCATGGAAACATCTCCTTTCATACTTCAAAAAAGGGCTATTAGGGTTATTAAATTTATAACTTAAGTCTCTGGAATCTTAGCGTGAAAAGTTCAAGGAAATAGGTACACTTACAGTAGCTTCCCAGTATATATTTAGTAATGTACTTTTATATGGAAGAATATAAGCGCATATAAACAAAATTGCGATATTTATAATCGCCAAACAAGAAGAAACAAGAATGCATCAATTAGTTACGCCTTCGTTCCGCCTAAGTAAAGTGCAGCGATCTTTCATAGGGTTTGGTATACATTTCTATAATAAAATCCCAAAATTAATACGTGAATTGCTAATAGAATCTTTCAAATAACGTGTTAAAACACACTTGTTAGGCAAGGGATATTTTAGTGTAGACGTGTATTTAAATGACAAAGACGCAACCAGTTCCGCTAAGATTAGTAAATATTTTTGTAATATTTTCTTTTTTGTATTTTTTTAAAGATGTGCTGAGGAGTTTCTTTACGACTTTTCTTCTCCTTCATGACGAAGTACCTTTCCGAAAAGCTGGCAGATAAAAAATGATGACGTGCATAAATGTATCAGTGATACCTACAATTACATGAATAAAATATTTTGCCTTTGACTTTGACTTAGTCAACAAGTTCAAAGAGAAAAATAGTGGTAAAGCTCCTAGACATACGCATGATACCTCATTAGATTCGGATTGAAGAGTAGAAAACATTTTTCGGATTTATTTTACAGCACATAAACAATTGCAACTGTTATTAACAAATAAAGATGAACAATTTATTTTTAAGGCATTTATAATCATCATCATCATCATCCTGCCCATTTCCCAATTTTATTTGGGGTCGGCGCAATATGTTTTCCTCTTCCACACATTTATAATAGATTTTGATAAATAATTTAAAAATTATCAATATTTAAAAAATTTTAAAAAAGATTCATAAAGAGAAGGATATTTACAAAAAATATGTCACAGCTCTCTTGTAGATCTCTACCGCCATTATTTATTATTTTAATGTAACCCCGAAAATAGGTCTCTGCGAAACTCGTTTACGAACATTAATTTTTTTTCTAGTTGAATGTGTGTTCTGAACACAGCGGCGGAATGCAGACTGCCCACGAGTACGCGACGATGTATCTAACATAACACTATTGGACGTGTTTATTTTTCAACATGTACCGTGTCTCTGATGTAAAACCTAAGATTTACCGAGTGTATGATGGTAAAAGTTGGAAATGAACAATAATCACAGACCACTTCGGACTCTTACCATTAAAATCATCCTAGGTTTTACTGGTAAATCTTAAGGGTTACCGTATTTCGGGGATTTACATTACATTTAAATAAACTATTGACATTATAAATGTGCAAGTTGTAAAGACGTTTGGATGTTTGTTCCTCAACTACTTCACGCCACAACTATTTAACCGATTTGGCTATGATATTTGGAATGGAGATAACCTGTACCCTGGACTACTGTTTACTAAAGTTCAAGGTTCCCGCGGGATTTGTAAATCTATATTAATTAATATAAAATTTCATTTAGAAACCACTCTACCGCGGGCAAAGCCGGGGACAAAAGCTTGAAATCTAATAAACTCGAAGTAATTTCTTAATATGTATAAGTTTAGTAGATACAAATTGAACGTGGTGGTAATGTGAAAAAAATTACAATCAGAATTCGGACATACACGACTGTTTCAGTAGAAACATGTAACGAAGGAATAATTTTTTTCGGGTCTGGTAAAATAAGCTGGTACCTACACTAGCTAAAAATATTAATGAAATATTATTAGTCAAGTTTAAGAAGACATGATTACCTAAAACATACCTACTTATAATGCTGCCTGACTTTGACGAGGTTCATAGCGAAGGAAACATCTATTTTGTATATTTTTAAGTCACTTTACAAATATAGAAAACAGCTCCTGGAAACGTAACTAGGTAACATTACGCTGTATTTCTTCTAAGAAAAAGACATCCGCAAATGTCGAACCGTCTCAAAATGGCTAAAATTTTTAAATTCTATAATAACTTATAAAATATTACTTACTATTCATTGTGCATCTCGATGTACATATTTTGATTTCCTGTAATTTAAAATCACCTTTGGGTTTACATTGAAATAGTGCATATTATAATAGTTATAATAATAGTACATATTATTTTTATTTTATAAAAGTACCTGAGTAAAATTTTTTTAAAAGTAATAAAACAAAATTAAAAAGTTCTTGTGAAATGAATGTAAAAAATTCATTCAACCGGAATGATTAAGTTGAATGTAAAAAAAATGTATTCTTTAGCTCATTTTTTTAAACGAGTATTAGATACGGTCTACTTGGTTAACTATTTTTCAAGGAATTTAAAGACAATCAATAATTTAATGCCAAAACAAATTTCTGTTTACTATTAATGCACAATCAACGTTTTCAAGTAATTTAAATTAATATTCCAATAAAAAGTAGTGCCAGGATTTTTTGCTAAATAAGATTCGTCTAAAAAACGAAGAAAGGTTGCGAAATAATAAAAGCGTGAATGAATGAAACAATAAAAAATATAAAAGATTAATCACTATACCTTGCAACTGCCCTCCTGGCACATATCATCGACCACGTTGCTTATCACATCACAGCTACACAGGGAGACAAAGCGAGCGGCGCACTTCGCGGAAAAAATCGAAAAGGCCTGAAGTGACTTCCTGGTCGTGAGGTCACATACGTCTGACAGACCGACGGATCGACTTCATTACACCCCAAAGGGTGGCATTGTTAAAAATGGGAAACTCCCCCAAGGCGGGGCGACACTTGAGCCCCTATTTCTCAAGCGACCATTGGGTGTTACCGCGACCCGGCACATAAACCACAATGATGTCATCAAAAATTCCTTAGTCGCCTGTCAGCTCTTTGTCTCTTTGTCTTCGGTCGAAATACTTGTTTCGCGCAAATTAATATTAAATAAACATTTGCTGTCAGAACGCTAAGTACTGAAAATTACAACGCGGAAACTACTTTGGTTTTCAACAGGCAACTTTACATTTTTGATGTGCAAATTATTGTGTAAGTTGTGTTATGTGTTTGTGTGTGGTATGTGGATGTACGTAATGTTGTTTGACAAAATACCGCGTTTTTTACAATTAATTTTAATCTGCTCGCGTATCATCAATGGAATCCTTGAGCGGTTACTCTTCCATTGTTATCTGTAGTTGTATCTCCGTCGGTAGTCCTGCTCGCGTGACCTAAATCGTAATCGAGGTCGTAACTACCTGGTTTTGAACCGTGCGTATGTAAAATTAATAATCATTTGCCTCAGTAAAATCTTTTTTTAGGTTTTGTATTCAAAGGGTGTAAATATAGGATACCTACTCCACAGTCCGTCCGTGCGTTGTAGGACTTTTTCTCTTGAATTGTAGGTGTTAGAAACTTGTTTTTCGTCGTATGTACCTATCTATAAGTATGTGCGCTATATAGGACTGCTCTGAGATCCTCCTCGAGAGGAAAGAATCTAAAACACATTTTAAATTTCTACACGTTAAAATGTGTTTTAAATTTCTACTTTTACTAAATTTGACTGTTATCTTACGAAATAAAAACATTTTTTCCTTTGTAGGTCACGTATTTGTTCCCTCTTATATGTATTACGATTTAGCCTACAAGACAAAAAGTAATTTTGATTTAACTTAAACCATTTACGTCCCAAGTCAATTCTGAGTCACTAACGGTTACATAAATCGCTCCTTAGAAAAGAATCGCCATACAAATTCTGTACTAAGGAGCGATTTAAATAACCGTTAGTGACTCTGAGTTGGGGCGTTAATAAACTATGTCAGAATGTGTCCATTAACACTTTTCTTATTGTCTTTGTTTAAGGGAAAGTCCACCACCTTGTTCATGTCTTTAAAATTTTTTTTAAATTACATATGTAACGCACCCTTAAACGTACGTTGTAAACGGGGCTTAAAGAACGCCAATATTAAAACCATTCGACGCTCACGAATGGTACGTGTCCCCCCGCGCCCGCGCCGCTCGGCAGTCGGCTTTACGTTTTCGCGAGAGTTACCACGCTCGGACACGCCTTCAGCTCTGATTTGTAATTAGTTATGTTCATTGTGATTACTGTGTGTGTGAATTAAACTTTTCAATACAGTGAATCGCATTTCATTTAACTTTATGTTAAATTGGACGCCCAACTATAGGGCCAAAGGATCCTCTGCCGCGTTCGAGTCCAAACCGCGCGCGCGTCGTAGTTACTTAACGCGGGCGCATGGGCGATACCAAAAAACGGGCGAGTCCATTTTGGTGTGTAGTGCTAGCCGTGGTTTTTCGTGTGGACTGTCGTCGGTGTATCTGTACGAAATTACGAATAATTGTCGGTATTCGGTATGCCTCGTCGTGTGAGGAAAAGTGGCGGCGACGACAGTGACTTCGAAGCTGATGGTGGAACGAGCAAAATGGAGGAGAGGATGTCTACGTGGATGGAGGCGTTCGCTCGGGCGCAGGCGGATTCAAACCGTCAGCTCGTTGAAGCCCTCGTGGCGGCGCAGTCCTCGCACTCAGATTCCAGTCCCTCTCCGTCTTCGGCGACGATAGCGGCGTCTCCCGCGCCCCTGTGGGCGACGGCGACGCATGGCGGTGGTAACTTTTCTAAATGTACAGCGCGATTCAGTGGAGCAGTCCAGGACCCTAACGTGCTCGAGGCATTCATTGATGCGATCATCATATATAAGGAATGCACGTACGTGAGCGACGAGCACGCGCTGAAGGGTCTTCCAATGCTGTTGGAAGGTGAGGCAGCAGTGTGGTTCCGGGGTATAAAAAACTCCATCACCACCTGGACTGATGCGCTCGTGCGCCTACGGGCGATGTATGGAGTTCCGAGGCCTCCTCATAAAATATTTAGAGAAATATTCAGCGAAGAGCAAGGAAGCGAGCGGGCCGAAACATTTATTGCGCGTATTCGCGCCCTCCTCGCTTGGTTACCATACAAGCTAGAGGAGCGCGCCTGCATAGACATAATCTACGGCCTCTTGAACCGCGCAATAAGAAAACGTATAACCAGAGAAACGTGTGATAGTTTGGATAGGCTCTCGGAGAAGTGCAGGGCCCTAGAAGAGATATTGGCAGATCATACTTCACTTCACTTCACTCATACTTCAGCGACAGCCATACAACCGCGCGCGAACGCGCCCGTGCATACGCCCGACGGCAGCGCGTCGCTCGCGCGGGGCGCCGTAAGTACATCGCGTGCGCCGAGGGCGGCGAGCGCGCAGTCCGTTTGCGCGCCAAATTCAACGGACGGCGGCGGCGGCGGCAGCGGCGGCGGCGGCGCGTGGTCGGCGCGCGCCTCGCCGGGTCGTCCGGTTCCCGCGCCGACCGCGGTTGGCGCGACTGCGTCGAGCGTCTTGCCAGTGAGTACATCGTCGGCGGCCCCCGCATTTCAAAGCGGGAATGGACAAAAAGGTAAACTTTTTTGTGTTTATTGGCGTAAAAGTGGACATTCTCGTGCGCAGTGCCCTAAGAAAGCACCAGTGAAGTGTTACGGCTGTGGTGCAATCGGTGTTATTCGTGCACAGTGTGAAAATTGCAATAAAGACTCATTCTACTCATGCGATTTGTTTTCCAATGATACTGCTGAGAATAATAATAGTTCGGATATAGCAATGTACACCGAACCAATATTTTTCAATGTAATGCCAACTAATATTTGTGATAGGTCGGATACAGCAATGTACACCGAATCAACATTTTGCAATGTAACGCTAACTGATGTTTGTAATATTTCTAAGGCAACAATGTATAATGAACCAAAGTCGTGTAATGTAAAGCAAACAGAGTTGAACGCGTCTTCGGTAGTCAGTAGTGTCGACGTCAGCCGTCCGATATTGCGTATTGAGATTAACGGTTATAGTGGCACTGGCTTAATAGATACAGCTGCGAAACGTAGTGTAGCGGGTTCGAGTTTATACGCGTTGCTTCAAAAGCAAAATTATACTTTTCGAGAAAGTGCATTGAGTATTAAATTAGCGGACGGGGTAGTACGGGATATCACTGTAAAGCTTGTCGACGTTGATGTCAAACTTGCGAGTCGTGTCATACCTACTGCATTTATTATTTTACCGGACGCTATAAATAATGATACACTTTTAGGTATAGATTTCTTACGCGCTGCTCGGTTGGTTATTGACCTTAGTTCAGACTCTTGGTATATGGCTGATCACCCTCAGGTCCTCCACACCTTGCGAACGGAGCGGAGCAGGAACTACGTGGGCTGTGCTGCTGCTGATGTTCTTCGTGAGGAGGAAGGGGTTATGCTGTCTTCACCAGAGAGGAGCCGTCTTGCTGAGGTGTTACAGGAGTATGAAGACGTTTTCAGTTCAGGGGGAGGACTTCCCACTCCCTTTGCAGAACATAGGATTGATACAGGTGACCACGTCCCAATTTCTATGCCTCCTTATCGATTAACACCTCATAAGAAGGAAATAATGAGGGAGCAGTTGGACAAGATGCTTAAGGAAGATATAATTGAGGAGTGTGAGTCCGCATGGGCTGCACCTGCTTTATTGGTGCCTAAGCCAGATGGCACTTTTAGGTTCTGCGTGGACTATAGATTAATGAATGCAATTACAAAAAGCGATTCATACCCTTTACCTGTCATAGACGATATACTTCAGTATACTGGAAAGAGCTGTTTCATGAGTACCATAGACCTGCAATCGGGGTACTGGCAGGTAGCAGTCAGGGAGTCAGACCGTGACAAAACTGCATTTGTTACGGCATTTGGTCTATTTAGATTTAAACGCATGCCGTTTGGGTTAAGGAACGCGCCGGCAACCTTTCAAAGGTTAACAGACAGGTTTCGCTCTGGTGCCTCTCTCAAGGATGTCACGATACTTGGGTACATTGACGACCTCATAGTGATCTCGACGACCTTTGAGCAGCATCTGCATGACCTCCGCGCTGTGCTTGACCGGCTTCGACTTTTCAAGCTCCGTGCTAACCGCTCCAAATGCATGTTCGCCCGAAATAAGGTGAAATACCTGGGACATATCATCACACCCGAAGGGGTATTACCTGATCCGGATAAGGTTGTGGCCATCGCAGAGATGAAAGAACCGCAGACTCTCAAGCATTTGAGGACGTTTTTACAAACCTGCTCCTGGTTCAGGAAATTCGTGCCGAATTTCTCGAAGGTGGCTCAGCCGCTCACTATTCTAACAAAGAAAGACCAGACCTGGAAATGGGAGGTGGAGCAAATCAACGCTTTTAATGAGCTCAAGAAGCTACTTACCTCTGCTCCTATACTTACCCAGCCTGACTATAATTTACCTTTCATTCTCAGGACCGACGCAAGCAACTATGCACTTGGGGCAGTCTTACTTCAGGGGGAGTCACCGAAGGATGAGCATCCGATCGAGTATGCCAGTCGCCTGCTGTCATCTGCAGAGCGGAACTACTCGACAACGGAAAGAGAAGCTCTCGCCGTCGTCTGGGCTGTCGAAAAATTTCGTGGCTACATCGACGGGCATGAAGTCCAGGTTGCCAGTGACCATCAACCCCTGAAGTGGCTGCTGACCCTCAAGTCGCCCTCCGGAAGATTGGTTAGGTGGGCCATGAAGTTGCAGTCATTTAACCTGAAGGTAGATTATACTCCCGGAAAGGCGAACCTAATCGCTGACACGCTCAGCCGTCCTCCATGTGATGATGCAGAGAGGGAGACCTGTGGTGTGTGCACTGTGCACATCGACTTACCCAGGTGGAACCCCACGACGGTTCGCGATGCTCAGCTTGCCGACACGGAGATTTGTAAGATTATGAAAGAGCTGGAAGGTCAGGAGAAAGTAGCAATCAAGAGGTGGACAGACCGCGGGTATTACCTCAGTCAAGGTGTCCTCTACCGTTATGCAGATCCGGAGAGTGAGGAACCTCAGCTGGTCGTACCCGAAAGTATGAGGAAGGAGGTAATGGTAGAATACCATGATGCTATGACAGCTGGACATGCTGGAGTAGAAAAGACGTTACATCGGATATCACGCCGTTACTATTTTACCGGCATGCGTCGCTATGTCGAAGACTACCTCCGCTCCTGCATTGAGTGTCAGCGGTATAAACCGTCTAATCAGAAGCCCTCCGGTCTTCTGCAGACACCAGCGCCCGCTCAACGCTTCGAAGTATTAGCTGTTGACTTATTCGGGCCCCTGCCGAAAGGACCTAGTGGCGAGAGATGGATCCTGATCGTGGAAGACTGCGCCAGCAAATGGGTCGAGGTGTTCGCCCTCATGGAAGCGACGGCTGAAGCGTGCGCTAAGACGTTAATATCGGAAGTCTTCCTGCGTTTTGGAGTGCCGCGACGGGTGATCTCGGACAATGGTGTCCAGTTCGTTGCTGATGTCATGCAACAGGCCATGTTCGTCCTCGGAGTGAAGCAGAATCTGATCCCGTTTTATCATCCGGAGGCCAATCCTGTGGAGCGTCGAAATCGGGATCTAAAGGTACAACTGTCTATTTTTGTAGGGAATTCTCATGGACAATGGCCAGAAGTTTTGCCTTTCATCCGTTTCGCACTCAACTCTGCGATTTCCAGTAGCACGGGGCAATCGCCGGCGTACTTGATGTTTGCTCGAGAGCTCCGCTCTCCGTTGGACGCGCGCTCTGATCTCCGTGCAGTCATCGACGCAGAAAACTATGTTCCGCAGGTAACCCCTTACCTTTTGAAGCTCGTCGACACGTTGAGTGTTGCTAAGGAAAAGATTGAACATCAACAGGATATCAGAAAGGCTCGGAAGGATCACACCAGACAGGAAGGAGAAGAGTACGAACCCGGAGACCTGGTGCTCCTGCGCAGTCACGTCCTGAGTAACGCAAGTAAGGGCGTTACTTCGAAACCGGCTCCTAAGAGGGATGGGCCTTACCGGATCGTAAAGAAGGTAAGTCCTACCACCTACCTACTCGGTAATTGCGCAACGCCTCAGGAAGTATTGGGTAAATACCATCTGTCGGATCTGCGTCGTTATCATTCGCGGGAGGGTGGTCAGCCTGAGCCAGTTATACCACAGAGAAAGCGTGGCCGTCCTCGTAAAGTCCGCGTGTAGGATTTTATGTATGCGTGTCAGTAACCTTAGGCAAGTCTTTAGTTTCCGGTGGTGGGTTTGACCGTCCGTGAGGGCACGTTGTCGGTCAAAAGGGGGAGTCTGTAACGCACCCTTAAACGTACGTTGTAAACGGGGCTTAAAGAACGCCAATATTAAAACCATTCGACGCTCACGAATGGTACGTGTCCCCCCGCGCCCGCGCCGCTCGGCAGTCGGCTTTACGTTTTCGCGAGAGTTACCACGCTCGGACACGCCTTCAGCTCTGATTTGTAATTAGTTATGTTCATTGTGATTACTGTGTGTGTGAATTAAACTTTTCAATACAGTGAATCGCATTTCATTTAACTTTATGTTAAACATATTATTTTTACCCAACTGCGCCAGAAGCAGGGTTATGTTTTCTAGTGCACGTATGTATCATATATTTCTTTGGCATGCTCTGTAGCCTAAACGGCTAATAGATTTCAGCGTGAGAGGTGCCGTTAGATTCGTCTTAATTGTGAGAGTGACACTGGGTATATCAAAATTGAAAAAAAAATAAAATGCCAAAAATTTGGCAAAATATTGTCTTAATTTTTTTTTTCTCAAAACCTATCGTTAAATAGGTATTCAAAAATAGTTCCTTTCATCATTTTACATTTTAAGTAACAGTTTAGGATATACATATAACGATTAAAAGAAAGTTTTTTAAACAACCACTATCGCAAAATTAATTAAGGGGGCTTAATGAAATGATGACTTGCTCATTTTGTCATCTAATAAAGAAGTCAATAAATCCTAACTAAATAGTGTAAAATAAAATAAATAATTAAAAAAAACAAAACACCCGACTGCGTAAAAAACTAAAAAGAAAAAACAAGCCCAGTAGTTTAGAATGTTGTTAAAAGTATTTTAATAGCGAACAACTAAACCATATAAGGATTAATAGTCGGGACCCATTTAAATTTTACAGGGCTGCTTGGGAAAATAATACATCTGATTGGTTGAAGAATGGGTCCCGACTCCCGACTATTAGTTCTTCTATGGTGAATACTTCGCCAAATAAACATGAAAAACCAAACAAAATATCATGTTTTTTCAAGGTGACCTAGAAAATGAAATATGCCGGTATTTTTCATGATATTCGTTATCAGCGCGTCGAAATACATAAGAAGGTATACCAAAATTCAGATCAATTTAGGGTAAAAGGAAGTATATCCCGTAAAATAACAGGCAACACCTAGATCAGAATCTTCTATTAATATGGGTCAAATCCTGCATGTTAAACTACTTGTGTATTTGGTTTTAAAAAATATGAAATTAAATTATGATTATTTTGGTTTAAAAAAATATTAAATTAAACTCACTTGTTGTCACTTCTATTTACAGTGACAAGGAGTCTACTCTGCAATAACACAACAAACCGAGTGACCTACTTGGTAGGTACATACATACAGAGGCACCTACAGGTCCTACAGTCTACAGCTCAAGCTTTGAACTATGTAAGTAACAGATGAAAGCCGCACTTGACAAGATCTTAGCAGGTTCCTAATTGCGACTTATTACAAACCTTTCTAAGGATCCGAGGATTGCAAGGACAGTCAGCAAGGAAATACCTACGTGGGGTGGTATCTTATCGTTCTCTCTACTTGCACTTGTTGTGGAGAAACATCAACTCATCCCTGCCATTTAGTTAGTTCCCGTTGAACTAATTTCATTGACCTTTAAAATGTATTATTTACGCATTAGCTTAGCTAAATAAATTTCTGACAAATAACCTACAATCTGTCTTTTAGACGAGTCTTTCATAAACAATATTTCCACTGCCTATTATTGAAATATTAGTCTAAAAAATATTGTATAGTAAAACAAAATTAGTTTAAGCATTAAATCAATATCGACGCTTGAAAGGAAAAATTGACAAAGCGACATTGAGCTAACTTTACTTTTGACGACCCGTGTGGCGCAATGGTTACCATGCCGGATCGCCGCGCCAAGGGTCCTGGGTTCGATTCCCAGCGAGGCGGAAATTTGAATGATGAGTTTGAATTTCTGTTCTTGGTCTGGGTGTGAATGTCCTTGTCTTGTGTGTTGTCCATGGCACCCACGACACAGGAAATCCTAGTGTGGGGCTATGAGTGTGAAGCGTTATTATTATTATTATTTACAGGAGAGCAGTTTAAGTTGGAATTTTTATGAAACTGACTTGCAATCATTGAAGTATTATTACTAGCGTATAGAATCGACACCGCGAACACCATATATGTCTGAATGCATTGACGCCATGGGGCTTCAATCTTCAATGGATTCGTTCGATTTTGAAAGGAGAACTGGGACTCAATTTTGAAAATCGAACCTCCAGGGCGGGACACATTCTGTTCTATGACATTATACTTCAATGCTTCCAATCCCTATTTTTACACCTTAGGGATAAATTTCCAAAAATCCGTTTTTAGCTGCCGTGTCCTTAGCATAAACTATCTCCTTGCCAAATTTCATCTTAATCGGCTAGGTAGTTTCTGAGATTTTTGATTAATTAGCGGTGTGTATCCTTTCGCTTTTATAAGATAGCTATTATTGATAGCCTTTCGCTTTTATAGATAACAATCTACGACCGTAACATGCCGTAACATTGTTTAATAAATAGGACAAATGAGAAAAATGGACTATAGAGAAACCTTATCTATTCCTACATATTTTTTGCACTAAATTAATTAAATGCCACTTCCGCGCCATCTAGTTTCAAGAGAGTGTAACGATAAAAAAGTACTATCCCTGTCTCATTGTGTGTGCGTCTCATTGTTGTTGAGGGGTTACTAATGTTACCATGGAGTATAGGGGTAAGGAATAACTCGTTGTGAAAAAATGTCCGTCAAACTCTATTAAATAAGATGGCGCCACGGTAGCAAACAGGAGAATTTGGACTACGTAAACAATTGAAGTTTGGTTTATAGTTTATAGGACTGTCACTGTCTAACGTCAATCTGTCAACAATAGGGATGTTGACACTAATTATAAATGAATATAAAATGTCTAAAGTATTAATGGTAATATTTAAAGGCCTAAAATATGATTCTTTTATCGAAATCAATCACAATAAATTAAATATCATTAATTTAAAATGTTAAAAATTGTACTCACTGTCACGTGACCTCAAATGCCATTTTGAGAATATGAAGTCATTGTTCCTATTTTATATGGAAATTCAATAAACTTCAGTAGACAGATAGTATTGAATATTGGATATTGACGTCACGTGACGTTTTTGGTATTATTATTTGATAATGATTTTTATTTATCAATTTTTGTTTTTAAATTGAAGATTTTTTTTTCTATAATATTTTTTTCGTTGTGCGTTGGAAATTCAAATACATTGTGTAATAATGATAACAGATTAAAGAGTACCAATGATTTAAAATCCAAAGACATAAAATATAATATTATATATATATATTATAAATATATCATATATATAATATTATATATACATATATCATATATATATATATCATATATATTTTATTATTAAGGTTGACTGGTAGAGAATGCTTTTAGCATTAAGTCCGCCTTTGTACCTCTTACATTGTTTTTAGGTTCAAAAGTTTAAATAAATAAATAAAAATAAATATTATTGAACATCATGTATCATTCTCCCCACCTCCTTTCTTTTGTATTTTGTATACTCGGAATAAGGAACCAAATGCATGGGAATTAGAATTTTTTTACTTAGAATTAGGTGCTTCCGAGTTCTATAAACTTATATTGTAAAACTGTAACATAAAATAAAAAAAAAGTATTTAAAAAATAAAATATTACTTATTTTATTGTATCTGTATTTTTAAAAATAAGATAAATAAAATTTCTGATAAAAATAGCACATTATACACTGTTCTTTTGAGCTTTGGTGAAAATACCGTAGAAGTAGGTGTCTTTACCTTAAATTAATAAAATTTTGAATCTCTAATTGAAAAAATGTTTAATAAATATATTAAAAGTTATAAACAATTGTAAATTGATCAGTTACCTGAATTATTATACATATGTTCTTCAAGCAATAGTGTTATCCCTGTAAATTATTTGAAAATTATATCAATAAAGTAAGAAAAAACTGAAGTGACAGTTGGCAAACATTTGTTAATAAATAGTGATGAATTCGACAAATTTTCGATTATAATACTACATTTCAGTGAACATTACCATATTTACATGAATTTTAAATTAAAGAGAAAAGAAAAGAAAAAAAAGAAATATTAAACTGAAGAATCAACAAATAACAAAAACTACAGCCATCGGTTTTTCTAGCGACGACATGCGTCGCTAGGTCTCTTCCACTGCAGCGTCCAAGTGCAAGACCTTCCTGTGATACCTACGTAACGACGCACGCTTCTGGTTAAGAAGCAACCAGCCGTTTTATTTCAACTTTGACTTTTTTATGTTTTCAGTGTACATTTTAAGTTATTTTATTGTTTTTAAATTTGTTTTAAGTTACTATTTTTTTTAATATATTTAACTGTTGTGAATGCAGTCCGTGACCCAATCTTGTGATGGCACGTCGAACCAAACCCATACATGTACACAGTGCAACAAGTCATTCAAATCTTTGAAAGGCCTCAATATACACACTACAAAAACACACAGGAAATGTATTAGCCAAAATAGTTCACCTTTAGACATCCATCCCATTATTCCGAGTGCGCCTACTTATGTAGCCAACGATTCAACTCCTTTCCACACGTATCTTAGCCATTTGAAAAATAGTATACCCATAATTAAAAGAATCCCTCGAGGAGCTCGGATAATTGTTGCTACACATTTGTCAAAATTAATCCAGAAATGTTACTTAAGCAATTGTATTCAAGACTGGCAGAACCTATTTTTATTTTCCTACAGCACACTACATGTAATAAACACTGATGAACCGAATTTATCCTTGACACAAAAGATTAAGAATAACTGTTCTGTAAACTCATCGCCTTCTCCCGCTCCTCTATTCATACATGATGCCCCTCGTAATCGAAACAAACTCATCGAAAACAAAATCTGTGACGGAGATCTCAAAGGTGCCGCTCGCCTTTTGTTCTCCAACGACGTGCTATCACCAGATACCCCTGACACCCTTCAGGCCTTACGGACAAAACATCCTCCAGCTCCAGTAATCCAATATTTTCTCGACCCACCAACAGCAGAGCAAGCTTGCCTTCAAATTCAAAACAAAGATATTACGGACGCCATTTTATCTTTTAAACCAGGTTCGGCTGCAGGTTTGGATGGAATCTCACCCCAACATTTGAAAGACTTAACATCGCATTCTGTGGGTGATGCAGGCGAGCAACTTGTAAATTCGATCACTAAATTGATCAACTTTATGTATTCCGGTAATGTCAATCCAGAAATTGTTCCCATTCTTTTCGGCGCGAACCTCATTGCCCTCACCAAAAAGGACGGAGGGGTGAGACCAATTGCTGTTGGATCAACACTACGACGTCTGGCCTCCAAAATTGCTGTTCGTCATATTTTACCAAAATTAAATTCGGAATTTGAACCCGTACAGTTAGGTTTCGGTATAAAAGGAGGATGTGAGGCAGCCGTCCATGCCCTACGCTCTTTCCTAACTTACGGACAGCCTGACGTGTTGCTCAAAATTGACGTCAAAAATGCATTCAATTCGGTAAATAGGGATACCCTGCTGACGGAAGTAAAACAACATATACCGGAAATATACAATTATCTTCTTCTCAGTTACGGTGACCCAACAAAATTATTATATCGTTCTAATGAACTGTCCTCAGAAGTAGGTTGTCAACAGGGTGATCCCCTTGGGCCTGCAATTTTTAGTTTAGCTATAAATCCGATAATCAAAAATTTAAATTCTAAATTCAACGTTTGGTATTTGGACGATGGAACCCTAGGAGGTGATGTGGATACTGTGTTTTCGGACCTTTTTTTAATCAAAAATAAATTTGAAGCCATTGGTTTGGAGCTTAATTTTAACAAATGCGAACTTTTTATAAATAACTGTGACTTAAATTTAAATGACATAAAACAAAAATTTAATATTTTGGCTCCAAATATTAACAAAGTTAACAGTAATTCCCTTTACCTTTTAGGTTCTCCAATTTTTGATGAATCTATTTCTGAATATATTAATAATTCAATTACTAAATTTAAAAATTCTGCTGACCGGCTTCTTGAAATTAGTCCACATTATGCTCTTTGCATCTTAAAATTCTGTCTTTTCGTCCCAAAATTTACGTATGTGCTCCGTTGCTGCTCCTTTTGGAATCACCCAGATCTACTGACACAAGTAGACGACTTAATCAAAATTGGTTTAGAATCGATTCTTAATATGCAGCTGAACGAGCAATCTTGGACCCAAGCATCCCTACCCATCCGTTATGGTGGTTTAGGGATTCGCAAAATTTCTAGTGTTGCTTTACCAGCCTTCCTATCTTCTGTCCATAGTTCAGCAAATCTCATAAGTAAAATTTTAAGGGCATCCCCTTCAAACTTTGAGATTGCTGGCTTGGAAGAAGCTAGAAACGCTTTCTTAATTGCATGCCCAGGTCAAAATTTTCCTTTTTCTCCATATTCACAGAGGAGCTGGGACGACATAAACTGCAAATTGACTTTTGACAATCTTTTGAGCTGTAGTACAGGTTCGGCGCGGGCTAGGCTTTTGGCCGTGGGTGCGCATGAGGCCGGTTACTGGCTTCACGCGTACCCTTCGTCAAATACAGGAACATTTCTTGAGCCTGACACGCTCCGAATCGCAACCTGTCTACGGCTTGGGGTTCCGGTCTGCGTTCCTCATAAATGTCCCTGTGGCAGTGATGTCGACAAGCTAGGACATCACGGACTATCATGCCAAAAAAGTGCAGGCCGCTTCTCGAGACATGCCGCACTTAACGATATCATACGCCGGTCCCTTGCCACCGTTAATGTGCCAAGTCTGCTTGAGCCGACTGGTATTGCAAGAGACGATGGCAAGAGACCGGACGGTATGAGTTTGATTCCATGGAAGATGGGCCGGGTGCTGGTATGGGATGCTACCTGTTCAGACACGCTGGCCCCTTCCCATCTACATGGAACCAACATCAGAGCTGGTGCGGCTTGTGAAGCGGCTGAAAAAGCTAAATTAAACAAATACAGGGGTCTAGGCTCCGAGTATGATTTTGTCCCATTCGGTGTCGAGACCCTTGGTCCGTGGGGTCCTAGCGCTATAAGTCGTTTTAAGGAAATAGCAAAAAGGTTAGTCGACATCACAGGAGACCGAAGAGCTGGCAGCTACCTTGGACAAAGAATTAGTCTAGCGATTCAAAGGGGGAACGCTGCCAGTATCTTCGGAACCTGGCCTAAAGGGACTCCTTTTAATAATATATTTTAGTTCTGATATTATATTTTTTTAGGTTTTTTAGTATTAGTTTCTTTGTTAGAGTAATACAATTTGTAATAATTAGCGTTATTAAAGAAATTTCTATTTAATAAATACAACATTGAATTAATAAAAATCTTAAAAAAAAATTCATATCACACAGGGAAACGTTGCGGGGAGGATTCGAACCACCAACTGGAATAATAAATTGCGTCGCTATGATTTTATACTTATATCATCGCGGATATTGAACATTTTAAATGCAACGGGACCCACGATTCGTATTTCATAATACAGATAATAATATTTCGACCCAGTCTCACCGTGGCCACGATCCATGTAACTGGGTCGAAATATCGGTATTATAAAATACGAATTGTAAGTAACCTGTTGCATTTAAAATGCGTTGCTATGGTGTCGTACACGAAACACAGAGACAAAAACGAGTCGTATGTAGGATTAACCATGGCTAGACGGCTGCCGCACGCTGCAACCGCATCGGCGGTTTTAATTGCCTCTGTTACGTCACAACACTCACAATACCCGGCTAGACATACCTATTGTGGTTCATTCTCAGTCTAAACCTGTAGTTAGATAGGATTATACGCGAAAGGTCAAATAATACGGCATAATCCCAACTATCAAAATTTCAAATACCAAATTTTCAAAGTAGAAAATTGTAAATAATTAAAATTATGTTTTTAATATTATATTGATATCTTTGATTTTTTGACAGTTTGGTATTAAAGATTTTCATGGTTTCACTTTTCGCGTATAAACCGATAGATATCGCAGTATTTTTAGATCATCAGCCTTGCAATAGATACTTCTAATCTCACAGCAGTTGTACCGTGTACCCAACGCTGTTTTAAGCCGTATTGGGGCGGCTTAGAATACTGACCCCAATTCCAGGCCAGCACACTAGGGTGTCGTGAGAGGCAACTGAAGTAAGCCCTCTTGGTGGTAAGGCTTTAACATAAGGAACTATACGAGTAACCGCCCTCGCTTTGCTTCGGTTTTCTTTATTTTTTACACCTTGGGTTACATTACTGGAGTTTTATTAAGGATCCCTAATTTTTTTGAAAATGTAATACAGTCTATGTTACTCGGGGATAGTGTAGCTTTCCAACAGTGTAAGAATTTTTCAAATCGGTTCAGTAGTTTCGGAGCCTATTCAATGCAAACAATCAAATCTTTCCTCTTTATTAGTAGTATAGATTAAAATTATAGTTAAGAAATTAATATTATTACTTACATGGCTACCTGTGTGGCGCAATGGTTAACAACATGCCGGATGCCATGGATCCTGGGTTCGAATCCCAGTGAGGCAGAAATTTTAACGAAGAGTTTGAATTTCTGTTCTTGTTAGCACGGCAAAGTATCCTTTATTCTTATCGTGCTAACTCTTTCACAGCTTTGGCCGCTAGAGTCTGGAACTTACTCCTCGACGACATTAGAAAACCCTCCTCTATTAAGCTTACTTTTAAGAAGCTTATTCTTAAGCTACGGGCTTATCTTCTGAATCGTCATCCATAAATCACATGTTCGTCATCTTTCATGAATTTATTAATGTTATATGTATATTATTATGTATGTATGTATCTACGTGTGTATATTATAATATGTATGGTATCTATGTATATGTATTTATATCATAATATTTATTTAACTCTTTATTGCATACCAAAAATAGGACAAGAACAATGTAACGTAGGCAAGTATATAAAGTACAAAAGGCGGTCTTATCGCTACACAGCGACCTCTTCCAGACAACCTTAAGATGCGGAATGCTGTATATACCTACTTAGATAAGATGAGGTAAGGTGCATGAGTAGAATTAAGGAAACTATAACAATTTAGAATAAAAACACAGATTTGAAATTATAGATGACAAAAATATGGAAGAAGGGAAAAGGGAGAAGAAAGGAAAGAGATTAATATATGTTGCGTTTATATAAATACTGTATTTATAACGCCCGCACCCTTTGTGTCTCTGTTTGTACTTGGTTAGCTGGTAGAGAACGCATTGAGCTCGGCAACTGTACCGTAATTTAATATTGTGGTCAATAAAGAATAAATAAATAAAATCCTAGTGGGGCTATGAGTCTGTAGTGTTATTTATTTCGACGCTTGAAAGGAAAAATCGACTAAGCGACATTGAGCTAACTTTACAGGAGAGCAGTTAGTTGGAATTTTTTAGAAAAAAATCATTTATTTTTTGTAATCCTCCTACCGACGTTATTCTTACTGTTTTGTAATCCTTATTTTATCATCTATATTGCGGCATATACAACAACTTTTCTAAAAATTCCAACTTTAAACTGCTCTCCTGTAAAGTTAATTCAATGTCGCTTAGTCAATTTTTCCTTTCAAGCGTCGATGTTATTTCTGTGAAGCCAGCTTGGCTAGTTACTACCATCTTGCTGGAACCAGTCGCTAAACGAATTGTCGTATTCCGGCTGGGGGCTTGAAATACAGATCTTTTTTTATCTCTTCTTTCTTGTTCGACAATGCAGCAGTGATGCCTTTGTTGATACGAGCTACAGTGGCCGCTTGGCCTCTTACCATAAGGTGGATCGTCAGCTCGTTAGTTGGTTACCTAAATGAATGTGTTAAATATGTATTAATAAATTAGAAGGAAGAAACGAAATAGAATTAGTATAAAGGGAGGGCAACAAAATGCAACGGTATAATATAAACTTCTCCGTTACGGCTACGTGAAGCGCAGCAAGTTGAAGTTGAGGTAAAAGCACAGCAGACTTAATGTACTTATACATTAAGTTGAAGTTATCTCAAAGGGAATTAACTCAAAGTGAAACTATAAGGTAAAAACAAAGTAATAAAGCTGTAACTTCACAACTTTCTTATGAATTCATACAAGTTCGGCGTGTACGGCGCGGACATATCTACATATATACATATAGAATGTGTGTTCACCATATTATGAGTGCACCGTCAGACCACGAGATTTCTACTAAAGTTTTCGTATTACGTAATGTAATAAAGACTATTTCTCTGAAATTATTCCTAATCAGGAAATCGCCCTCGCTTCATTTCGGGAAAAATAGTAAAAAAATAATAATATAAAATATAGCCTATATCCCCCGGGGATAGTCTAGCTTCCCAACAGTGAAAGAATTTTTCAAATCAGTTCGGTAGTTTCGGAGCCTATTCAATGCAAACAAACAATCAAATCTTTCCTCTTTATAATATTACTATAGATTATTCCTAATAACACATTGAGTAGTAATTTAATTTGGAGTTTAAGTAGGTAGGTACTATTGTATCTTCTTTGTTTTTGTCTCAGCCTTCGCTTTTAGAGGAGTGTTTGACAATTATTTTGAAATGCGCATTGAAGACTCTTTTAAAAGATTTATGTGCTTAGCACTAATTTGCTCCCAAGCAATGCATCTTCGAGTACGTACTATAATTATTCTAGGCTATGACTTGACCAAAGCTTTTTTGGAACTAATATAAGATTCAAAGCATTATAAGGTGGCAATCCGAAGAGTATTTTGCTAGTTGGGAAAAAAGTGAACTACTAGTGTATAGAACCAACACCGCGAACTAGATGTTTGCACAATAAACTATAGTCAATAGGGATGTTGACAAATTTTAGGATTTAATTTTATTTTATAGATAGAACCTTAACATTCACGAAAAATATATTATAAAAATAATAATCTTCAATTTTTAAACCAAAAATTGATAAATAAAAATGATTATCAACCCACCAAAAAGTCACGTGACGTCACTAATCCATATTCAATACTTTCTGTCTACTGAAGTTTGTTGAATTTGCATATAAAATACGAACAATGACGTCATATTCTCAAAATGGCGTCTGAGGTCACGTGACAGTGAGTACAATTTTTAATATTTTAAATTAAAGATATATTTAAGTTATTGTGATTGATGTCGACAAAAGAATCATACCTATTTTAGGCCTTTTAATGATATCACTAATACTTCAGACATAAATTTATATTAATTTATAATAAGTGTCAACATCCCTATTGGTTAGTTTTCAGTGGATTCAGTCGATTTTGAAAATGAAGCTCCCGGCGTGAAATAAATTTCATTCGCGATGTCTATTCTGGTACTTCAGTCCAAATGAGAATTTCGAGCAGTACCTATAATTATCTGTATCGGCTGTCTGTCTGCCATCCAGTTCGATCACTATTGATATTCAAATTAGTTAACGTTGATAGACAGCTGCCCCCAATACAAGTCAGTTTGATACTAGCCAATTTGAATTTACCTGACATGCTAGGGTATTTAGGGACCTTGTTTGGTAATATCGAAGCCTATGTGTGACCATGACCATTTTCATATGGGCCCGTCTGCTATCCAAATAAAAAAAAAACATTACTTCAAGAAAATTAATGAAAACAAAATATAAGTCACCATTTCATTGCGGCGGCTTAGAATACTAAGGGGCCATTCATTACGCAAGGATCTCACACATGTCCTTACTTGGGGGGAGGGGGGATTTTATGAGTACAATTAATTGCGCCTACAATTTTTTTCATCAAATTATGTATTTTAATGCAGATAAATCCTTTCTAAAATTAAATAAAATCTTACGTAAGGGGGAGTTGGGATCTGACACTTCTTACGTGTCCTACAGGGGGTAGGTCAATAATAGGCAAAATCGTCCTTATGTAACTAATGAATGGCCCTTAATCCAAATCCCACACCAGATAGGAGTCGTAAGAGGCGACTTAATCCGGCCTGCTGGTGGTATTAGCCCTCGAAGATAATTAACATATTGATTTTAATAGTTCATTAACACCATTATTACTTGGTTTGAGAACTTTGAGAGCTACTTCTTTGTTTTATTTTCTCTTTCTAGTTCGGCAACGCATCGGTGATGTTTTTGGTATCGCTGATGTCCACGGGCGACGACAGCCACTTACCATGTGGATCGTAAAAACATTATACGAGTAGAACTTAGAAGGGGAATGAATGGAATAAAACTGCTCGAATCATTCGGTACCTATTTATTTCCACTTTCCATTTTCAAATATTACATAACAAAGTTACACCGCGCATCACATGCTTCATGTAACTGAGTATCATGATGACGGAAAGGCAAAATAGTATAAACACCATATCATAATAGAAACTTTAATAATACATTCGTGCAATTTAAATTTTTAATTTAACCCAACAAATTAATACATAATAGTTACAAATTATTATTAAATAAATTAAAATAAAGTCTATTATGTCATAAGTACTTATAATTATGCATTTTTATTAATTCCTTTGGACTTTATGACGCTCAAGCAGCTTGGCTTTTCCAAGGTCTGGGTTAATTTCAAGCGAATCGCTTTGATGTCAATAAATATTATAAATAAAAAAATACACTACAGATTTAACATAATTTAAACTAATTTGTGCTTTGGGGACAACACTGTACAAATACATCATATCTTAAATTATGAAATGAACAATCCTTGTATCTATCATTAATAATTGTATAAGTAGACACTTATATACGTATGTAGTTTTTCGAAAGCTGTAACAATTTTGATGAAAATTGCAACTTGGCGAATTTTTAGATCATATAATTAGGTAATCTATTTCGTTTTCATAAAAAGAAACACTAAGATTAAAGCAATGAAAAAAGGTAGTGCAAATCATTTCATCATGTTGAAGTATAAACCGTTTCAGTTGAAATAATTGCACTTTACTTGTATTAGGTTGACAACAAACTGAGTAACTAACACATGGTTTTTCATCCTAATCAGCTTAAAAGTAAAGAATTATGTTGGACTTATATGATGTGCGAAAATTATAGTATAATATAAACATAGGTACACCAGACTAATAATTACACGATTCAGAAAAAATAGTCGAATATTGTATTGTATCGTACGATTACAAGTTGTGGTTGCTGGCAGTAGGTATAAGTGTTATAGCGAATGTTTCAAGTTTCAACTATAATTTGTATGCAAGTGTACTGAAAATATCGTTTTGTTAAAGCTAAATTCTCTTACTTACTATTTATAATTCACACCAGATTTCTGAAACACGTGCGGATAGGGCGCTAAAACACTGAAATTAAAGCGTTATTGAATCCTTCAAAAACACACATTTAACATTTCTAGCGTACTGAATACCAATTCAAGTCTTAAAACAACAATTTTAACATCCGCGATCCTATGCTATACAACAATTTGTACTTTTAACAACCCATAAACTTCTCGTTAACCCTCATTTACTGTTACGGTACGAACCTTTTAATGAACTTAAATCGTTCCTCTACGACCACTTGTGAACAAACTGCGTTTATTGACAGGATGGCTCGCAGTAATGCAATGAAATGCATATGTGAACATAATATGATATCCATCGAGAGCCGTTAGTCATCAAAAGCCGGGAAACCCAATAAAACTCTGCATAAAAATAAAACTAATCAAAGGGATCGATTGCATTGGAATTAGTTCTACCTTTCGATGGGAATTAAAGGGAACGGTAAATCGAGAGCGAGCCGCGGGCGGCGTCTGACGCAACTTCATTTGTAAACATTCGTATCGGATTCCCTCGCTTTACATTTTATATTGTCGCCACACTGACCGCTACAAATATTTCTCTGTCGCTACGCTATTACAAATATTCCTTTGTGGCGATGTCTGTGACAAAAAACTAACAAGGAATGGCAAAAGAATATTTCTGAAACATACGTTTTAGTTTTAAATAACTTAGTTAAAGTATGCTTAATTAATGCATTCTCTAATGGAGTGTTTTACGTGAGTGCTTTACTGATGAAATACTGTAGGGGTAAATTTAAGCTTTGCAGCCTTGTTAAAGGTCGCAGTGTAGTTAACGATAACATCATTCAATTACCTCAGCATGACGTCACCGACGCTCAGCTGAAACGTATCGGCAGTTTCTTTACTGAACAACACGATTACGACGCTTTATGATACACTGCAGTTATATTGTTTTAAAACAGTACTTTACACTACAACATTGTACTTTACACAACAACTTTAACCTGCATGCATACGCACACATGGAAGTTTGTACGTACACAATACATACGTACGATGTCGTCATCATGTCGTCCTAATAAAGAATTGGCCATAACAGAACTAAGCTGATCGGTCACGTTTGGCAAGAGATAGGGAGGGGTGGTTTGAACTAAAAATAATAATACTTCAGTGTCTCAGCGTCCAATACATATTAAGTCACCTATCTTATACCAGATGCCTCATACAAGAAGGAAATGTGTAATTCTGATGGAAATTAAAGTGTAAAAAACTTTCTTTGTGAATTCATGCCCCGACCATTCACAACACTTACACCTGAAACCATTCGCTGTGATACTTCAGACATCGACTTCAAAATGTCAATATTTTTTCACTAATCCGGACTTTTCATTATTATTATTATTTCATTAATCCGGTAATGATTTGCGAATTCCCAACCTGTATGGGCAACTAGTTGTAGCCTGTAAGTACCTCGACAAATTACAGTAATTATAATCCTAAGTACAAATATTACGATCTCTACCAAGTTCTACTGTTACAATACAAATGGTGTTACGTTTTTTGTACACCGTCTCGCTCACGTTGTGTGTGACTGCGGCCTTAGGTTATTAATAAAATGTATAAAAACATCCATTGTCGTAGAACACAAACATAACATTCGCAAGAACACTACGGTACCCTATAGTTGGATAAAATGAATAACAAACATTGTATTCGCACGTTCGGTACTTTAAAGCCAAAATGTTAAACAGCACTTCGGTTAGCTCAGTCATATTAAAGCGTCAACATTCGTAAGGTGAGCCAGCTTACACTAACGCTAATAACATACATATCATCTACAAGCACACATACAAACACCAGTTAATAACTTATACTACGTTAACATTACAACTTTTGTCACCGAAAACATTTTTAAACGTAAACAATGAAGACGCCTCAAAAGACAATCTTAATTTAAAACATTTCAATAACTGAACACGCAAAATTCATTACAATAAATACATCTACATATTAAATTTAACACAACATGTAACAGATTGTGTTACTGTGAATGTCTGATTTCGTTTCAATGAGTTTTCTCCAGACCGTCGTTAACTGAGTTACCACAACTTCTGCTTTTAGACAGAGTGATTTAGTTTAGATGTGCGATCACCTTAAACGTCATCTCCTCCAGCTTATAGTTATCACAATTTCCCACAGTCATTCATCAGTGATTTTAATGAACGTCATTCACAGATAAACACATATTATCACATATTAAAATCTTTAAGCACAAAACAGAGCGAATATTCGTACAAAATTTCAGTATAAGTACATTATATAATTTCGTATTGTTGAAAATATTTCACCAATTTCAGACCGAGTTTACGTCAAACGAATTCCTACCTTTTCATTTGCATATATGAAAATATCAGCACTATTCAATCAGGTTTTCGTACATCAAATTATTGCAATGAAAAATGACATTTCACCTTTGTTCCGTTCATACAAGGAAGCTTAAAATTACGTTCAAGTTATAAATTACATAATTTAGTCAATTCGTAATTTTACAATTGAATTCGACATAGACTATACTATTCTAAGATCTTATAGTTATAGTTTTTGGTGTTAAAATACCCCACAACACAATATTTGGGTACGGCGGCTGACTGTGACGCGAGAATCTTACGCCTATTTCAGAGCTTTTAAGACAGGATATTCGTATAATTAAAAGTAAGTAAGTAATCAGCGTAAGTTTTATCGAGTGATGAACACATGTACGATTACTTAATATGTATATTGCTTATTGGCACACCTGTAAACACGACAAGGATAAGGCACCGTAAGCCAATTGATCATTTTTGAATTCTATTGCTTTACAACTTAACATTACAATATCTATAGACGAGAGCGTAGCGCATTAACACGAGTACCTATACTTATGATTACTGTAGCAAAATAATTTTATTTATATTCCTTAAAATGTGTACTTTTACACAATCGATACCACCCACAGCCGCTAGTTAAGAAAGCTAGAATCACTGATTTCGTTATAAAATGGTTAGGCGAATACGACAACAATGCCTTTAGGTTCCACAACATACAATCGAGAATTATCTGCATCCCTTTACTGTCATTCAGTAAATCTCATGTTATTAATATTATAATGTTAACAATTATCAGTAATTATCAGTGTTTGTAGAATTTTAATTTAAGTATAAAATTGGTGGTTACTTCTGCCTTTGTCTCGGAAACCGCAAAAATCCAATTAAGATGTAAAAACATCAACTGCAGGCCCCCTCAGGCTTAGCCGTTAATGAGTTGTTGGAGTTAAAAAATTGTATTCGCCGTTTATTAAACCTTCATATTTCAAGTCCCTATTTTTTATTCTCTTTCATTATAGATTTTTATCATTTTCAACAGTCATTCTGATTTATTCCGTGGCTCATCAGTGAAACAAAACGTCACTGTTACAGTCTCTGATGTAATCTGCATTACGAAATGAATGTGCAGACAATTAAGCTTCGTACCAAATGTGGTTACGGTTACACGCGAGGTGGAAATTACGAGGGAGAAATGTGAAATTATAGTCGGATAAATGTGAAGGAACATATAAAATTTAAATAAAAATCAGATAGGACAACAGTCTTCCGTGCAACAGAGTAAAGGTCGTAGCTGACTTATACGACACCGCTCCCATCCAACCGAAGTATGAGAACTCAAATATAAACTTAAAATCGTGCTCTGTAGGTGCACTTTACAGTAACAACAAAAATTAGCAGCCCGTGCGCGGGAAGCAAGCTAACCGCAACCTTGCCACTCAATAGTTGTACCTACAGAGCACGATTTTAAGTTTATATTTGAATTCTCATACTTCGGTTGGATGGGAGCGGTGTCGTATAAGTCAGCTACGACCAAGGTGGGCACAATATATTACATGACATTTACAGTTGTATTTACAGTCATATTTTGCTCCGATTGACCCTACTTCAGTTAGGAGTGTTGCCGTATCCAATTTCATAAAGTTTATTAAACTAACTAACCCGGCATACTTCGTATCGCCTAACAATCAATGAATGTTGTCTTTTAATTAAACTTTAATAGTTTTGATATGTTAATAAATCAGAGATCATTAAATTCTTTCTCCCTTTCCCTTCCACTTTCCCCTATACCTTTAACCTTATACAGTTTTTTTATAGTAGGCGTGCACTTAAAGTAACGTTGGGACTTTCATACAAACTTCCAACCCCTATTTCATAACAAATTATTACCTATTTCGAAACAGGTTATTACTAAGTTTCATGTTTCTAACTTCAAAAACTAACGGACTTCCATACAAACTTTCAACCCATTGAATTTTCAACTGTGTCTACTCCACAAAATAACTCTATTGACCAAAAATCATGGGTCTAACTTCAATAGTTTACGCTCGGCGATGATGAATCAGTCAGTCGGTGAATCAGGACAAGATAACATGTTCTCACATTTATCCGACAAAATGTATGAAGTACGAACGATTGCAGTCTACACAATCTTACACGCTTTGTATCTAACCTACACATTTTACGCGCAATTGAATAAATCAATATTACGGCGGAATTAAAAAATATGAAGGCTTCAAGTGAACTGTAACGGCCCACGTTTAATTTCCTTCGTAAAGGAGTCAATTTTATGAGTAGTCATTTAGTCAAGCAATCAAACAAAATACATTTCTGATGCATTCGAGGTCGTTGTGAAATTTGAACCCTTTCAAAATTGCATGGTAATCACACATAAATGCCGTGTTACTAAAAACTATTACGATATCTATACCGATTCGCCCCTAATCTAGGTAAAAAAATTATTAGGTATTAATAACTCACGTCGAGGCTTACCTATATTTGATAACAAACTACTTATTCTGCACCCTAAACAATTAACATTTTATAAAAATACAAATTTGATCAAATTTTCGTGCAATGGGCAAACTTTAATCTATACTTATTTCTATTTAGTTTATCAACGACGGGCTTTACTTATAACGGCATAAGTTAAAAGTATTCGAATAATGAAATACTACCTCAACTACACTGTTTACCGACGATCGTTGAACGTTACACTATTCTATAATTACTGAACTGGTATGAATTTGTTGAATTATGAACCGGCTGATTAGGCTAACCACACACGGACCACATATCAAGTGTGAGGATTGTTGACATTGTCGCCGGTTGACTAAGCAAGGCACAATATGCGTACTGTGGACATTGCGCTGTCCATAGATGTATAACATGTTATACTCGTATTGGAGAGATCTGACATAAATAAAATGGAAGCATGAATGTTAGAACGCCATATAGGCCTGTTCACATTCACGAATCGTCTTAGGTTTTTGTGCGGAATTGAATCGATGTAACTTAACCAATTAATTATAATTGGCAGTTCATTATTCAATTCAAATGACGATTTATATTGTCTAAAAAGCTATCGAGCTTTTGATAAAAAATATAACATGTATTATAATATAACATCAACGGTACAGTCACTGGTCGCAGATTTATACATATATATTAGGTACTGACTAGAACATGATCTACAATCAAAGGGCGATCTGAATGAACGCATAATAAATTAGAGTTCACTGTCGATGGATACTCGATAGGTTGAATACTTAGTGAATAGTGAATAATATAAAAATTGTCATTATTTCGATACTATTCGATGTGCACAATACTATACTCGATGTCAATATCGATACTGGATGTCACTATTAAGGTGTGTTTAACTTCAATAGCTGCAATTACTATCGATACTATTTACTATCGTTATATCAACTATCGTATAGTCATATACTGATACTAATTCAGTTAAGTTCTGTTCACTATTGAATAAGACTGCAGCGGAATAGTTAAAAAAATAAAAAATTGGAACTAATTAGCCAACCTTTAGAAAACAGATAACAAAAAATTACTAGTCTTTCAATGACCAAGTTCCGATAAAATACTACGACGTCGTTTCGAAGTTTTTTTAGCTGATTTCAGTATCGAATCTTAGCAATCTCTCTTTAGTTTTTTTTTACAAAACTTACATAAAATTGCAATGTAAATTAATATTTTTAGATATTTTGCTGTCTCAGCCAATGTGAATTGTTACAAGCGCTTCACTGCAATATTTATATACGAGTACAAGTATTGATTGATGAGCTTTCTTTGAGTTCTAGAACCGACATACGAATGAATTTAATAGACAATCTGAAATCTGTGTACCTAGTGTGTAGTGCCGGAATCAGCGCTGTCATTTCCAAATTACCTTCTTGACTGCTCCTTACTTCAATACTATTTAATAGGATTAGTACGTACCTATAGGTATTGTAAGTTGTATTCTGAACAGAGGAATAAATCGAATCTCTTCGTCATATGTAAAAGCGACTTCGTAATAAGTCTTGGTTTTCCTATGGACTGTAATAGTGGGCTTCCATGACTCCTTCTGTAGGTATATGTGTATTATAAGCATAATTTTTAAAGGTTTCTGAATAAATGTCAGCATTGTCAGACTAATGAATGTTCAATTCGTGGTCATACCAATATACCTGATAAATGTATATTTTAGACGCAGTTACTTTGAACTTCAAATAAGTGTGATTGATTCAGAGCTCGCCGTTTGAGAGTAGATCGTGTGCCGTAGCCTTAATCCCTACAACTTATTGAACATATCATGCGAACTGCGCCGTCAGTTATCCCTGTAGGGAATAACTTACGCGACAACAAACAATTATAAGCTGATTATTTAAATGCTATTAAGCCTACCATAGTTAGAAGCTAGTCGAAATTTTCCGATTTAGTTTTCCCGACTCCTATTACTGTATTAAAACTACAATTCTATCTATCCACGACACAAGCTAATAACACTACTTTCTATTAAAAGAGTTGAATAAATTCGTTACGTTGAGGCATTTAGGTTTGCAACTATTGATAATGTTTCTCAATAAATCGTTTTCATGAACGATAGAATTGTGATAACTTTCGTTCCACGTTCGCATATGTAGTATATTGTATACCGCACATATCCACAAACACTCATATTTATTTTATACATCACACAGACTCACACACTCACACACATACATATAGATACAACAGGGTTTTGAGCCTGGTACGCCTTCGTTCGTCCCAGGCTCACCCCGTGTCACTAGATCTATCGGCTATCTCTCGCTTGCCTAGTATTTGTTTTGCGCCTATTTTGTGTTACTTACGTATTGCTTCTGCTTTATTATTACCTTGGGAATATCAGTGGTCTGCGTCTAAACTGTATTCTTTCTTGTTCTTACGTTCAATAAACCTTCACTACGCACGCATATTACTGAGTTACCATACCTACTCTTTGTTTATCTCGAATCGTGCTTGAGTTAGATTCACTTGTTCATTATTATAGAATAATTGACACAAATTTACAAAGCGTATGATGAATAGCAAATGAAGTGTTGCTACGGTACCAGTAGTATAACCTTCGTCTGACACATTACCTCCATACTTATGCATTCCATACCTCGTTACTCGCAGGGTTAAATTTCCACGACGACACTCTCAGCGAACATAAGGCATTGTTGACCGTATCGCATTATCGGCTCTTACTCTAAACTATACTGACCCTACTATCGTAGTCAACGTATCGGGCTACATTAGAATAAGCGTCACTTTACAAGTTATCATTATGCATAATAAAGCGTGAAGATTGCTTTTATATTACTCATAACTATTATGCTACTTTTGGCAAGAATCCTATTTGTACTCATGTGCGTATTATGCGTACTATGCGATCGCATCGTGGTCGAACACCGTCAATTCACACGACACGACACGACGCAGTGTCGTGTCGTGCGATCCGATAGTGTTCGATCGCGCGGCTATCGGTTCTTTCGGATATCGGATACAAGGCGACGGCGCAGCGTGCTGTGAGGTCTAGTCCGGTCTCCACTCCTGCGATAACAAACACTAGGTCCACAACTGTAAAAATATACCTAAGTTACTTGCTAATCTCGTTCAACTCTCAGGTACTTTAGTATATCTGTATGTGTTAGCTTGTTTGCACGTGTTAGGTCGTGTATACAGATACATATAAAAATAATAATATATATATATAATATATACATATAGTGGATAATTATGTAGTGCCGTAAAGTCAGTATAGAAAAAGTGTAATGTTTGCAGCAGTTTTTAGAGCTCGTATTTTCAACGGCTGCAGTTCTACGAATCTCGTAGCAATCCGCTACGCCACTACGAGATTGTAAATGTTTTCAATTTAGATAATTTTGTTACATCGATCGTATATTTATTCCACAGGGTCGGTGAAAGGAAGGTATTATTTATTTTTATTTTATTTTTTACTAGAATTGAACCTGGCCAATAATGCAAACTTGTTTAGAACAAAATAATTATTCACTTTGAGAGAAGCCAGGGTTGTATATACTTTATTAAGCATTATATCGGTTAACGTTGTAGACATCAATTACATTCAATTAACATCGAAGAATATTACACTTTAGACACTATGAAGACGGGCGGTCCACGACTAACATCTGTGGTTACAAGTAAATATTACACGATAAAATACTCGATCTTGAAGTTACATAGGAAGTTAAGAAATCTTATAGACCTCACGGCTAAACAGCAAACAGTTGAAGTATCAATTCCTGTGAATCCATCAGTAACATAAGTAGAGAGCTTGGTGCTCGGATACACTTGATATGTATGCGACAGTGTATATCCAGGGTGTCCCGTATCTTATGGACCAAAGGGATATGTGTGATCTATGGGCTCATTCTGCATCAGAATCACTAAATTTTATCGTTCTGGGCCCGGTAGTTAAGAAGACATGATCTTTTTTATCGATATCAATAAAATAAGCCGTATTAAATTGTGTTTGTCATAATTCCAATTGAAAACCAACGAGTTTGATTTATGAATGTAGGATGTATCACCCACATCCCGTTGTTCTATAAGATCCGGAACATTCTTTATACAAAAAGTATTGCTTCTACAACCAAGTTTACAAAAAAAATCGATTGTGAAGCGTTTACATGTCGTTTTAGACTTTCAGAACAATCTCATTACCATTAACGTTACCTCATTCGGTATGTAAAGTTGCTTAAATTCAGTTACTTTTGTTCAAATTATTATAAAATCCTAACTTGTTTATTTTTACAAAAAAATTCGTTCAATTTATATTTACACTATTAGATTACAAGATTAAAAAATTACTGACCGTAGTATTTATAGAAATGTGAAAAAAGCTGTACATACCGAATTAAGTAGGCACGGAAATACTGACGGAAGTAAGATAAATTAGTAATAAATATTATGGAATACGTTTATAGAGCTGAACACACTGCAGTTCGTGTATTAGGGTATTTTTTATTGTCACTACAGGAGATTTGTTCTCTATAAACGCACCCAAAATATTCAGATCAGAATTAGGCTTAACTTAGGCTCAATTTCTATAGTATCCTTGATGTCAACTTACACATAATGTACTATTTAGATTTAAGACAGCGTGTACATAACCAAGTAAGTAATTACAGTTATTATATTGACATAGAAATTCACACAATGTACAAATAATGCCCCATAAATTGTATTCAATGGCTTGAATTTGCAAAATAACTTAATTTAAGTAAGAGATGTACCGACTGACAAGACGATTTCCAAGTAACAATACTAGTTACAGACTCATTAAGTACGTGTACTAAGCTAGATGTTGTCAGTAGGTATATATCTTGAAAGTTATTTAAAGCTTACAGAAAAGTTATAAATAACATAATTTGTCACCAAGGTATTAAATGTCGTTGTAAGGATTGCCTTAGGGATCGAGATGTAGATTTAATTACATATTATTCTCGTATAATATACATGCGATTAATTGAACTAATAGTGAATTAATTATATGGGATGATATGTATCGTACAATTATTCTACTTTATTAAAATATAGTATTACGTGGAACAAAGCAGAGCGCGCTACTAGGCTAACGACGTATGTGAAACGTTTGTGGTGAAAGTTTTAATTGTGCAATCTAATGCTATAAGTGCATTATGTTTGGAACGCTCTATACTTCGTCACGGTCAAAGGCTGCCACTGATCTAGGAGCCCAGTAGCCGCAGACATAACTTGTTTTCTAAAGGACAAAATGAGGGATGTCCCGCAATTCAAATTTATACATTATACATTCAAATACTTTTAACTTCACTTAGACATGTCACTCACTTCAAAGCTCGAGCACAGTATTTTATGGAATACTAGCTGACCCGGCGAACTTCGTATCAACTAACAATCAAGGAATGTACTTTGATGTTACTTTTAACTTTTATAATTTTGGTAAGATTAACAAATCAGAGATCATTAAATTCCCTCTCCCTCTCCACTCGCTCTCGGTTTTCCTCTGGAACAGTTTCATCATACATGATTTTTGCGTACCTTAAACCGTTTACGCAGCGCCGTTGCTTTTTATGTGAAAAGAAAAGTATTGTTTTTACTATTGTCCACGCAATTTTTTTTATTTTAAAATATTCCGTGTGCCTTATGGAACATACAAAAAAATTTGCCGAATTGGTCGAGCCATTCTCGAGTTCTACGCTTAGCAACATTCATTTTTATTTATATAGAAGATATTGTATAAAAATCAACCATTAGAATTGAAGTTAAGTTAACCCTATTTTATAGATACCTTTCTCATCTGGTACCTGTGAATTGGCCGTCTAACCAACTTAGTAGGTATGCGGGCATTCGATACTCGTATAAAACTACTTGAGGCTCAACATTTTGTCCTTTACTAAATAAGCTATATCCGGGGGCTCTTATTCTAACAGCTTCATGCAGTTAGTGGTTTCTGACAGCAACACCACAGCGTAACGATCGTACAGCCGGCTGAAAACTTCGACGAGCTTGTGATTATAGTGTGAGGATTAGAGTGTGCCGAGCGACAAAGAGGAAAAATATATTAATTGTATGACGATAAGGTTGAAATTTCAATTAGGCATGCAATTTCATTCTTAACGTCATACAATTAAGGCATATTTCTATTCATCGAGTAAAAATGCTGCTAGTCAGCGCAGGCCCTGAGACGCAGTCCCATAAGCCTTGTCAATAATTATTTTCAATAAAGCAGAAACAACGCATCGTCTAGAAGAAATTATTAATTCTTGCATACCAAAGGCCACAGACTACTGTAAGCTCTTACGCTGTGGCTGCGCCGTGCTAGTGACAGCCCACGTTGACGTCGAATGTAATTAGTGGTGAAATGCAATCACTTACAAGCCCTTCTACGTCGGGCGATGGCTGACGTTAAACGATGGAAATCACATTGATTCCTTTATGGATATCGGCATTTAAATTAGCAGAACTTTATTCTGGACTTTGATTAAATTTTTTGCCGTTAACGTGAAATCGCGAATACTGGACTTTGCTGCAGCCCATAGATATTGAAAAACGCTGGCAAATTAGCGAAGCGCTATTTACAATAATTCGGATCAGCAGCTCTGTGTAGACAACCTTTTAGAAAAAGATAAAATCAAAAGGCAAAATCAGATGAGCACACAGAAGTAACAACAATACATTTTATAGTACAACCAGTGTAAATGGTCAAGAAATTTAATATTGTTGTACCTATTAAGCTTTTTTGAAACCAATTGAATATACTGCGAAGTACTTTCCTAAACGGAAAAATTTATTCTCTAGAAGATATTTTATTCATTTCAAGTTTCTACCCCATTTTCAAACAGATTGCATTTTGTTTGATGTCAGCCATCGTTCCAGCTATAATACTAATAATATGTAGATAGCATACTTTATTAAAATACATGTTTGTCTTTGGTGTAAGAGAAACGAATATGATGCAGTGTGTTCATTTACTTCACTTCGCTTTAGTCGGGAGTACCAGAATATACCAGTAAAGATAGGAACATAGTTAAAATACCTACGAATTAAAACACAAAGAGAAGGATTTAATAAACGGATTATTGGATATATGTATATTCGATCCAGTGGGCGTTGACGAAATACGATGGAACGATATCTCACTTCTTGATCGTATACATTTAGTAGCGAGTTCCATATTCGATTACCGTTCTGTCATCAACGCGTATAATTTGAACACATGACTTAATCAGATTAATGAAGTTAATAGGCTACTTAGCAAATATCCGCTACCCAATGATATATCATGAGTATATATCATGAGTATATAATGAGTATAAGTTGACCGCTAGTGGCAAAGAAATCTTGAGCGTTTCCGTGCTTCAGAGGCTACGTAAAGCTGTCGGTCCCAGTTGTTATCATAAGATAATAGTCGTTAAGCCATGTCGGAGGCCCTCGGGCGCTTTGAAAACTTTCGACACTCGGGTTGGCCACTAACCCCTCCACCAATCCGTACTGCAGCAACGTGGTGGAGTATGCTCTAGGCCTCTTCACTGGGTCTCCTCTTGGAGGAGAGACCCATGCCCAGTAGTGGGCCATTAATGGGTTGAAGCCAAAGAACCGACCGAACTACAATGAAATTCCGCAAAGCAACTGTTACGAATAACATAAATGTAAATGATATGAATTAAAAACTCAGTGCATCTAATTCGTTTCTCAGCATAAATCACGACAGTTATACAATACAACACCTACTATAGTTATCCAGTGACCACGAACTACGGATGTGTTTATAAAATGAAAAGTTATTCAGAAAATACAGTGAACAGACCGCAAAGTTTGTTACTTCAAAGTTATGTTTTCATATGCTTTTAATTTATGATGCAAATAATGTAATATAATTATACTTCAGGTGCCACTCGCTAGATGCAGGATTACTTTAGAATGTTCATGCGACCGTACCGACGACGGTGTTTGACTGAATTCGAAATTTAATTCAGCAGACAAACTGAGGTATAAAGTCCCTTTGATAAAATTAATTGAAATAACCGAGTTTAAATTATACCCAATGTTTTGGCCACCCAGTATTACACTGCCAGTTGCCACTGCCTTTTTGTCGTTCATTATAACATTCCTTTACAACGCTTTTTGGTATAAATTTAATAATAATCTAAAATTTTAACAAACAAAAACCGCCTTCAAATGAAGTACATCTTACATGCTTACATTGTTTTCTCATGGATGCCATTGTCAGATCTCGCTTGGACCACATGACAAACTTCAGCTTAAAAATCTGCTATCATAAAAGCTATCAAGTGAGCTCTTTAATTTGATACCCATATTGTATTATTCGACTAATTTTTATTTTTTGATACTTCAAACAATGGCATCTCACTGCCACCTTATTTTTTTAAATTTCCCTTAACACTTGGGTTATCAAGACAAATCTAACGATATCTTAATTATATATATCCGTTCAGTGGTCTGGAAGATATTAGGTAATAAAGAATATTACACGCATACATACATACAAGATAAGCGCGAAAAATATAACCCTTCCTGGCAGTCGGGTAAAAACCATGACAATTCAAAAAGAAATAAAATGATCACAGGGAAATACTCCACAACGAATTGAAAATACTGGAGAACCTTTTGTGCGCTGTCGGTATATTTATTGTAAAGTGTTTAAAGCTATTAAATTTATTCAATGTGCAGTAAATATTAACTTGCACGTTATTTTTGTTGTTGATAATTTTTATACATTGAATGCCCTATGGAATGAAAATTGTGTTTTAAAATTACATCTAAACTAATAATATTATAAACAGGAAAGTTTTGATTCTTTGTTTGTTTATTTGTTTCTAATGGATAAACTCAAAAACTGATGGACCGATTTCAAAAAGTTTTTTACCAATAGGATGCTCTCATCGTAACGACCACTCTAGCCCGCAACATATTAATGATGCATTTGGTGTCGCGGATATCTTAGAGCCGGAACAATTAAAACCTCCTCTAATGCTGTGTGTAGGTGTGTGTGTGTGTGTGTGTGTGTATGTGTATGTGTATGTGTGTATGTGTGTGTGTGTGTGTGTGTGTGTGTGTGTGTGTGTGTGTGTGTGTGTGTGTGTGTGTGTGTGTGACAATAATGCATATTCCGCTTGTGATTCCCCATGCATCAGTGAAAAAGCATATGAAAACATTACGCATATTTTATTAGTGCAAGAAACCTTGTATAAAAAAAAAAGATTCTTGCCGCTCTGCTTATTAGCAATAACGATTTTGTAACTTGAATTTTTCGGATCTACAGGTACACCGAAGGAATGATTACAAATTAATATTAGTTTGTTAATTATTTGTGAAATGTTTTATTGTAAATTTTTCATATTTTATTTATACTCTTCACAAGAATGGTGTTAAATATTGGTATTAAATATTATTATAATTGTCATTAAAGTATTTTGTTACTTTGATTTAAACCACCAATGGTTCTAACAACACTCGCGCATTCTTTGAAGAGGTTCATAAGCGCATTGTCGACCAAGTATTGTCTCAAACAATAGAATATCGATTATGTTAGATTAATTATAACAATGCAAGTAGTTGATAATCAGTATCCACTATGCATTGTGTGCATCTAGACTTAGATTTTCAGGAAGAATCTCGCAATATCAAGGCAAGACAAAATGGCCGACTGGTTCAGTAAAAATCATTTAACATTTCCTAAAACATGCCGACAACAGTAATAAAATTTAATTAAAAAAGTAACCAATTGGAAAAAAGCTGGACAGTAAAATTTTTATTAACGTATAAAATTACTTTGAATAAAAACATTTGCAACTCAATGCATTTCATAATAAAGAATTCCTATTCTCTAGAAACATTCCACATTTTATAGTCCAATAACAGAGTTAAATTAGCTTACACATTCCTGCTAATGAGCAGAGCGAAATGAATCTTGTTCCAAGTTTTTATTTGTTACAGAGCTCTTAATAAACGCGGGATAGATGAAACAGCAAATTAAAACTGAAACAAATTCTATTTCCAATTGATTTATTATTTACGAATGTTTCTTGTATCCGTTAATAGAGACCGGCTGGGAGAGGAAAGCATATTTTTATTGCGTTTAAAAAACAGTTTTGGTATGGAAATAAGATTGATTCTTTCATTTCACTTCTTTTTTAAATTATAATGCTCAGGAACCGAAGTGAAATGAAACAACCAACGCAATAAAAATATGCTCTCCTCTCCGAGTCGCTCTGAATAAACGGGCACTTATTCGTCCGTAAACTTCTTCACTTTGTGTAAAGTTTATTTTGCTGTGGACAGTTTGGTGTCGAATGAACCTCGACAATTTACTAGGGGGGATTCCGAACCCTGCTTCAACCTTTAACATTACCTGGACACGTATACTCACAACCATCACTTCGTTCATTTCAAAACTACTCTTTTTATGCTCTTACTTAATTTTAATTCGGATTTAATAAATGGCGAATGAGACGATACGACTCACTTTTTGTGTAACTACGAGACGTATCTCATTATACGTTTGGTTTAAAGTATTATGTTCGGGATTCGCCGATAAATATGTTAATAAGGATCATTTAATATGCAACAGTGTCTGGATGTGCAAGGCGTCCCAACAATCAAAAGGAACTCGAGCATGAAATTACGCCGGAGTTATGTATTGCCAATAGTCGTAGGAACGTATTGTAGATTGCTGCATTAATTTTAAATGTCGTTTGCAGTTTTTAATATTCTTCTTTATCAGCATTTATAGATGCACCACATGAGGACCTCTAATTTAGTCGCCATCAATTTTTTATACCTGCACAGATTCAATAATGGCGGTTCAACTAAACCGTATACGATCGCCTACGACAAGGCTACGTGGAAGAAAATATGCCCGTCAACAAGGGTTTTAATTTTTGTACCTGTAAAGATTTAATTGGCACAACGATGCTTACATCCACAAACAGAATGGAGTACCTCGCCCTAAAACCCTTATCAAAGTAAGCGTATTTTTTACCAGAAACTTTCTTGCCTCCATCACCCTGATTATTTTAATAAAAAGAGTTTTCGTTTTGAATTTTCAAACAGGAAACGTTTACTTTGAAATTCTAACCGTTTCAAACGTTAACACGATAACCCCCCTTAAAGTTGGCCGAATTATTACATGCAGCGCTATTCTCTTATTTCACAGCCTCGCTATCGACGCTGACGCATGGACTAATTTATCAGTCGATGAGTTATAAGCGACGCTTGTGCAACAAGAACCTCGTCAATGGGATCTAGTAGAACAAATTGACACGTCTGTCTGTGATGCATCAACTCATGGTCACACAGCAGACTCGCTGTAACTCATCAAAGATAAACTTGTTCAGTATGTCCATGATCAGCGACGAATTGTACTCGCGAATAGCACCCCTAATCGCTTATTTTAATACGAAGCAACTAAATTTACAAACAACCTCATTTTCGAAGTAAGTAGTCAGCGGAGTAATACTAAAACGAAGTATTTACAAGTTAAATATCTACTATATGATAAATATACAATACGAATAGTGCACACATCCAAACTACTTATCATGCTGTAGTGTCAAAAATTGTGAAGTATATTGTTAAAATATAATTCGAATATTACGATCACAAACATACAACATACACGGATACATTAGAATAACATATTGCATTATACACGATATCGTATATGAAAAAGAAAAATTACACCGCATAAACTTAATATAACTAAAACATACTTAAAAATTAAGTTATTGTTCTTGTAAATTCATTCTATATAACTAAACGTCGCGATTACTTCGTCAAACTAAAAAATAAATATTGCACAAAAATAACAAAGTGATACTAATTAATTACAACATTTGAATTGCAATCTTAATAAAATCGTGACACACCGATTGATATTCGGTTCGACACGACGATGCGACGACGACATATAACCAGCACATCATAAAAACCTTAAACTGAACATACTCCGTGAATCATAATTCAAAACTCGCAGGTGATTCAAATAATGTGTGTAAATCTAACAAGTACATAGCTCGGCCGACAGACAATTATTTGGTATTTAGTATCGCGGCTGAGTGGGGCGCGCGTTATGTTGTCTGCGGTGGGAGCAGGTTGCAGTAGCCTTCATTCTCGCCGTAGTAGTTCAGATTTCAGCTAGAAGTTCCGAATAGTAGTGGGTCGCACTAAGGTAATCGAGTAAGCGGCGGGGTAGGGGCAAATTGCAGATCAAATCGCGGCGGACACATTTTAAAATCATGAATCTGAAACAATTACAATTCCACTTATATCGGTAACCGACTTGGAGACCATATTCAATATCTAACTGCACACAACATATAATCACAATTCGTTGAACCTGCAACATAAGCGCTCATCATTTAACGTCAAAATGCTACTGAAATATCAATTAGCAATATTTCACGAAGTCAATATATGTCTGTTCCTGCTCTTGGATTTCTGATATCAGGTAGCTTTCGTAAACACATCGGCTTCAGCGCATTACGTAGCGAATTCGTCGAACGGATAAACATATCATTCACAGAAATAGGTAAGCCAGATGAGCTACAAAAGCTTAATGCCTTCAAGCAACATCAAATAATGGTTTGGGCGCGTTCAACAGTGTGTGATACTGACGATGCCTGTCATTGGGAAAGTGCTGACCATCCAAAAAGACTTGTTGAGAACCAGAGAGATGACTTGGTGGAAAATGGTAACCAAACGATTTTAAAGCGAATGTTTTTAAAGCGATATTATTTTTGTTCTACTTAAATAAGTTAAAAAGTAAATTTCTAAACTATTGGACCTCAAATTAGTAGAAGATTTGAACCAGCAACGACGTTAACCCATCGTCATCATCTGTTTAAAGGATTATCCAATTTAGTACACAAAAAATATCACGAGGGGGTTGGCTAAAAAGTCGGGTTCTTTCATTCCCTCTCTCTTTCTTTCTTGATCAGCAACGCACCGAGACGCCTTTGTGCCTTTTTTGTTACTGCGAGTCTACGGGCAACAGTGACTCAATTGGAAATTGCGTGTAAAAAATTAAGAACTACAGCGATGCGATTCATATGTGTCGCTCCTCGGAAAACAGCACGCCATGCGACACGACGCGACGACTATATTTAGTGTAATGCTTGTTCCATACCGCGTAGCTATATTGATAACGAATCAGTTCACTACTATAATGTGGTTATCAAAACATATATACATCTGGACGACAAGATTCGAAGAGGTACCTGAAGACGGATCACGTGATATGACGAAACTCGTGGCCACTTAGCTCGGTGTGTAACTTCAACCAATAATAACGCTGATATTTATCCAATGACATGTGATGCGTCTTCAAGTACCAATTCGAAGTTTGGTCTCCGTATGTAAATGTAATGTTATTGATGGTAATGGATCGCACCGCAACAGATCGCGTCGCCTCGCTATTCGGCTGTATTAAGCAACATCTCTCGCGTAGTATGATATATCAAGCGTGCTAGCATATCTACACATCGAAACACAAGTTCACACAAACATCTTTTATCGCAGACAGATGCATGCACAGATCCGTAATATAAATAATCTAAATACGTATCACAGTAATCACTTAAGTGACGTACAGATGTAAAGAACCTCCAGGGAATATTGTTTTCAAGTAGTCGTCTCCTGCGTTCCCGCTGGGTGAGCTGAACTTTGTAGTTCAGTAACGACCAACTTTTTCATTAACTGCCCTCTCAAATTTGAGTTCGTTCAAACAAACCGGCCAACTCATTGTGTTTCAGTTTTTATATACTTCGTAGATAGATGTAAATACATTATTCACTTTTGATAGAACGTCTGCATTTTTTTATAATCCAATTCAATTTTATTACCATCGTTGCGTTCTTATACTTAACACAAAAATTTGCGAGTTTAGTTTTAATGTTCAGATGTTGTAAATAATAATTATGAATTGATACAAAGAATATTTTTTTCACACGAATAGTAGGATGATGTCAAAATGTAGAACTTGAATTTCATGATCTTATGACTAACATTTTTTTTTCACTCAGAACTTGGTACCTATTTAAGATCTCAATTTTTTTTGAACTTGACTCTCATGTCACATTTATGTTTTTGATAAAATATCATTACTTTTTGTCTAGAAATTATTAGTATATATTGATAATTAGTAAACGAATTAATTCAAACTAATAAAATGTTATTGATGATTATTATTAAATATAAATAATTTTGTACACCTAAAACTATATCTCTATATCCTATATCTTAGGTTTTTGATGTTATGTGAGTCAGTCACCAAAATCGGGATTTAAATTTAATATATCAATGACTATAATATTTAAGCTACATTTACGAAATTTTGAACTCTAAATAAGCTAAGGGGCTTTATTAAATGTGCCAAATTTAATGTACATATGTAGGTTAAATAAAGCTCGAGTGGTGAAGGGGTCAAAAGTAGCTCGATATGGTTCGTGTAATATAACACATGCGCTGCGTTACCAGTTCCAACTGAACTTTGTCTGGACACGCTGCCGCCTTTCTAGATCTATGAATTGACACCTAAAAATAATTCCAGGTAGTATCCAGTGCGTCCGCAACGATCAGAACACGGAATATCTCACATAAAAACTTATAAAAGCTAGTTCTTACAACTTTTTCGAAACCTACTTTAAAATATTTGCGACAAATTACAGAAAATATTTTTAGTGCCAGCGGAGCAGTGCAAATACACTAAACTTAGTTTTACATTTAAATGCGGCAGGTAGGAAATTGCAGCCGGTGATCAAACGAAGGGCGGTGTTTTGTAAGCGTTCTAAAATCTATGTTGGCTCCTTCTCGACACAATTTAATTTACGCACGGATTGCCCGCCTGACCTTGCCAACAGATAATTAATTAATTTAAAAAAGCACAGCATATACTTTGAAAAAAAAATATACGGGAAAATAACATACTTCAGGTGTTCTTGTGTTGTATGGCGTAAAATATTGCACAAGTTAATGTGTCCCTATTATATAGTACATTTATTTGTACAGCCGTTTTAAATTTCCATTTATTAAATTTCCGACTGAAACTATTACTAAAAGTCGTTGCTTTCACCGGATCACCTGTAAAATACTACCGGGAACATCGGGTTTGAACTGAATTTCATACTTGATGAACTCTGATTGGATTGCTACTCTTGAAATTGACGCAAACGCATGGTCGAGCCGTGACCCCAGCGGGAACTAACTTGAACGAGTATCATTTAATTCTTTATTTTGCGTGAAAAACAATCATGTTTTTGATGCAAGAAAATAATTTTGCTCACAAAAAATAATTAAATGATAAAGTGTTCGTTCTTGAGACTCGGCTTGAATTGGTTCTAAATTATTATTTTTATGAGGAAAGAGTGACTCGAATAGAAATTGACATAAGTATAAATTTTAAGGTTTACAGACCCCCAACAGTTTTTTTACAATATGCATAGATCTAACTAAGAATCATCTCGAATACATCAGCTTTCAAACAAAAAAACCGCATCATAATTGGTGTATTTGTGTAGGAGCAGACACGTCGTTAATAAAATAACATACTATAATTATGTCAATTTATATTCGTGACAAAAAGACACCGAAAGGAAGAAGGTTGATGTCCTTCTTACCGACACATACGCGTCTCCTGGACGCGTAGTATCCCGACTCCATTCGCAGCTGCAAAGAAAGAAGGAACAAGGAGGGTAGGACATAAAGACGAGCCAGACCAGTGACTTACTTCACTGTACAGACGAGTGTATCGGACGCCGCCGTAAGGAGCTGCAACTTGCTAACTCAATTAGCTAACTGGTACAAGTGGTACGAATGAATGACATGTCATTAATTTGTTATATTAGTACAAGTGCGATGTCTTCATTATATCGATATTACCCCAACAGAAACAAAGCGTTTTAGCATTGGCACCTCACGCAAAGACTGCATTACTTAAATGCTAAAACTGCTTCTATTTCTAAAGGAACTGAGTGATTCTATAATACTATAAATGGCACTTGGTGGGGTTTGCTAGAGACAGTCGCCTTTTAGAGGTGACGTCAATGTGAATAAGTAAAAGATCATGGACTATTTTTAAAGTTGTCTTCGGCTAGCTAAGCATCATTGTTAAAATCTCTTGAAAAATTTAAAATTATTACGCTAAATGTGCGCTACTGTCGAACAACATTGCCTGTGAAATTAATATTACTTATTAAATCGACACAGATATCATATGTATAACGAATAATAATGTAAAAGAAAAAAAAACAACAGACGTAATAATAAAATTAAAGATGCGTGGAGTTGGACAAGTAACATTTAACTACATCTTAGCTTAGCTTTCCAGTTCCATTCGTTGACGTATCATCACCCGAGAGCCCTTACATCAAGTTTACGTAATCATAATAGTAGTATTGTTAAATATCTCTCGCTTCTATTTTAAGCGAACTGGATCGAATATCGAATATCGAATATCGAAGATATTAAGTATAAAGACATGAACTTCATTTAATAATTATACCTTTTTGACACTAGAAGACACATCATTCGCTGAAGCGTTTGGAGGCGATTGAGAAATAAAATAAGGCTATTATTTTCATAAAAAAATGACGCTAGCGATTGAAAGTACTAGGTGAAAATAAAATTGTTCGCGTATGCGCTTTTGCTTTACTTTTACTTTTTAATTCAGTAGTTCTTAATTGTACACTGAACATAAGTAAGATGGCAATATAATAATCCCTTAATCAAACAAAGCTCGGAGAAATTAACTAACAATTAAGTTTATGTAAAGGTGTTCGATTAAACCTGCACATTGCAAGAATAATGCAACATTACATGACAATAGTACAATAGTAGTTATAGCATATAGGGCTCCCAAATCAGAGGGAAGTCAGTATGAAGACGAATATTACGTAATAGACGATGTTGATGGCGGTATGGGCGATAATATGCGCATAAGTAACATGCTTTACAAGGATACAAGTAATCTTTACAGAATTTCTATTCCAAATCATTTACCTAATCTACGAAATCGAGCGATTGGAAGTATCTTGCAGCCACTGAGCGAAATACAGTGGGCGTTGTGAAGAATATGTCTAGATCCAAATCATAGAACAGGACACTATTGATCAGGGTCAGTGCCCGAACAAAAGGCGATTCACCAACTAATACTAATCTGCAGCCTGGGACTGCGAACAAGTTCCGACGACGAGCTCTGGTGTATTTATCGGGTACATACAACGGGTACATTCTAGCAATGAGGGATTTGATAAGCCCCCCTTATTACATTATAAAAGTACACCACTAACGTATATTTCCGTCTCAATTCCAGGGATTCTTATCCCAACATGCCCAAAAGGAACTTACTAGGATATAATATGGGTATCCGACATAGTAGCCATATTGTTTTAAATAAAGTCACTTCAAAAATTTCTTTTGGAAGTTTCTCCAACATGAGCTTATATTTTACTTCATGTGGACTCCAGATAACAACGTTGTCTTCAAACAAACTTCAAATGAAGCTTTTATATAGCATTTTAATGGCAGCGACACTTTCGAAGTCTTTCGATTGTCTCATAATAAATCCATGAGATTTATAGGCCTTAGCTGTTACGGCTCGTATAATGTTCAACAAAACTCTGGTGAGGACACAGTAAGACATCTAAGTCCTTAACCGTTTTTGGTCGTTCCAAATTTGTATCATCCAAATGATATTCGTACATCAGTGGATGTCTCGAGCAAGTAAACGACATTACAGAACACTTAGTATTGTAAAACATGAGCTTGTTCTTTACTCTCCATTCGACGACATTGTTAATGTCTTGTTGTAACAGATCACAATCAACTGCATTCAAAGGGAGCAATCTACAGATGTATAGGAAGCGGAGATTTAATGACGGAGATGAACATTGTACAGTCGGCAAAAGAATTAAGTATGCAGGCCTGATTCTAAAATCTTTGTCATGATTGATATTACAAATTGTTTCTTAAGTGGTTTGTTTGATAAGAAATCAATGTTAAATGATACCTGTATACGTAAGGTATGATTTAACACAGATAATAACGTAAACAATGTGTAATATTAAACATTACTTCGAGTTTTAGAATCATGCCTTGCATACTTAATTCTTTCGTCAGCTGTACATCACACAATGAATTTATTTAAATGGTTTGCGGACATACACATAAGCAAAAACATAAAAAACAAAAATCGTAAAGGAAGAGAATAATAAAAATATTATTACATAATATATGTATATGTCACCGGAAAATAATAAGAACCGTAAGTTTATAAATTTCCTAAAATTTTCTAGGAAATTTATAAACTTTCGTAGGATTCTAAACGAGACATAAATTGTATTATTTTACGGCCACATTTTCGGTTTATCAATCTGCGACGTCTCGTGGTAAATTTATAAACTAACGGATTGCCCATTCGTAATATTCTAAACGGCTCGACCAATCACAGAAGAGCTTTAAATTTTACGCTTCTTTAAAATACGGAAAATAACACACTGCACTCTGATTGGTCGATGTTGATAGTGGCAATGCTTGTGTCCATAGACTTAGGTACAATCAGACTTGCCAAACTATAAACTATAAATCTATCAGTTTCGATTACCTACCTAACAGTATTTTTACATTAAAACTATTTAGGTACCTATAATACAGGGTTACTTTTTTCAAAATATGATAATGACCTCTACTTAAGGCGAAGCACTTCGCCATGAAAAAACAACTGAACTGAAATCAAAAGAAGGATAGGTTAGGTTATGGTTGTCTGATTTTATTTAGGAAAAATAGGAACCCCGCAAAGCGGGGTTCCGTCAACGTCTATGGCGAAGCCCCTTCCCATGAAAAAACAACTGAAATCGAAAGAAGAATCTTATTCGTCAACTTCGATTTCGTGTGCAATCATGTCAAAGTTTTGGTCATGGCCACTTAAAACTTTCGTAGCTCTATGGTAAAATTTACTTTGTCAACAAAGGAGAAGGAGCATGTGACTTATTCAACCAATCAGAGCGCATATGACGTTTGGTTATTGGTCACTTATTATTTTACGAGTGAGCTCGGTAAGTTTATCAATTTCCGAAAATGAGGCCGTAAAATAACAAAATTTATATCTCGTTTAGAATCTTACGAAAGTTTATAAATTTCCTAGAAAATTTTAGGAAATTTATAAACTTACGGTTCTTATCATATTCCGGTGACATACTCGTATAAAAACTGATAACAGACAATTTATTGATTTAGTTGGTCGATACTTTAGCGTTGTACCAGAAATAAATTCTGCATGTAGTTGTTCACATTCAAAAAATATCAAATCTTGCATATCCGTGATATCTTATGTTTACTAATTGCAAGTGAAAACAATGACTTTACACTCAAAGATATCAATTGTCGTAAGATAAAGAAGAATAATATGACAAAATATTCTTATTACAATGTCACGTAAATAAATGACAAGCAGGTACACGCAACGTATGGCCGCGGTGACTATTTCAATAAAAGGCTGTGATACCGGTGTTGTCGATAACCAAATCAATGTTAAAGATGTTACCTGCACATGTGTTGCAGACTCTGCACCCGTTTGAAGCGGGAAACGGGATACAGGAGCTGTACTCGCACGGGCCCAAGCAAGGGCCGCAGGTTGAGGAAGAAGAGGTAGCGGCCGCTCCGGGAGGTCTCAACCGCGTTCTCGATGAACTCGACAATCGTCGCCGCTTTGAACATCGTGCAACCGCCGAAACAGAAGTTACCTGTTACGACAGGAAATAAATGAGATGAGGAAAATGTTTCTAATTTATGGAGTCCTGGTAAGATATATATGTGGCAGGGCAATTATGATAACCGATATTAATTGTGAAACCGGAAATTATCGAGACGAGACGAGTGCAATAAGGAATTTAGCAATAAGGAAAAAGTAAATGAGTAATAACTAATAAATTATCACTAATCATGTGATCTACTTACCCTGATCATGTTCGATCCGGACATGCCGGAGGCCGTTCAGTTTAAAGGTAAGTGTGAAAATGTAGTGGTCATCGCTGCTGTCGCGCACGATGAAGGAGCCATCTGGCTCGTTCGAGAGAATTTTCTCCGCTGCTTCCACTGATATTGGCCCCCAGTACCAGCCGTACTGAACAAAGTAAAAAATAGCATAATATATCTTATTATATTACAAATGAAAATTCATCAGTGAAATAAATCAATAATTAAAAATTTATCTTGTATTGCACGAACTATGTTTTACTAGTTTAGTTCGTCTTTCGTCGTTGTCGAAAGTTTAACTGTTATAACATTTATTATAGTATCTATAAAGGAAAATATGTAAGAAATATATTTAAAGATCAAACTTACGTCTTTGACTTTCTGAATGGAAGTAGCGAAATCCGTCACGGTATCTTCTTCATTGGCTGAACGTCGCGCGTGGGATGTCTGTGGACTTTGGGGCAACGGAGGGAGAGCTCTCCTGACGGCTGCCGGTGGGGACTCGTGACCTACTCTCTCCACACTGGACCCTTCACTAGACCTCCGCCACCGAAAGAGATTACAGAAACTCTGTTTTAAGTTCGTCGAAAGAACCCGCATTGCAGACATTTTCACCTTCTGACCTGATGGTTTATTTACCTGTTTATCACTCTTGTTATCCACCTCTATAATACTGATATCTTTAGTTACGATTTCTTTGTGTTTCTTGTTTTTTGCATTCATCGCCACTGAATTCCTATTAGGCTTCTTAAGGTTGTTGTTATTGTTACTCTCAGCGGACCGTGATATTTCTATACTTTCCTTCAAAAATACGGCGGTACCGACAGGCGGGGCGGTATTCTTATTTGTTTCTTTGTAGGTATGTTTTGTATGAATTCCTACATTAGTAACTACAGTGCCATTTCTCTTATTAAGAGTATTGCGACATTCGGAGTCACTGGAACTAGAGTATAATGTATGTAAGTATTTTCTCATCTCGCGTAAAGTTAGGTGTAGCGAGTCAGTATCGGAATCGGTCACACTCTTCTTCGAAGAGGAACTCGGAAGACTGAGTCGTTTCGTTTTTAATTCCTTGTGTCTATTTTCCTTAGGCCTGTGTGGTCTTTCGAAGGGAGCGTGACTAGTGCTTATATTTTGCGGGGTACTCTTAACACGGCGTTTGGTGTTTCTCTGGTTCTTTTTTACTTTTGGCCTGCTAATATGGCATGGTCGAACGGTATCAATGGGGACAGCATAAATATCACAGTCAATCGGTACATTGTACATGTCCGTTATGTCCGACGTATTGGTAGAGAGAGTGTCGTGGGATATAGCTTGTGTTATAAAACTCGAATCATCAGCTTGAAATTGGGTCACGAGTGAATTATGACTACTGGAGAGGCGTGAAGATAATGAATTCCTTGATGAAGGTCTATTAGCACGACAAGGGCTGAGGTGAAGTAATCTTGGACTGGCGAAGCGGTGATTGAGGCATTGCCTTCGTTCGTATAGCGACTCAGGTTTTAATTTCCTTGGATATAACGGCGAGACTTGTCTCACAGACACATTGAGACTTGATTTTAGAGACGTGGCCAAGATAGGCGTGGGCACCATGACAGTAGTATTTGAAAGGATCGGGGTGTCCTGTAAAAGAATATACATATTAAAAAAGTTACCAATAATTTGTTTGTTTTAGCATTAATTTTCTTAAATATTCCTTTTTTATGGAACATGCAGGCAGACGAGCAGACGGACCACCTGATGGTAAGTAGTAACCGTCGCCCATGGATACGTGTACTGCCGGCTAAGAAGGAAGCGATGGGCCCGCTTCTTGAAAGTCCCCATATCGTAGCACTGTGGGAGTATCGTTGGTAGTTCGTTCCACAACTTTCACGTACGCGGTAGGAAATGACGTGTCAATTTTACCGTGGAGGAACGCAAGGTATCGATATGGTGTTTGTGAAACTTACATATATATATGCACTCTGTCTGTCTATTCTTTCGTACACGTCATAGATGCGCGGGAAAGAGAGAGAGAGAGAGAGAGAGAGAGAGAGAGAGAGAGAGAGAGAGAGACAGAGAAACACGCGCACGCCGCACGGCTTACAACTATAGCAAAAAGTGTCGTTACAACTTCTCTTAATTTTTTCCGTCTAGCCCCCTTCCGCAACGTGTGGTATTCCAATAATCCTTTTACTCGTGTTTGTCATGTTGTCGTGTTTGTGTTGTTGTGTGTTCGAATGGTATCTAATCGTCGCTCGATTCCAGAAAAAAATCCAGAAAAACCAGGCCTGGCGCACTCCGCATTTTAGCTATGACGTTACAAGTACATGCCGCGTACGACATGTCTGGCTAATTCAGAAAATTCATAATGGCTGTCATACGTTCGTAATCTATGACGAACTAATTCGTAAGCTAAGTTTGTAATCTATGAAGTATAATCGTGACAATATGACAGACACTATGTATATTTTGTGTATTAAGTAATATGTGTATATTAAATTTGACATATATTGTTACTAAACATTCAGATTAATTTTATTCTTTCAAAAAAAGACAACCCTGTCAGTGCCAGATAGGATAAGCGATAGTGTTAGAAAAGAAGGCAACTCATTACGCGTTTTTGATCATTGCTATGCGACCAGAATTACACTTTGTCGCTATTTATTTAAATGACTTTGCGGAGTTCAACTTCTGTACTTAGTGTAAGTACTATTATTTCTTCTGTGGAAAAACAGGCAGAAATTGGAACGATGAGTTTGAATTACTGTTCTCGGTCTCGGTCGGTGTGTGTTCCATGGCCTTACGGCACTGGGAATCTTAGTGTGGTGTGTAGCGTTTATTTATTATTATATTATTTACAAAAACATCAGGTAGTAGTACAATTTTACTGTTCGCCGCCACTCTATCGATCAGGTTTGAGGAAAGTTTTAGTAATTTTGAGGTTAGGACCAACAGCATTTAGAAATGATACTTTTCATTTCAGCATTTCAATTTCAGCAGTAGAAATATATGTGTCCATCGTCCGCAAAAGCTTGTTGTTTCAGTAAGAGGTCATTGCATACGAGTATAAAGGTTTAAGTCATTAACATCTACTAGAGTCCTAATCTTCAGTCGAAACACGGTGTCTACTCACCAATCTGTGGTTCGTCTAACTAGCTTGCCTGCCAGTTACATTCAATATCATTTTTTTATTACTATAAATGAGTATTTTTAATTTTGCCCTTTTAAGTAGTTTATTTTACAAAATGCAGTAGGAAGATACCGGACACTAATTGCGCGAGGAGCACCTGCTAAAATTTTTTTTATTTACTGAATATTACATGTATCCTAATTATTTATATTTCAAGCTCTGATCATTATTTAAGTGTCAATGCTGCTCAAAGTGGGATTAACTAGCCCAAGGAATCCACTTGTGGTCGGTGAGTGGGTTACAAATCCACGACATTAAAGTGAAAATTTATTATTTTTTCAACTGTCCAGCGATTCTCTGATTTCCAGAGCTTTTAAACTAAGTCTCTTGAAGACGGTAGAAGGACAAATATTAAGAGCGAAAGTATTTTATTGTTCAAAATATTTGTAGCATTATAATTGGAAACAGTACAGATTCCGTAACTGTAACACTAGTTAGCTAGATGCGATACTTCAAGAAGCTATTCAAAGCTACTCGAAGTCTTCCCCACGCCCGCGCCGGGCCACGGGCGAGATGACAAAGGACTTTACGAGTTAACAATAGATGATTCAACTGTTGTTCCCACACTGTTCCCGGTCCAATGTCACCGATATCTCCACTGCACCCGTTCTCTGCGATTTCAGGTAAAAGGTGAAATACATCAAAGGATAATTGCACAGATTTCCACCAAAGCTACATAAATTAATTTTAGTATGTGTTTGTTGTTTGCTTCGAATTTGAGTTTGAATAGCATATGACTTATTCTTTGATCTTTAATTGGTAGATGTGATAACGTTGTATTCTGCTCATTACTTACAAATTGAAACTAATACCTCTAGTTTGTAGCAACAAAACTACATTATTGATGTGATGTAAAATTAATTATCGTTCCATTTTAATACAATTCATATACGTAATTAAATATAATTTTGTTCTTTTATCACCTGTCCGCTATTTAGTGCCAACTGTTTGTGCGTGCGCGGTAGACGTGGCGAGCTCGTATTCACGTTGACCACCAGGTGTTTGCGCGAGTGTGACGTGTTGTCAGAGGTTGAAAAGATTGACGACGATCAAAAGATCGTCGATAAATAAAAAAATTTAACCGAAAATTCATACTTAACGTGGGAGATGATAAAAATTTGAATTGGTGTGCACGAAATTAATAAAGAAAGAGAACGGTATGGTTAATTTCATACTTTATATAGTAATTTGAGAGAACATCCATTTGAAATATACGTCATCCTCATTAAAATGCAATGAATAAACAAAGCAAAATTTGGACTTTTGTTCTTTAATCTGAGGACATGATGAATTTATGAATTCATGTGCTATCGTTTCTAGCGACAAGATCAAACTGGTTGAACTTACCTGACGTCGCGAGTGAATCGCGCGCTCGGCCGCTAGTTCTACGTGAACACATACAAATATCTCAAGCGTTTGATATTGCCGCGAGCGCGCCGCACTCGCCTGTCCCTAGCTTGCCCGCTACTTAGACCGCACGTGTGTTTTGTACGTGAACACTTGGATATTACGTCATATGTTTAATAATAAGAATCATATATGAATTTCAAGGACTTATTTCAATAATAATAATAATGAAGATATGTCTAAGATAACATCCATGCCCAGTAGTGGACCTCCAACGGATGATGGATGGTCTAAGATAACATTAGATCCACATTATTAATTTACGATGTTATGAATTTATTTGATGGCTTAAATACGGGTTCCCTGCTCCAGTGTGTGCCACGGCGTAAGGTCAACATTTGCATTGGTGAATGTTACCTATTCCAACATTCATACATCACAAGATTTATAAGATACAACTGAAAATTTTTACCATGTCAGATTTTATTATTATGTTGTTAATCGTCGTTACCGCGACAACATTTAAATAATAGATGACAATTAGCTTTTAGCATGTAGATTGAAAAAACGTCGTTTAACCAAACTACAAATAATTTTAGCTTACATTTTTGAATCAATGTTCAATGTTTTCTATCTCGAAATCATTTGTGACTTTATACGCAGGATATTAGACTCACAACTAAAGACAATTAAAATCGATAAGATTTCTCTGGCTCTCAAAGCCGCTAAAATCAACGTTTTGCAATTTCCGCTTGGGATAGTATGTGGTGCAAAAAGTAAAGTGCAAAAAATAAGCCGATATCTGTAAATTTTTTGTGCTTGCTATCGGAAATGGACGTCTTCGTTTGCGTAAATGGAGCGTGGACTTCAACATAGACATTGCACCTGATGGAACTGTGTTGGACCTATAATCAGTTGAATGTAGGACGTACCGCTACAATATTCAATACACCTTGGTGTTAGTATATTATTACCTGCGACATACTATTGATTTAATTTATTTTTACTCGACTGCATGCTAACTTCTACTTCTAAGAATTTTGTAGTTGCTCTTGCTCACCAACATTTGTACGGGTTTAACGAGACAACGTCCTTTGATTTCGTGCACCGCAATAAGACTCGTTTCTCAAGCTCGACCCACAATTTTATAGATTTCTAGAAAATAATAATAGGAGCGCGATCGCCCTCACCGGTTCTAGCAGTGACTCGTTATCGTCATGTTCAATATTCTGTATACTATTTACTACAACAAAATGTGAATTCTATTTTCTACATTCTGATCTGTTTGGAAGCACAAAGGAAAAATCTTTTGTTGTGACAGTGTGACGAAATAACGACAGGTCTGTCTGTGATTTTCTGATCCATATGTATTATAGGTAAACAAAAAAAGATAAGGCCAACTCGCGGTAGCCAGCGTTTTAGGTCTAGGCTTTTATAAATAGTGAGTGAACAAGTTAACCGACGACAACCCAAGCAGTCAACCAGTTGCCTGACGTAGTATGATCGCGCCAAAACTTTTTTATGCTCTAAGCAAGCAACGAGCACACGTTTACACATACAAAGGAAAAATAACTTATTCAAATGTTACAATATCAATGATGATGATGATGATGTTCGATGAGGACGACTTAAATTTTACCGCCAAACATATTACTAAAACAGCCATATCTGAAGATCTGAATTTTGATAATAATGAGGCCGATCTGGAAATATATCTTTTCCAAATGGGTTGATAAATGTCGGAGTTTTGAGTTAACGAACATTAAAAATATATATAATCGAATTGAGAACCCTCGCTTTTTTCAACTCGGTTAAAAATAAATTATTTTCATAATCGAAGGAAATGAATAAACATAATTTTATTTTAAATGTATCATCGGCATTCAGCGTATTCATAATCTTTTGGCTTTGATAAATTTAATAAAGTATGCAATTTACATGGATGCGCTGGCAGCTGAATAACTCTTTTACACGTAATAAAGTTTATTGAGGAGGAAATATTAAATATATTTTCAATAAACTGGTTTGCTTTGACTGAAATATTTCATCCACAATATATTTACATATCATTCTCTCTGTAGTGTTAACGTTGATATCCATTGATGAAAATAAATAATTGAACAGCGAATTCAATTGACGCAAGTCATCATGTACAAGGATTATTAATTAATTATTTTTAGGGTTAACTTAAACACATTTACCTATTGTAATCGAATCAAAGTATGATTCGTGAATCTGTACAAAAAGCTTTAGCGGTGAAATCGGGATCAAATGGCACTACGAATATGTCAGTTAATTAATTTTATAATGGTTAATACATTACAATGCCTTTTATTGATAAGCCTTTACCTGTGGCTTCGTTTACATAAACCTTTTATACACGTATTTTACTTTATGCAATGATATTATATACAACTAGTATGAATTTAAAAATTAAAAACAAACCCGCCTGTTATAAAAAAGCTATCATGATATACCTTTTTGAAATCCTTATGATGAACTCTTATTGTATTATTCGATAAATTTTTATTTTTTGATACTTCAAACAGCATCTCACAGCCACGATATTTATTTATTTTTTAATTTCACTTATCCGAGAACACTTGATTTATCACGACGAATCCAATGATATCTTAATTATATAAATTCGTTCAGGAGTTTGGAAGATAGGTAATAAAGAATATTACATCATGTTGTAGACTTGTAGCGCATCAAATACTGAACTTCATGTTGTATGATCAAAATACGTAAATCATATGTCTGTAAAATATTATGTTAAGTAATATGCAAACACCGACTTTTGTATAATATTTATTTCTTTGCCTTTTTATTTTAAGCATCGTCACATGGCATGAAGCATGCAATGCATATATCTAGCTTTTCGCAGCACCGTGTCCTCGACGTCTGTTCTGAGGGCCAGTTTTACAGTGTTACAGCAAATAAATAATTTAAAATCGGACATATTTATTGGTAGATCACTATTAACGCCCATAAATATTATTGCATTTCATTATAACGAGATTGTTAATGAGAGTGATGTTTTGTTTTTAATTCGCATTGTCGGCTACCTCAACGAATTAAAGTTTTTTAATTAATTTAAAAACCTCCACCGACTGGCTATGGTATTTTGTTCTAGTTGTGAACTATACGTACATATTGTCTTTAAAACGATTGCCAACACAATATTTAATTGTGATGAAAAGTGATACGCGTTTCATCCAAACTTTAGATAAATTACATAATACACATGTAATCAATAAATTATTTTTAATACTCCTTGGATAATTCCTTATTAGAAAGAAAGAAAGAAACATTTATTTCGACATAAGCACTGCAACAATGTTTAAAAATCGGTGGTTTATTAGACAACAATTATTAATTACATTCGGAGTTGCAGCTACCAATATGTTGGAAAAGTCTTTAGTGACTGAACATGAGCCGGAGTTCTTCCTTATTTTGGCAATCAGCAAAATTAGTGACAAAGTCAAGAAGTCTAACAATTTTTTTCGCCTGTTTTAATAATAAAACTTTTAAAAATCTCTTATTATTGTCAAAATTTGCCCAATTTTCACGGATAACTTAATAATTTATAAGCTTTCAAACTAGCATACTTTTATCTTCAAGCCTAAGATTGTTAGAAACCATCCCAGTCTCCTTTAATATTGACTTCTATTATTGACAGCTATATTACGGCTTCGAGTGACGACAGATCGTGTATCAAAGTTGAACTGAATTTCACACCTGTATTGTACAATAAAATGTATACGGTACAAAACACAGACAACGTAAGACTCCGCGTTCACCCGACCGAACAATTACCTGCCAATAATGTAACAGCTCTAATAGAGCAGGTTTTGATATTGTCTATTCTTCTAACAAAAGGATTAAATTCTTCAAAGACGGACGCGAACGGACAATAAGTAATAAGTTTTAGGATTTATCTATATTTAGAGGAGCTTCGACCGTTGAAGGTAGGCTCTTGTGTGGGTAGCGATGCGGCGATGTGGCTGGCGTATGGCACCACCACCCGACGTACATATAGTTTCCCGTACAGCTTGCTACCCGCCGACCATTTTCATTCAATCAGCCCGCAAGAATTGAATCAGAGCTTAAAGCACGAGGAAAAATTTCACTAAAACTGAAACTGCTCCTCCTTCTAAGAACACTTTGTTATAAAAGCTTTTAAAAAAATTGCATTTGGAAGGACATCGTGCATTGTAAGATTGCAATCGGTTTGAAAGCTATCAACAGTAGTCGATTCGTTTTATTTCTAGGAATGAGAATAAATAATGTTTATATTACGAGTATAAACTAGAAATGCGGACGCGCGCCCAGATACATCTGAACGTAGCAGGGAGGGGAGATCAATTGACAAATGGCTAATTTAAAAACATAATTTTGAACTGAGTTCTTTGTGTGCACTATCACGTAATCTAGCTTTTAAATTAATATTAATATAATACACGTCGTTTTCAGATTTACAAATACAATTCCGATGCCTACATTAAAAATCTACAATAGTCAGGAGCAAAATTAATAATTAATCTGCTAAACCATTGTTCTGCAAAATACCGGTCTCGGAAACAAAACATATCCGCACCAAACATTTCTGTGGCAGGTAACATAGGTATAGGTCAATGTTCATGATCCAGGGAGTCCTAAAACAATACTACCTACATTCTCGTTGGCATTTCAAAACAGGGTTCAAATTAGATATATGTTATAACAAAACAATATAAATAATTTTATTTCAATAATGTCGATGTCAATATTGTCTCTAATACTGAAACAACTTTAGCATTATTATTATATCATTAGTCTATTCAAATTGTAATTAAAGTAAGTACTTCAAATAAATAAAGTAACGTAAATACATATAACTTGAATAACATAAAGGAAAGCAATATTGCAATACTAAAGCATAATTGAATGTAGAACGCACGGGAAGGATGAGACACGATAATAAGGTTACTTAGCTTTGTGTAGCAAACTCCGTCATATTTCATTTATTACCTGTAAGACGTCGCTCCGTCGTAACGTCAAACAAGTTAGGGAGTATGCGATTTACTCGTGTATGCATTTCATTTATCTGATAAAATTTAATATCACTTTCTGTTACTATTTTGAGTTCTTTGGTCGTTGGTAGCCAGGGTGTTATAAGCCGTCGTGTAGGAGCTGGCAAGATTCGTCGACCGTTTCTAAAGATATTAAGGAAGCAGTGGTCTCAGTCAGTATTTATTTTGTCAAATGCTTTCTCCCTGACAATGTATTTCTGTTCGAGTGCTGTTATACAGCAATTTATTTTACAAAATCTTTTCTCATTTGATGCGCTTCGTTGCAATACTCTTAAAAGGGTGGAATCCACAGAACATTTAAATAGTTACCGTCACTGTTTTTTTATTTAGGTAGGCCCGCCACTTTGTATGTCGCTTCGAAATAAAGTACGAAATATAAATTTCAACAATATGACAACTACTTCAGTTATATTTTTTTGAATACACCATAAAGTTCGGGATGATCAGTGAACGAATATACTACTGGAATAAGCTTCTCAATACTATCTAACGTTAAATGTCAGCGCAAAAACTCATACAATACGAAGTATACATACACATTCACAAACCACTGACTACGGTATACAAACTCATCAATGGGACTATTGTCAAGCATTTGTCCAGCCATGAAAAATCACCAAAGGGGATTGGTTCACCGCATGACCCGATCACGGCAATTGATTCGCGCGCCAGTGTACTGTCTAATGCGTTGTCGCATTGTCAGTCAGGTTGTGGTGCGTAGATGGCATTACGTATAAGAGGACCAATCATAAAATAAATATTATTTTTTGGACCAACTACATAATACGTACAATAAATTATTGTTTAAAACAATACCATTACCTATTATTTGAATTTTATTTAAAAGTGCGACATACATGTGTTATTTATACAAAAAGTTCTCGTGTCACAATGTTAATTACTATACTCCTCCGAAACGAAACTATCTATTTTTCATACCCTTAAGTGATAAGGGTTGTCCACCCCTAACATTTTGTTTTTATTTTTTGGACAATTTTTTTTTATTTAATTTTTTATAATGTGGCATTAAAAATACATACAACCCTAAATTTTCACCCTTCTATCTCCACCCTTATTTCTTAATAGTCATTTTAGTAATTTAATCATTTTTCACCCCACTCGATAAGTGATCAAATATTACTTGGTAAGTTATCCCTGCCAGTTATAACATTAGTATACATAAGCATAATTTCCGCGTGCAAAGCTGCGGGTAACAGCTGGTATACCTATATATATTTTTAGTAACCAAAAGTAAAAAGTAATTTTATAACAATTCGGTTATATGACAAAGGATAGTTACTGAATTATAATAAAATAACGTAAATAATAAGCAAACGGACCCCTAATTCCAAAAATGGTCTTCAAGCATTAACGTATTTAAAACTTAAATTCATTAAAATAACGTATATAGATTTTAGTTCAATCATAGCTTTATTTAAATTATTTTGTCAATTTAATACTAAATAAAAAATCTTTTTTTAACAATCACATAAAATCACCAAAGTATACATTCCTACATTTTAATGTGAGTTCAAGAGAAAAAAATGTCGTTTCGAAGCCTATCAAATTTTTTTTATGTTTTTTAAAAAAAATTGGTCTAAATTTTGAAGTGATGTCATGTGGGGTATCGTCGTGAAGCTCTATAGCTTCACGCTAAAATGGATTTTCATTCTTTTTATAACGTATAATTTTCAATTTATGAGAAAAATAAAAATAAAGTCTTTTTCACTCATTTATCTATGTATCAACAGCAGTATTATACTCTTAAGAATAGAATTAATTAACTTAACTTACCATCAGGTAAATAAATAGGAAAATAGATAGGTTCACTTACCATCAGGTGGGATTGTGGTCAATCATTAACTTATTTGTGTAAAAAAAAACTCAGAATCAACATTAATAAAGTATTTTAAGCTAAATTCAAGTCGGCAATTATTAGATAATTAGATAAGATAGCTATAAAATTACATAACTACAACCTTCTATATGTATGTAATATCTAGATATAACCAATCTGGCTGTATGTAAGGTTTATATTTTTAGAATTGCTTAGAATAAGAGCTCTTGATTGTTTGATAACAAATAAATAAAAACTTTTGAAATCAACAATACTTTGGGGAATATTATTGTACTCGTAGACTTAAAACCTTTGTTTGAAAACTCAAAATAGTAAAATGATCTTATTTTAATATTACAATATTCGATCCTTTCCTTAATAAATTGAGAGTATGTATAATGTGCTAACTACATTATGCATAATCATATCCATAAAGAAGATAAATAGACTTCCGAAGCCAACGACCACTAATGACAGCGAACTGACTGATTCGCGTTATAATTGAGTTATAAGCCTGACCTACCGCGGTTGAGTTTTCGTTGCGCTATTTCGAGGCGTCAAAGATACTTCCATGTACATTAGTTTATTAGTTCATTGGAGACGATCTTGATATAATATGGCATTGATAACTTCTTGGGTTGGGTTATTTTCTGAACTTAGCTAGTTCACAACGACAAAAAATATTAGTACAACTTCTTTAGGAGCTACTTGAAAGTAACTCAGATTGTTTCTCGTATGGAAGTATTTCAACGGAACTATTCGGACGGAAATGAACGCTTTACAGGCTTGTCTGTTGGCGCTGTTTTTTAAAAACAGAAACTTACTATAGAATATTGTGACTATATAATATGATGTAATAATACACTTTTTAACCCCCGATGTAAAAATGAGGGGTGTTATAAGTTTGACGTATCAAATGAAAAGATTTTATGTATGCATTACAAAATTGGCGGTTTGAACTTTAGTTATGGGGAAGGGGATGAATTTACTGAATTCAGCTAACATACACGATTGTTAAAATTCTGAATTTGTTTTTCAAGTTCTCTCAATTTCAATGTAAGCGAGAGTAAAATTAATAGATATTGGATTTGAGCTATGACTGCATACAATAATGATATTGGAAAAAAAGTTCCGCAGTTTTTTCTTGGAAAACACTTAGTCATTATTTGAAAACACTTATCATTTCATTTTTTACCTAAAATCAACTTTGTCAAAAATTGCCATCTTTAACTATCTCAATCTATATTATATATCATCGATGTGTATACTATTAATTAATAATTTAGATGTACATATATGTATAATATGAATGAAGAAGAAATTACTGCCACCACCATATAAGCCAAAAGCAAAATGTTTTCATCAAAGATATCTCGATATTGCTTAGAAAATAATAGTTTTTTGGTTAATGACATAATATTTGGAAGATATTGTTGAGTATGTAATGAAAATGAGAGGATGATCCATTCACACCACTCTTTTGAGTAGAATTATTTTTGAATTCATTAATTAGTTTCACGATAGAACAAATGAAAAAAAAAACGAATCGAACTAGTGAGAACAAAGAGATTTAAATAAAAATTATTTTTATTTCTTCCCATAATCTCTTCACTACATGTTTATAACGTATGTATTAATGTTGTGGGTGACCTTCCAAATAGCTGGTCTAGCTAGTATTTTGGGACGAAAAGTTTCAGTGTACATTATTTACCCGGCGAAAACAACTAAACTCGTTTGGTTTCTGCACTATTCGCCGCGTCTGCCGCTCGACTCCGTGGCTTGCGCCGTACTGTTTCGTGTTTTTATTTTAATCGCCCGCCGCGCCGCTAGTCGCCCGTGCGTATCGGTCGGTACATTTCGCCGGTCGCTTCGCCATTCCTCGCTATGCGTGGCATGATCAGTACCTACATTTCTATACATTTGTTTTTACTGCTTGACGCGTCGCCGTTCGCACCGCGCGAAGTTTCGCTACGGCGAATATCCCGTGGCCACCAATTTGCAAACATTTCACACTGAACTAAAATGAATGTCTCAAAATATCAAGTCGAGAAGTATATAAAAGTAACATATAAGGGAAAAATCTTACAAAGTAGTCTACTAACTGCGACCGGCTTACAAATTAACTTCGGAGGAAACCTGACAAAATCAGTTCTAATCTGAAGATTTCAACATAACAACGTCTCGTACGACGAATCGCGGAACGGTAAAGCCTTTTGAATTGCCTTAACTTTTTCTCGCGAAATTAAACATCAGTTTTCTTCGGATTTTTCAATGAAAGGAACGGATGCATAAATTTGGTTGTTTGTTAATAAAGTTATAATATAATAAAGTTATTATAATAGGTCATAAAATTAAAAAAGTTATTGATTGTTTGTTATTAAAGTTAATTAAATTTTCAAAGTAGCTGCGCTTAGCTACTCTTACCATTTGATTACATCGGTTACAGCAAATCTTGTAGGCACACCAACTCTCATCACACCGATCGTGCTTAAACTTTCTGAAAGCGTGACACGTGAAAACGTGACATTGCCATATGTGGCACACGTAGGTTATCCTTGTAATCTAGGGTGCAGGCGGTGGCTTGATTTTATTGGGTTATACCGGTGCATGCGCATCAAATAGTTTCAACGTGATATTATTGAAAATAACATTGTCATCAACTGAAACCGCAGCATACACCAGATAAAACTGTTTCAAGAGGCAACGTGTTTCAAAGCCTCTGCGTCAGAACTAGCAAAACTACGCATCCAAATAATTTTCAGTTTAGCTTTAGCTGGTTTTCATTTATATACACACTATATACATGATAAATCAAATCATGGCGCGAAAATTCTGGAGCTGACAACTGACCGTGAGTGAAAACTAAATTAGGCAGAGAGGTAATATCGTGAGTGTTAACTGAACTCTGTAGGTACGTAGATAATAATAGCCCTAAGTCAGTACTTATAGGAGATCTCAAATTATTCAGTCAAATTGACGCACACACTCCTTTATTAGGCGGATGCTTGTAGTTCTTTATCAATACTACAATAAAACTCAAAGTGTCTGTCTGTCTGTTTGTCTGTCCAGGCATCACCCTTGAACGGATTTCGATGAAAATTGGTAAAGTTGTTACTGATACCCTGGGTTATATTTTAGACAACTTTTCATCCCGGAAAATTAAAAGGTTTCGAGGGAAAACAGGATAAAACTTTGAATAAGTAAAAACACAATTTCCATACGCAAAGCTGCGGGCAACAGCTAGTCTGTACATACTCGTATATTAATATGAGAAGCAAAGACTTTGTACCCCTGGTTACGAGAATTACTTACGGAGGAGTAAGAGGGGCACATTTATAGTTTATATGGAAGAGTTCAGAAAGTTACTATTTTTTTATGCAATATATTGTACATTAGAAACATATAAATAAAATAAAAATAACGAGTCTGAAGTATTAACAAAGCGTTCAAACAATCCCATACTTGTAACCTTGTCAAAAGATTTAAATTACAGAGACATAGAGCGGCAAGTTAACTCCGTAGCTAGTTGCGACTTCAGTTTCTAATTAGTTTAGTTTCGTTTGAGCAGACAAGAGAGGTGTTAACGATAATGCTGGTTAAATTAACATATAGGTATGTTACATCATATACATGTATATATAATGTATCAATAAGACATTACACGGACTTCTTAGTTATGTTTTATTGCAGACGAAGTTCGATACTGCTTCCGAATTAATTAATAAAAGTAAAAGTCCATATAAAATTAAAACTCTAAAATCCTATCAACTATAACGACACTGTAACGTCTCGCGGACGAACGAATAATTATAATGAACTATAATGCAGTTTTATTCTGTCGCATGACCACTGAGTATTTTAGCTAGAAAAATACAAGGGTTCAGCCTAGCCATGTGATAGCCTCGCAGTAATCGAACACCTTTAATGAAATAGAACTGAAGGTGATTGGTTCCAGGTGAAGTAAATAACGATGTAATCAATATTACCTATATGTAAGTCTACATTGGTAGGAAAACGCATCCTTCTTTAATTAACCTAAAAAATGTGGACGATTATTAACAAAGAGAGAGGCAAGAACAACACGCCTAGACTTAATTTTACTGACGTACTAAAAGACAATAACGGGTGTAAATTCAATAGCTCAAAGGATGCCGTTGACGCAGTGAACCAACGGTTTATAAACGCAGCAATAACATGTGGTGCCCCTGAAGCTGACATTCATGCTTCACTGGCTGTATTAGAAGCGTCTCGCGCGCCCGCTGACCGCTGCATCAGATTTGTGCCGTTCACTGCCGAAGAGGTATATAAAACGGTAGCTATAAGAATACCTCCAAAACAGTCAAGAGACGTTTATGGCCATTCTATGGAACTAATTAGAATGACCATTATTCCCTTGGCTCCAGTGCTAGCCTCTTTATATAATATATGCATTAAAGAAGGGTCATTCCCGGGGCCACTGAAAATCAGTAAAGTGACACCGTTATTTAAAGGTAAAGGAAAAAGGGACAGCATCGATGCTTATAGGCCGGTTTCGATTATCCCAGCAATCGCTAAGGTGTTCGAACACGGGTTGTCTTCGAGGCTGGAGGGCTTTTTGTCTTCAACTAACGCGCTGTCAGATCGTCAATATGCTTATCGAGCGGGACGATCGACTACGACTATGACCCGTGACATGGTTAAGCGAATTCTAGCCGCGCGGGAGCGAAAGCAACAAGTCGCCATACTATGTTGCGACCTGTCGAAGGCGTTCGATGTTGCTAACCATGCCGTACTGTCCACTAAGCTCAGGTACTATGGGATCGACGGGGTGCCTCTACGCCTAGTGACAGATCTGATGCGCGACAGACTCCAGATAGTGGATGCAGGGGACGGCATGACTAAGTCCGATCCACTGGCAACGACTATGGGGGTCGCGCAAGGCTCCTCCGTCTCAAATATTCTTTTCTCGCTCCTACTGAACGACCTCCCGGATGCGGTGATAGACGCTGACATCCTCATGTACGCTGATGATGTAGCAGCGATTGTCACCGCACCCAGGGCCGATCAAACTGAGGAGAAGTTGAATAAAACGGCGGCCCGCCTCGCAGAGTGGTTCACAGTGAACGGTCTTGCCTTAAACTTAAAAAAGACGCACTATATATATTTTAATTTATCTGGGCGGACTCTGACGCCACTCAAAGTGGAGGTTGCCGGAGAAAAAATCGAAGGACTGAAGACAACAACCTTCCTGGGTTTTGAAATAGACTGCGGTCTGACGTGGCGAAGCCATGTACAGAAGGTATGTGGGAAGCTGGGAAGTGCCTGCTTCGCTTTGAACCGAGTGTGCCGGGTAGTGACCACGGAGGCGGCGCGCGCGTGCTACTTCGCGACCGTGCACTCCGTGTTGCAGTACGGCGCCGAGCTGTGGGGCCGCTCTGCTGAATGGCAGCGCGCGTTTCGTATGCAGAAACGGGCCGTGCGATCACTAGCACGAATAGATCGGAACACTTCCGTGAGACCCTACTTTAAGGAGTTCGGCATTATCACGCTACCAGGTATCGTTATATCGCAGGTAGCGATATATGTAAGAACGCACCTGGACTCCTTCGAGAGGCTCGGCGATACATATGGCCACAACACTCGCAATGCCAACAAGCTGGCGGCAGTGCCGCGCAAGCTGGCCAAGTCTAGCAAGCTGACCCACGTAATGGGGCCTGCAGTTTACAACAGGCTCCCGAAGCACGTCACAAGGGCGAGTAGTCTAGAATCCTTTAAAACGAGACTCAAGTTGTGGCTTATCGAGCAGACTTTCTATACTTGGGAAGAGTTTATTAATAATAGTTAACTATAAAATCAGATAAGATTTGTATTTACTTAATTGAATCAATTGTCTAATTTTTTATATTTGACTAGTCTAATGAAATTTTTATATTGTATCAATTAATATCTTATTTTATGATAATATAATTCGATAATAACATTTGGAACGGTGATCTGGATGTATACTGAACTGCTGACCTGTAACCATTGTTATCAATAAAGTGACTATATGACTATATGACTATAATAATAAATTTCTATTCTACGTGAGTAAGATTTATTGCTACTGCTGAAGAAATGAAACAGCTTTCGTTTCGTTTCGTGTGTATGTGCGTATTTATGCTGGTAGTCCCACACTCTTGTATAAATACTTCCAAAAAAATAATAACACTCAATAATTTTAAGGTAGCAATGAATACAATTACATATTTAAGAAAAAACCGTAACTGCGAAAGTTTATTTGCGAGTTTTGAAAAAACGAATACGAATCAGATCTGCAGTTTGCACTCGCCGTTGCAGTGTTTTTGCTTACCTCGTATCATCTTTGTTGCTGTGTATTATTTACGTGATTTCTATCCTTCAAGTTTTAATTATGTTATTTCTTAGTTTATAGTACTTCGAAATGAGTTTTAAATTATTATATTTTCGTTGTCTTAGCTAAGATTTTAGGAATGTTTGTACAATATATATTGTACAAATTCATGTTGAGGCTATGCTATTGTAATTACGAACCCTACTTATTAATTATGAACCCTAAACTACCCTAACCTTCAATATAACCTGGTTGAATGTTTCTGTAAATTCGCTGTATAATTTCCTGTTTATTTTATATGATTATACTGTAAATTCTGTGATGCATATTTATTGTTACATAATAGTATTTTTGTATTATTACTAAGTCATCAATCATCATTGTCAAATAATTTTAATATGTATCGTTCCCCTAAACACTACACCGTGAATAGCAATCTTACCTAAAATTTTATAAATTTTATTTGAAGCTGGGCAAGAGTGAATTCCGAGATCGGGCGCTGCGGCATCGCTGCGTGCAGTGTCCACTTACCTTATTGAATCTCTTACTACATCGGTTACAACGGAACACAATGTCACGACATTTGTAGTGAGAATGTTAAATGTCAGTGCAACTAAAATCGAAAGCCAAACATAAAATATACATAATATAAACACAAATATACATAATATAAATACAAAATATAAATAATTTAGCTGTTTTGTTAATGGTTCGGGTTTGTTTTCGTTACTTGACAATTTTGGTCCTAATCGTACATTAAAATGGGTACACTATTAATATGTTTGGATTGTTGGAACATTTATGTTTCTCACATCTGCAGACAAAAATCATGTCATATTTGGATAGCGTATGTATCTATACTAATGAGATAAGTACTTCAAACGTAGTCCATTCAAATTCAAAACAACCTCCGAATAAATACCAAGAATAATAAAGCCCCAGTCCGTTAACTAACAGTTTAGCCCTAACCTTAAAAAGTAAGTTAAAACAATTTTAAACAATGCAGCATCGAAAAGGGGAACCGCTAAGTCCAATTTGAAAACGGCGTAACTGAATACGTTAGGTTGTAAAAGCTTTCGTTTCGACAACTACCTGCCTCTACTAAAATGAAATCTGTAAACTTTACAGACAATCCACCCCAATGCCTCGCAATTGATGATGCCCTATTCAACGAGAGAATTACAGAGTTATCTGTTTTCACTATGCCTTCAATCAATATGACGCTCGCTCACCGGACTTTTATGGGTTTTATTAGCGAGCGACTCTTTCACTGGGTAAATCCGAATGCATTAATTATGTGGTCCATTAAGGAAAGGACGGTGGATAAAGGGATCATGCTGCAATTGTATACTTCGATGGTAGCTTTGTATAACTTGTAACGAGTCCTATTTCAGTTTTAATTTAACATGCAGACGTTATTTTGATTGATGCCAAGAATCGTATTAAAAGTTATTCTTGTAAATCAGAAATTAATAGGTATAAATTAATATATATTTATACGCGAATACGCAGAATAACCAACAATTTATTATATTTTACGTCATTAAAATGAATACGGAACTAAATGAAAACTACCAATACAATTAAAATTATTATTGAATTCAAGTTTGATACGCCTAAAATGTACAATGTACATACATTACTATAATATTATCATGTTTTTAAATTTAAAACGCGGCATATTCAACTGATTACGAATACAAGAAATATAGAGAAGGCGTTATTTTGAACAAACACATTTCATTGGTAGTTCTACAATGCAAACTTAAAATGTCTCCAATTACTGCAATCTCAAAACAGAAGGCCCAACTATCAAGAGCCTAATCCCCTATTATAACTGACACGGAAAACGTGAAGCTTAGTCTTGCTAGAAATTCCTAGATAGTATTTTAGCAATAGAAACAATGAAAATATCCATCATCTTTACAAAGGGTTCGGCAATTTTTGATTTGTCTGGAAAAAAATTTGGATGGAAAAAATCGAAAATCGAAAATGAGCCTAATGCATTGTTTTAGTGGTCTCAAACCAACTTCGATTATAATGTGAGTGTCTTCAAGTCAATAGTGAATAGTCTTTTACTAAGTAAGTAAGTAAGTATATAGAGTCCATATTACTGTGAGTTTACTATAACCTAAATACAAACAAATTTTGTTTAAAATCTCGTATTTCCTACTATTAACATTGACTAAAGTTAGTATGTGTAATATATTAAGATAACATAATCAAATAAAGGTATTTTTATCAAGACACAAAAATGTTAAAGTCAGTACATTTCTCCATACTAAATGGGCATTCTCCTTTGAAATCGGGCATCTATACTAATATAAAACTGAAGAGTTTGTTTGTTTGGTGGAACGCGCTTATCTCAGGAACTCCTTGTTTGAATCGAAAAATTATTTTTGTGATTGATGGACTATATAATATCATATTTTTAGTAGTTCGTTTTTTTAGAAACCGCGGGGCACATTTAGTATTTAATAAAATTATAAAATCATTCTAAGGTTAAATAATCCACAAAATTTCAATATATATTTCATTACTTTAAAAACATTTCTTTATCGTGTTAATATAAAAAGGTGCAACGTAAATGATATAACGGAACATAAAAAACATTCACAACACATAAACAAAACCCAATTAGCATAACAAAAAAATAAATCGTAAAAAAAACAACATAATTATCCCACCTGGAACTCCGGGGGCGGTTCTATGGCGGTGACGATGACCTTCCCGGGCCCCTTCTTGACCGTGTTGAAGAAGTCTCCTCCCATCCTCTCCGACGTCTCCGTCGACTCGCAGAGGGACAGCGATCGCTCGTCGAAGTCGCTCTCCTGCAGCTGCACAGGAAAACACACTTTTAACACAAATCACCAGACAACACAAATCACTACCAATCCATAATAACAGTGCACAAAAGTTTTATTTCGCTGACACAGAACAATTATTTTGATTGCCGACGTAACAAAATATTGCTTAGACAATTAAAAAAGGTTCCTCCGATGCATAAAATGGTTTGTATTTCCGCATTGATTTTGTTTGCCCGGAAGTAGAGCGCAATTTTGGTGAAAATCTATTTCCGTCTAGTTCAGAAAATTATTATTCGCACGACCGTTGAAACAAATATTTAATTTAACAATGTGTTAATAACTAATGCGATTTGCAATAGACCGCGCGATTTAAATTTCAGATCTGAAAATATAATGTATATTCGCGGCTATTACGAAGAAAAAAAAATTAAGAACACTGAGCCAGGGGTGTGCACTTAAACTGAAATTAACACGCGGGCGCACGCTCGGGCGGAGAACAAACATTTGTTCGTAGCTTAAACACTCGTCGTTTCGATGAATCAAACCCGGAAATCATCACGTAGCACCGCTGCAGCTGTACCAGCTACGCGCTACCAAACTTTATTTACCATCATCCGATTCCTAAATAGTTCCTGAAGAAAGGTCTCGTAATTCTTTTTGTACCCGGCATCATAGGGCACAAACATTTTTGTGCCGGGAACAAAGTTGCATGTGTGGAATTTAAACTATTCCGATAAGTCGCGTAGATGTCTGAAACTTGTAGCGCACGTCCGGTCGCATCGAGGGAACTACGATAAGTCACGACAGCGTAGCGCGTAGCGGCGGGCTCGATCGCGCTCACCGGGCTCACCGGGCCGCCTCCGCGCCGCCGGCCGGGACACCTCCGACCGGCTGTTAACAACCCACCAAGAGGCAGCCTTGTGACCGGTAACTCGCTCTCAAACGTTACGTTGTGTTTATGTAGACCAGATATCGAGATGTTACATTACACTCCTTGTCAGAAAAATGCACATCTTGAACGGTTGGACAGCATGTCACGATTTATTTAACAACTCTTGGCCACGTTTTTTCGAACTTCTGAGTATGATTTGAATTCTACGAGAGATTTACCTACCTACTACTGCTTCAAAAAGCTTTCTTGTAACAAGAAAAAGCAATAATTAATTAATTATTCACAACGAACTATTTAACTAAATAATTACAATATAGTCGATTCTTACAATCTATAATGGTCTACATACATTATACGAAATAATGGAGAACTAATAAATTCTTCAGAGAAATAAGGTCTAGTTGCTGAGTGTATTTTCAGATGAGAAGTGAAATTGTCTTCAAGACTTCACGAAAACAGTGAATAGGCTTTTACTAAGATAGCGCGCTCACCATCATGGACTACATTCCCACTTACCATTACGTGTGATTGTGGTCAAGCATTAACTTATTTTTAACTGAAAAAAGTGCGGTGTCCAAATTATAGCTGACAGACAACAAGACTGAAAACATATTTCAGAATGTGACGAACATTCAATTAAACTGAAATGAAATGTATGCACATTGCACATTACCGTGCAACACGGCGCGGCGCGGCGGCGGTATTCGAGATCCGATACATCGAACAATGTAAAATTCACGCGGAGGCTTGGTTATTTTTGGCACTTCATATTTCAACTGCAGGCAACAGTCGACAGAGAAGCTGCTAAAGAATAAAACAGTTCATTTTCAAAATATGCATACTAATGTGTATGAAACAAAACACTTGGGAATTTATGCAATCAACAAAGAAGTTCTAGGTAAGGTGTACTTCCATAGAATAACCGATCTAACATTTTTCCTAGAAACATTTCTTCCCTCACAATGGACGTTAATCCGATTATTGTGTGTAAGGCGATTAGAATACAAGTGCTTTATGGATTATGTAACCAATGTGAAAAATCTTCTGAGATGTTAGAAGCTTCAATCTTTGAGGTGAAAGAATGGCATACGCTTTGGTGTCTTATCGATAGTCAGCATAATCCACATGATATGCATAGTACTATATTTATTTAGCCTAGTCTGTGTATTTAGCCTGACTTGCCTTCCTTCTAAAAATCGACAGTAAGACATTTAGCTTGTTTGTGTTACAATGGATACTGTAAAAATTTAAGGTCACACAAAGTTATTAGGTAAATTTCGCCTAACTATTTAATTCATTAAATAAATTAAAAAGAATTACTATTTGTATTTATTGGTAAAAATTGATACAAGACTCATTGGAATAATCAAACAGTAGCTATTGTCAAAGTTGCATAAAACTACAAAACCAACAAAAAGTGAAATACATACATTTAAGTGCATTATTTTTCTCAGTATTTTAAAATAAAACGATGCTCCAAAAAATCACGATTATTTCCGATTAAATGAACATAAACATTTGATCTAGGTTGTAAGGTATGTTTAATGGTCTTTATCATACATTTAATTTTGTGTGAACGAGTTTTCAATGCTTCAATATTTACGTTTAAATTCTTTGTCAGAATAACTGATATAAATTTTGAAAGTAGTGTCTCTAGTGACAATGGCTGTTAAGTTTTCGTTATATTTGACTTTATTTATTTATTTGTGTTACAATAAATTTTCTGTACTGTTACAATTGACCCCCTTGGTGTAACAAATGTAACACGAGGACTTAATCTCAATATGTACAATTTTTTTTATTACTTACGTATTTGCTTTATTATGTATTTTTTATATGCATAGACGAATTAATTTACATTTTAGCCAAAAAATTGTTGTGCTGTGGTAAATAAATAATATGTTATAAGGAATTGATTTTTTTGTTACTATTGACACATTGCTCTTCTTACGTTACGTACCTACACTTTTTTAAAATCACTACTGCACAGCCATTCTAATATAATTTTAGGGCTAAGGCGGCAGTACGAATATCTCCGATGCAAGAGGTCGCCAACATTTATATTGTTTCAATGAACAATAAGATAACATTAATCAGATTAGAATACATATTCGAATGGATTAGTAATCAATTCCTCACATGCGCACAGTTGCGCTTGTCCACCGTTATTGATGATATCACTTTGTGTCATGATTGGCTACGACACTCTCCACATGATTTCCATCGAGCTTCATTCTGCGAATAATTTTTCACTTGTTTCAACCAGTAAAATATAAATCAGTCGATCGATTAGATCATAGCTTGCCATAGAAATCTGGTTTAAATATTAAAAAGCTAGCAAAGAAACACGTTGGTAACGTGATTTCGATTTATTTTTCATGTTCCTGTGGACGGGGATCAATTAAAGACAAATTATTCCTCTATTATTCATCGGCTATAGAAAAAACAATTTCGAGGTTGCAATAGTAAATACACATTAATTAAAGCTTGATCTCTGTTGTTCGTTTAAAAAGTATTAATAACTACTATTATTGAAACTAATCCTCTACTTGTAGTAAAGTAAGCACAATAGTAGTATGAAGCCAAGTATTATCATCCTCAACCTCAGCACACAATAAAATACTTATGTTCCTTATTCTATATTACTGTTCACAAAATCTAGACTACAATTGCGGAGCTCCTCTCGACATACCTACGAGTACCTAAAGACCCTCTCTATACTCACTTGTTGAAGGACTCCGTTGTTAATGAAACAAATATTGCCAGGATAGTTGTTAATCTTCGAACAACTACTAGCATTCCTAAAGACATATGAAAACTATGGTTAATTTTATGAAGGCAAAGAACGCCACCAGTAATACCATTAACAACTAGAATTGAACATATACTGGGCTATCTATACTAATATTATAAAGAGGAAAGATTACAAATGTTTGTATTTTAGTATGTTTGCAACGAATAAACTCAAAAACTACTGAACCGATTCTAAAAATTCTTTCGCCATTAGAATGCTACATTATTCCTGAGTAACAAAGGCTATATTTATTACTAGCTGTTACTCGCGACTTCGTACGCTGAAAATAAAGATCCTTTCATTATAAAACATGTTTTTCGTAAATTAACAGCAAACTTGTCCGTACTATGAGGAGAGGAGATCCGTGCCTTGTAGTAGCCCATTATGGGTTGAAGCTAAATTTACACTCTCTCACACAAACTCTTCACCAAAATTACAGCATAAGTGACATGTTAGAACCCATTAATATTGGAAGATTAGAAAAAATTAGGGATCCTGGTCGTAAATAATTTAGCAGCAAGATACTCGTAAGCAAAACTTTCAAATGAATTGAATTCATATTTTACGTTTCAAATCATGCTTCCCATGCAAAACAGTATATTATTTCTTAAAATCCAGCATGCTATTTGGCTTCACCAACAGCGACTTAGCATTAAAATCTTGAGTGAGTACACTGAAAATTTGATAAGTACTAATTCCTCGAAACTTCGCCATGCCATTTTCGAACGCGCCCCTCAGGTAGTACACGTTGGAGTTGTAATATCATTGAGCGCTTAAATAGTACTTATGAAGCTTACGTCTCGCCCCAACCTAAACCCGTACATCTGTTTAGTGCACTATCCCCTTTTAACGATCGATTTCAGAGATATGAGGACGTTAGAACTTCTGTGTGATAGCAAAGGTTATTTTTCTTACAATGTTAAATTTCGTAATCGCGACGGTTATAGAGGATCACAAGGAAAAGCAACAATTTTTGATGTCCACGACGCAAAAGAAATAGGGAGAAGGATTTTATTACAGTCAAGACAAAATAGATACCGTAGCTGTACAGACACTAACATAACTATATTACCATGGACACATCAGCAATAACATCTACCCCAAGAATGCGTTCAATAATATCTGTCTTCACGGACGCAGCAAAAATATTTGATCCTTCATAGACAGCAAATTAGAGTGACGAAAAAATTTTCTGATAAAAAAAGTACACAAAATAATTGTGACAACCGCCCAACGCAAAAACATGTGATGACATTACAAATACAAATTTCTTTATTTCCCATCATTCATAAGTACAAATATGGAGTTCTTGCCTTCAATATTAGTTTACACTGTGTTGTAGAAGGCAGTGTCTTCTCAAAATCATGGTCTATAATAATAACAGTGTAAAATGAAATATAATTTATATACTTGTATGTAAGTACTAGTAGTAGAACTTATGACGCCTTTTGTTAGTGATACCGTTTAATGCAATTAAGAATAAATAGTTTCCTAACCGAAAATACATTGCATTTTCTATAAAGATCGTCGGTAGGGGCTTAAATGGTAGGGCCATGGCAACTTCAAGAAGTGCTCGCTGTGCGCGTTCTACCTCAATTATATGAGACTTAAAAGCTCCTCTTCAGAAGCATAATGCAGTAACCAATAATACTTTCGCCCAGAGCTCTGTAACTTTGTAGTATTATAGTCTGCTACTGTGGGAAGTCTTGAACATTATAAATGAATTTTCTAATTCGCTTAGCAACAAAATTTCATACATTTACATCTGCCGGACGTACATTTCACACCATCAATTCAAGTTGAAGAAATGAATATTATTAATATAGCAGAAAATCAACGTACAGAAAAAATATCTTCCCTAACATCCTCCGATGATGAACTTAGTGGAGATGATAACGATGAACATGATGCTGATATTGCTACTTTCAACGTAGGAATGAACGACATTAATGATACAGTTCCAAAATATACAAAATATTATGAAGAAATCCATGGTCATCTGCAATTTTATAATATATTCAAAAAAAATCTTTTGGTCATTCTTGTGCTGTTTGCGATAGACTTTGGTGGAAAAATAACTTGAAAAGTACTACTGGCGTACATGATGATATTCTACAATTGATATTGCTGGTAATATAATTATTTTATACAAGATTCAATATATTTTAACAATGTGCAACATTGCTTAATTCACTATTGTTGTTATTTATTAAAATTATTCTATTTTTTCAGAATTACGTACGCGGTACTACTGTTCAAGTATGCTCTACGTGTAAGAAGGCTATGGATAAAGGAAAAATTCCACTAGTATCAACGTACAATGGTTTTTCATTTCTGATAATTTCACTACATTTGCCAAAATTGAATCTTATTGAGCATCGACTTGTATCACCGAGAATTCCCTTCATGCAAATAAGGAGACTTATGTCCCCACGAACTAAGAATGCATATTTGTCGTTTGTCATCGCAGTGACACTAGAGATGTACAAAAAAAATCGATTCAAGAAAGAACCAATTTTTGCAACAAATCGATTCAAAATTGTAAGACTTTCTAATCGATTCAATAATTAAATTGTAAATTCTAAAAACCGAAACATTTAGATATCCACAAGTAACTGGAATGATACTGCCTCCATTGAGCTACTTAAGTTACTTTACCATACCTATACGCTCAATAATTATGTATTTACGACTATAATAAAATATTTTTTTCCTAAAGAAACTCACTGTTAATTCGTCCGCGCCGCATCCAGCGTATGAAAGGAGAACCCCAGTTTCCATAGAAACTCAGGCCTAAGTAGACAAGACTGGAAATTGGCTGTTAATTAGATTATTGCAAAAAGTTCAATTTCTCCAATTTTCACGGCTGCCAGCAATGGCCACTAAGGAAATCCTAGAATTAATCACCTTAATTATAGGTTATGATTATGTCATACTCGTGTCACAGTGCTATTTAATATGTATGTTACACTTACGTTGGCGGGTGTCTATTATAATATCTACTACTTCAATGGTTTTCACCCAAAACGAATGTCATAAAAAGGTTGTATAATAAAAGCCATTGCATATTTCAAGAGATTTTATTAGTTATCATTATAATATATTAATATTTCGTGTAGTTGTGCAGGAGGCGTTATATTTCGTTAGTACCTTGCCCAATCAAGATACCATAATATACTCATTGTAAGTATGGCCACAGCAACTTCCTGATCTTCTAAAGATGTATAGGGTACGTTATCCAGTGTTCAGGACTTATTCTGAACCTTTGTCAGTCACAAAACAGGCGATTAAGGAGTCCATATTCATATAGTATTAGTTTGCAAGAAATTGTAGCGAAACTGCGAAACACATTCACCAAAACACAAGTACGAAAGCGAATACAATAGAAAATTAAAATCACTGTGTGCGTGTCGATGAGTTTCAATAGTAAATAGGACTCCAAATACGCTGAAAATATTTGATAGTAAAAATATACAAAACACGCGTAGAAAGATGAAAGATCGATGAGAAATATGACAATACAGTGGTGTTATTTATAAATACTATGGTTACCAAAATGATATTATTAGGGATTACATCATCTTTGTTGTCAATCGATTAATCGATGTCAAAATATTCGAAATGTAATTTAATAAAATTAGCGTAACGATTAAATGGTAATTATAATATATTACATAGTTTTGATTTATATGGAATACGAAAATATGTAAAAAATAAATTAATATTATAATTATAATCAATAAATAATACATAAAATATATTATTATGTTCCATCAATCGATCAATATCAATCGATTCAATCGATTATAAAATCGTATGTAATGAGGTAAATACTGTGAAAACTTTTTTGCATTATTTAGTTCATTTGGCAAGAGCAGCTGAAGCTAAGATTTAAATATGTTTATCTTATAAATAAGACGATTTTTTTGGTATATAGTTTACTCTTGTCTAGTCCGATGTTCTAGCACAGATTACATATGGTTCGAGGCCGAAAATTGGGGTTCTCCTTTGGGTTTCGGTTGAATAATGAATATTCTAACCGTATTTTAATCAATTCAAATGGCTGCGGTTAGAGATGAGATTATCGTAATAAACACTTTTGGTCATGTTCTTAGAGAAGAGAAGAAATTAAATTGTTTAATTGTTAAACACAAAGAAAGAAATAAAATAAATTCATTTTTATTTTAAGTTTCGATTATAGTAATGTATCGATAATGCCGTCACATCACTTAACGTCAGTGTAGATTTTGTCATCTTCATATAACATTGATTCGACGCCTTATTCTTTTATTCAATTTTGCATAAATTATGAGGTGATGGGATTTTTACTAGATTATAACGTTTAATATGATTTATAAATAACGTCAATACGAATACGATACAATACGAATAGGGATTTTTAACAAATTTTGGCAAAATCCTTTGTTCGTAAGTAACCAACTATCCATGTCAATTAAATAATTATTCCATTTTGCTCAAAGACGTACGTACAAGGTTGGTTCATATTAATAAATGGCAGCTATCATTAATGCGTTCTTAGATAATTTTGAGTATAGACATGTTAACGGTCAATATGGCATTTACGGACAAATTATTAATGTTCCTGTAGAAGTTAATACAATGGTGAACCAATTGCCAAGAGATATTGAAGATGATCACTGTTTTTATGTCCACATTAAGAAGAAATTAATCCACAAAACTAGTTATGTTCATGGACTTATTAATAAAGGACACATTAAACAATGGTTAGATTATCTAGTAACAACTCCACTTTATATTCATGAAAATATAACAATAAACGAAGCAAATCTAAATTCTTATCAAATTGATGCAGAAATAGAAATGGATAATATTAGTTAACATGTTCAAATGGAAGATAATGTCACAGCTTAACAACAAACTCTTACGTGGGACAAGAATAAAATGTTGCACATGGCACCAGGCGAAAAAAGCGTTCCACGTAGTATTTTGTTTGATAAATATGCCGAAGAGCTTTCATTTCCAACTATTTACGGTGGAAAATTTCGAACGCATAAAGATGGATGCAATGTTACTTCATTTATGCAAGCTACCAGTGAACTTAGGCGTACAGATCGCCGTGCTACTGACCCACAACATCTACTGTATGTAGCGGCGAAAATCATGAGACAGAGAGTCAGCAGTTCTGTTAGTGTTGCATTTAAACATGTTGGACATGATACTAAAATTACTAAAGAGAATATACAGTCTGAAGATTACATTAACAGTAGTATCGAAAGTAATCTTGCTTTCCTTCGTTGTATACCAAATGCTGCGTGGTATTGGGCAGTCAGAAAAAAAGATCTTTTCGCAACGATGAGACAATTTGAAGCTCCAACTGCTTTTATGACACTTAGTGCTAATGAAACAGGATGGACAGATTTGCTTAAATTGTTGTACAAACTAAAAAATAATGGAGTAGAAATTAATGATGAGTCCTTCAAAGACATGTTATATGTACACAAAGCTCAATTAGTAAACGAAGATGCAGTTACTTGTGCAATATACTTTAATAAGTTAGTAAATTCTTTATTGAGAATATTGGAGTCAAAAAAAGGAAATCCATTTGGTAGATATAGTGTGAAATATTACTTTAAGAGAATTGAATTCCAGCACCGTGGAAGTCCTCATGCTCATATACTTCTGTGGTTGGATAATGCTCCAGTCAATTTATTAAATAACTCCAAAGATTTTAATGAAATGGTTGAGAAATTAGTTTCAGTATCCGAATCAGACGCATCTGGAAATATTAAACTGCAAACACATAAGCACACATTCACATGCTATAAAAAAATGGATCCTAATAAAAAAGATAACTGTAGATTTGGAGCGCCTTTTTACCGTCACGTAACACAATAACATTAATGCCAATGAAAGACACAGATTCTGATTATTCTGCAGATCAGTTTAAAGAGTATAAAAGACATTACCAGTTACTTAAAACTAATTTAGATAATTTTGATTACGACAATTTTGAACATTACTATACTCATAATAATATTGTTTCTGATGAACATTATTATAACATTATCCGTGCTGGTATAGTTCACGCCATCTGAAAAATGGCATAATACTTTTAACCCATTTGTATTTCGTTGCTTTCAATCTATCATGGATTTTGAAATAATTCAAGACGAATATGCCTGTGCTGCTTATGTAGTTGAGTATGTTAATAAACATAATAGAGGCATAAGTAATTTACAACGGATGATTATTCAAACTATGGACGAGAATCCCGAATTTGATATCGTAGATATTACAAAGAAATAAAGTATTGATGTACTTCATGCTGTGGAAATGCCTGCACAAGAAGCAGCTTGGTATTTATTACGCGAACCAATGGCTAAATCATCTGTAGCAACAGTTTACATACCAACGATATACCCAACAGAACGTCAGAGAATAAGAAAAACTTTAAAAGAGCTAAGTGATTTAGATGATGACTGTACAAATATATGGAAGGAAAATTGGTTCGATAAGTACGAAAAAAGGCCTGAAATTCTTGAAAATGTAACACTAGCTCAATTTGTTGCTAATTATAGTATGAGAAAACACGGAGAGTACTACAAAAGAAAGATGTCTAGAGTTATTAGATACCGTAACTATGATATGGCTAACAATTTCAACGATTATAGACGAGAAATGGTGTTACTACACATTCCTTTTAGAAATGAAGATAATGAAGTTCTTGCTGAAAATAAATTCATTCAAATTTATGAAGATAATAAAAACTTGATTATAGAACGCAGGAAAGAGTTTGAATGTAATTTAGTTAGGTAGAGATGATGACAATAAAGACGAACAGTTTCGAAACGAAGCTAATGTCATATTTGAAGAAGAACCATATGCAAGATTACTACAGGATATTAATTCTGCTGATATACGAAATGCTACACTCAGCAAACTTGGTGCTATTGCAAAAAAAAGAGAAAATACAATGGATACTCAACAATTCTACGACTTAATGAGGTCGGCTAACAGTGAGCAAAAAGAACTTTTAATGCATATTATATCTCATCTTCAAACTCAAAATCAGCAACCATTTCAAGATTTTTTCACTGGTCCAGCAGGCAGTGGCAAGACTTTTGTTATTAAACTTATAATGGAAATCTACAATAGATATACTGACAATGATGGTTACTGTAATTCGTATATAGTTTGCGCATCTACTGGTAAAGCTGCTGTGGCAATTGATGGTACTACGGTTCATACTGCTCTTAAAATTTCGATTTCTAAACTATTGCCATTATCATCTGAAATGTTACATTTGTACAGATCTCTTTTTAGATACGTCAAAGTATTGATTATTGATGAAATCAGCATGATCAGCGCAGAACTGTTAGCCAAAATTGATTTGCGCTTAAAACAAATTACTGCAAATCATAATGTTGATTGGCATTGACGTCATTTTAATTGGTGATTTACGCCAGGCTCCACCAGTAAGGGCAACATTGATATATAAACCTATTAAAACAAGAATGGTTAGTCCACATTTATGGCGAGGTCTTAAATATTTTGAACTAACGCATGAGACAGGCTAATGCATCATTTTCATTAATACTTACAAAGATTGGCAATGGTGAAGTTTTGGAACAGTTTCAATTAGAAATTATCGAATCAAGATTTTTCAAAAAAGAAGAAACTCGACAATTAAGTCCTCATGGTGTTCGTTTATTTTATACAAATGTCGCTGTAGACAGTTACAACAATTCAATTTTGCAAGAAGCTCCAGATAAAGTCATCTCAATAGCAAAGGATATAATAATTGGAACTAAAAATCAAGAACAAGAAGCTTCTTTTAGATTACAACTACACAAAAAATCTGTCATCGATACTGGGGGATTACCTTACCAAATCACTTTTGTAAAAGGAAAGTATTATTTTATCACAACAAATATTGATGTAAGTGATGGATTAGTTAATGGTGCCGTTGGTAAATTAATTCACCTAGACTTCAATGAGGACAACGTAGTTTGCAGAGTTTGGCTCGAATTCTGTGGATCAGCAAAGGTTGGGCAAAAAGCAAGAAAAAAGCTGCTTTACTAGCTGTCCAAAGCAAAGTTATTAATGCTGCTGTACCTATTGAATGGCGAACATCCAACATTACCATGACAAGGAATAAAGCAGTTACTGTTAAACGTAAACACTTTCCCATAATTTCTGCTTGTGCTATGACTATTCATAAGTCACAAGGTGGAACATTTGATCAAATTGTTTACGAGTATGACAAAATACATCCACAACAACTTGTTTATGTTGCTCTCTCTCGTGTAACAAGCATCGAAGGTTTATTTATGATTTTGCAAATTAAGCAACAAGGTTACATTTGATGATGATGAAACTAAATTTCGATTTCATCATAATCGAGTACAAGCTTCATCAACAATATCTCTAGTACAAGAGTTTCAGAGATTGTCATTAAATAAGCTTGAAACGAAGGCAAAATCTGTCATTGATTTCATTACTAGAGATAAAGGCATTTCATTGTGTACGTTCAACGTCCAAAGCCTTCATAAACATTCAGTTGATTTAATAGACTCTGTTACAGAAAAAACTAACATTTTGTTATTATCAGAGACATGGTTGGACAATCGAGAAGAATGTGATATACCGAATTTTAATTGTATAACCCACTTTAAACGTGATTTTGTTCGTTCAGGTGGAGTTGCGATATATCACAACATAAATGATACGACCAATCTTGTAACACCAAATATGTCGGTCATAATGAACAATATTCAGGACTTGCACGTAAGACGTACAAGTGTTGCAGATTTATGTGCAGCAGAGTGTGTAATGGAAAACGGTGTTACCTTAATCATGGCAATCATATATGTCTCACCAAATAACAAATTAATAGATATTCAGGAGTTCATTCATCGAGCCCTGCTAGACTATTCTAAAGATGTATCTCGAACGCTTAGCAGATACAACAAAAATTTAGATAAAGTTCCACTCATTTTAGCCGGTGATTTTAACATCAACTTCAGTAATGAAAAATCAAAACCATTGCTACAGTTTCTAGAGGAAAAATTTGATTTAAGAATTAACAATAATCCAGCAAAATCAACAACAAAATATAATACTACCATTGATGCAGTTTTTTCAAGACATTTAAATAAAATAGAATCCCAAACATATGTTTCCTGCTTCAGTTACCACAAGCAAATTATTACAATTCCTTCACTAATTAATCGAAAGGAACTTCGTTCCATCCGGGTGTCCCTTCACAGCTCTCACCTTTTTATTCATTCACCGCGGTGTTACATTTAAGTATTTTTTATATATCAGTAAGCAGTAGCACTTGATACGACAGATCTCGGATAAACATTGTCTTGTCGTATTAGTGACCATTTTCAACATCAAACTGTGCCAATACATCAAGATAAAAAACAGTTCAATAAATTACCGATACGTCATAAACCGTAAGTTATTTCAATATTCAAATGTTATGTTCATGTATATGTATACATAATTATCTATAAATAATTTGTAAATATCACCAGGAACCGTTTTTGTAAAATTTCAAGATCCATAGTAATTCAAAATTCGAGTTTCGTTTAATGAATTATTTTGTTTTAGAGGAATACAAATAAGTTATGGATACAAAGATGGAAGATGAGGGCAATATCCATCAACATAAAAGGAATGGTCATCCTAGAAAAACTACTACAGCTCAAGATGATGAAATATTTCAGACGTATCAGAGAAACCCATTCAAACGAACTTAGGGAGTAGCAATTGTCAATCAAGTATCCACCACAATAATACGTCGTCGACTCAAATTTTCCGGTCTAAAACACAGGGTCCCTGCCAGGAAAAGGGCGCTTATGGACCTTTACGGACAGACGTAAGTAACTTCGGTTGAAGTTTGCAAATGTATACCTAAATTTTGATTTTACAAATGTAAGCATACTTATCTATCTATATCTATACTAATATATAAAGAGGAAAGATTTGATTGTTTGCATTGAATAGGCTCCGAAACTACCAAACCGATTTGAAAAATTCTTTCACTGTTGGGAAGCTACATTATCCCCGGGTGGCATAGGCTATATTATATTTTTTTTTTTTACTATTTTTCCCGAAGCGAAGCAAGGGCGATTTCCTAGTACTAATATATAAAGAGGAAAGATTTGATTGTTTGCATTGAATAGGCTCCGAAACTACTGAACCGATTTGAAAAATTCTTACACTGTTGGAAAGCTACAATATCCCCGAGTAACATAGGCTATATTACATTTTCAAAAAAAATTAGGGAACCTTAATAAAACTCCAATAATGTAACCCAAGGTGTAAAAAATAAAGAAAACCGAAGCAAAGCGAGGGCGGTTACTCGTTTCATGACATTAGTGAGTCGTTTAAACTGTAAGACTTAATATCTGTTTTTATAAGTAGTTTTTCTGGATGAAAAGGTTTTTACCTCTACTAGTGATGGTCGAGTATCACTATGCAGGATAAATAATACAAGATACCGTTTAATGCAATTAAGAAACAATTATAATTCAAACAAATATATTAGAACACAGGAGGTCTGGACGTATCACTTGCGGTGTTTGGGGCTGGATGTCGTCAGCGGAACCCGGTGAAATATGCAAGATAACTGGTCGCCTAAACAGCGTATATTATACAGGAATCCTTTCTGATATTTTACTGCCAACAGTGCGTATCAATTATCCTAATACAGTACCCATTTATGTGGTGCAAGACAATAGTCCTATTCATAACTCTCGGATAACCCATGAGTGATTTAATACACGAAGAGAAATGTTAAAACTGATCAATTTCCCTCCGAAGAGCCCAGATTTGATTCCAATAAAGAATTTGTGTGGCTTAATAGTTCAACAATGGGATTCAAATCAAAGTTGAACTCGTAATTCCTTATGTTGGTCAAGCTTTTGAGATTTGGGAGTCATATCGAGGCTTGTAAGTATGTTCTAATATGGTTGCATCCATGCAAGAAAGTTTGCAGGACGTAATTGATGCAAATGGCGATTTTAAGAATATTTGGTGAACTGTTTTGACTACATTCATGAAGTCATTTATCATGGATAGAGTGATTTTATTGACATAAAATAATTAGAAACCAACTCTGTTTTTTTAATTACCTAAATTAAAAAGTATAAAAAATAAAAGTTTTACCTCAGATATATTTGCTAACTATTGTACGTCATATGTATGTATATCCATATGATTATATTTATCCATATGATTGAGAAAGCAATGTGAATACTTACAGAAACGTAGAATTAGTAAATGGCAAACATATATTTGCACTCCAAGAGTGATCACATTATTTTGTAACTAATGTCGTCACATATTTTTGCTTTGGGCACTTGTCATTGATGTAATTTTTATATTTTTTTTTTGAATATTGGAACGAAGTTCCTTATCGCGCGTTGTGAAAGGGGGCTAGACGGAAAATTACGACACTTTTGGATTCTTACGAATGACGATACTTTTTTTGAAGTGATTCAGAGAGTTTTACAGAGATGGCGCTGTACAACAAAACAATACTTATCGAAAGGAACTTCGTTCCATCCGGGTGTCCCTTGACACCTCTCATGTTTTTTTTTTTTTAAATATTGTTTATTTGAATATTGGATTTTTTTGAAACTGTGTTTTTAAATTGTTTTTTTTTCATGCTAAAGAAGTATAACTTCTCATGCGCGTACATAACACGTACACGTACACGTATTTTATTAGATATTTTATCGTCACTTTATCAGATGATCCTTCATAGGCAGCATATTTTTCTGCGTACGTGCAGACAGATATTTTTGAACGCATTTATGGGGTAGATATTATTGCTGATGTGTCCATGGTAATATATTTATGCTAGTGACTGTACGACTGTACATTTTACCTTGTTTTATTTCATTAATTTATTTTTTATTAGCAGCCCTTGATACATGTACAAACCATAATTATGTCAAAAATTCGCATTCATCGTCAATACCATTTGCAGTCCACTGTTCTGATCTTCTCTCTTTTAGACCAGTCTATTCGACTAAGAATCTTTACTTCAAACCTTAGTCTACAACTTTTGTGCATTTTTCCTCTATTTCTACCACGTAGTAACAAGTATCTCGAATCAGCCAGCTCTTATTTACACTTAGCATCTACAATCTTACTTCAGTAGCAACAATTCTGCGACAGACTTCAAACAGTTCCTAACATTAAATTTTAAACGTCGCAACCGCTTTTACTTATATACAGGCTGTCCCAAAAGAAGTAACGACAACGAAAACTGGAGATAGCTTGGGGGTTGACCTACCAAATGTCATAATGACCTTAGCAAAAGTGTCACTCTTTTAGAGATTTTGACCTCTGTTTAAAAATCTGTGAAATTCTGCTTCTTCACCCTACTTTCTATTGCAAAGTCCACAAATGAGCAGAGAATTCGATATTTTTTTAGAGCACTTCTCAGATAGTTGTTCTACAATACCAGTAAGTAATTTCATGCCAATCTATGAGGAAAGACTAAGCACAGAAGACATAATAGTACCTAAGAAAAAAGATTCTACATTGAATGTTTTTAATTTTGATTTTTTTCTACATAAAGGAGATGGGGATTTTGGGCTACCGACCGAAACAAGTAAAATGAGAGTTTAAAACTATGGTCATATTTTTCTGTTTTTAAATATTAAATATCAGGTTAATCCGCAATTTAGAAAAAGAGAAATTCAAAAATGAGTATTTGTGAATTTACGTTACAAAATAGAGATAAATCGATATTGTAATTAGAATTGATTTATTACTTAAAAGTATTTATATGACCAAATAATGAATCGAATTGCAAGGGATGAATAATAAAAAAGTTAAAATGATCGTATTTTGTTATAAAATTCATACGTATTACTTAAATGCAAAGAAATACCTGAAGAAGTATATGAATCGATTTTACGTATAAAATCCATCCATCCATCCATCCATCAGCCCTTGGAGGTCCACTGCTGGACATAGGCCTCCCCTAACTTGCGCCACTCTGACCGGTCCTGAGCCTTCTGAATCCAGCGGATGCTCGCTGTCTTCTTCAGGTCGTCAGTCCACCTGGTCGGGGGGCGTCCTATGCTCCTTTTTCCGAGACGTGGGCGCCATTCTAGGACCTTTCTTCCCCAACGGTTATCGGTCCTTCGCACTATGAGGCCAGCCCATTGCCACTTCAGCCGGCTAATTATTTGAGCTATGTCGGTTACCCTTGTTCGTCTACGGATCTCCTCATTTCTGATGCGATCACGTAGAGAAATACCGAGCATAGCCCTCTCCATAGCCCGCTGCGCTACTTTGAGCTTGTGGATTAGGCCAATAGTAAAGCACCACGTCTCGGATCCGTATGTCATCACTGGCAACACACACTGCTCGAACACCTTCGTTTAAACGTCGTACGTTTAAAATACGATATTTTTATTCGGCTTTAACCTGTCCCTTGACCGATGACAGCTCATGAAAAAATATATAAATTTTTGATTGTCACGTAAATGTCACTCACAGGGGCGAGTCACTTTCATACATAGCTGCCATAGAACAAAGAAAGAAACCAGTGCCTTTCACCTATAATTTATTTAGTGATTTCTTTAGTAACACGCTGGAGTTCTTCCTTAATTTGGCAATCAGCAAAATTGGTGACAATGTCAAGAAATCTGACGAGTTTTTTTATCTCACTTTTACAAAATCTCTATTTCGTTATTTTACTCATAAATGGCAATTTATGAGTAAAATAACAAGTTAGTTAATAATAATAAGAAGGTAGTTAATGTTATTATTACAAGACATTACTCATAAATTCGTCTAATTTTCACAAATACTTTTATATTGTTTCGATTGTTTCGATCCTAGTCCAAGATTGTTCGAAGCCATCCCAGTCTCCAAGCTTTGTGGTTGAAAAAAAATGTACTGGGCAATTGTTGCTTATTATTAAAAAAAAATTCCTGTTTAATGGAGATTCGAAAAAGGTGCAACAGGAAAGGTAAAACAGGATATCTTTAAGTTAAAGCTATTTTAAGCAACAATTTATAAAAAGATCAAGCCCATAACAAATTACTATGATCTCACTTTTGCTTCTAATTCAATCCTAGACATTGAAATGGTTTTAACTTAAAATATCCTATTTAAACTTTTAAAGTAGTATATATTGCACCTTTTTGACATCTCCATTAAATAGGCAAGTTATTTAATTAATGAGCAACAATTGCCCAGTACAATTTTTTCATCTTGCAAGGTACGATGAAAGAAATGTTTTTCAATATTTTATTCTACGATTCTGGAGTTTTAATAAATATGTATGTATATCCATGTCAAATTACATTTCTAGCAATAAGGGTCTCGGCGCTTTGCTTTGCACGGACGGACGGACATGAAAAAAATATAAGGATTCCGATTTTACTTCAGAACCCTAAAAAGTAGGGTGAAGGAGCCGAATTTTAGAAAAGTTAAACAATGGTCAAAATCTCGAAATCAGTGACACTTTTACTAAGGTAATTGTTTGATATCTGGTAGGTCATCCCCCATGCTATCTCGTTTTCGTTTGTTGTTCTACTTTTGGGACATCCTGTATATCGTTATACAATAAACAAAGAAAACACGAATATTGAAAAGCAACGATACTACAGTGTGGAATAAAAGTCGAGAGTTCTGTTTCGGCGAATAAATGAAGAGTGTAATGTAATGAAAGCGATGCTTGAGGCGCCCTCGATAAAATAATATATAAGTAAAATGTGTTTGCATCCCATTGTCTGAACCAACGTCAGTGCTTCCAAGAAAACTAGAGGATTCAAATGTTATTTGTTGTGTTTACTTTACTAACTAGCAATATAATAGTCACTCTACAGCTATTCGACCTAACAGGCAAATAAAATTTTCAGTGTACAATTTATACCGTGTGTACTACAGATATTTCATAGGAAATATTTTAGAGGAAATATTTTCTATACACAATCTATGCTGCTTGTTAGGAAAATATTGGTATTGAGTTAGTATTGATAATGTTGTATCTTTGATGTTTTCGAGGTAAGGTTTTTTAAAGCAGCCGACATAAGAAGCTTTGTGTACACAACCCGTATTTATTTTGCAAGAGTAATCATAGAGGTTGAAACAAAAAGAAATAATTTCTTATTTGGAACAAGACTCATACGTAATTAAATGTGCCAGGAGTAAAACGGGAGAATATTTATTCCTGTTTATATTTATTAGTTCCTCGTTTTATATTTATTAGTTCCGAATTAATTTTTAAAACATAAAAACAAGATGGCTCGAATCAGGTGTCCGACAGCTTATTAATTTAGGGTACCGTACCGTCTGTCGGCTAACTTTCATCTTGAAATGCTGGACGGGCTTTATGGAATTTATATGCATCTTCAGAAGAAGCACTTAACTCGGTGTAGAGAGACACACAAAGATGTGAAATCTGCCAATCGCCACGGTTACGGTGGAAGACAATGGTCTTAGGCCACTTACAGACCAAACGTGTCATCAGTGTCGACTGAACGTTCGGTCACAATGAGTTGCAGTGTGTTTTTTTTATATAAATAGCCGACAAACGAGAAGATGAGCCACCTCATTGATAAGAAACACTGTAGGCACTACCGTTGCATCGCTAGCCAAAAAAGAAGACATAAGGAAGAAAGTACTGGTCAAGCCTCCAGTCGGAATACGAGAGTGAACAAAATGCGATTCATTTTTCGTTTCTACGTTGAGAATAACATAAACATAACGTACAATGATAACGTACAATAACATAAACATAACGTGATGCGTGATCGACAGACGGCTTATGCATGCGTATTCGTATTTCGTATGTATGACGAGCAATTGATTATTGTTTACAAAACAATGTGTTGCATTCAGTCTAGAACCCTTTTAACTTCCGCGATGCGTATTGATGTAGTATATTAATGAAAACGCATTAAATCAGAATTTTGAGGGTTCGGTGAGGTGCAAAGTAACGCTGCGTAATTTATTAGGGATGCATCAGGAGAAGTTGAAATGACCGCGCGTTTAATCTAACTAAACCATGTTCATCATCCACAATACCGTGAGGTACAAATTCTGCAATTTTGTATTGAGTTTTGACAAGTTAGTTGAATTGTCGCGTTGTGGTTATTCAAGGTCCTTCGCAGTCATATGAACGCAGCCTAATGTAAACTTAATCCTTCTCATTCAACGAGAGCGGATCCCAGCGGTTAGATAATGACATATTGTGATATTGACAAATTAATTACTACAGGTTATAATGAGAAAACGTTATCTGCACGATGTCGATCTACGGCGATAGAACCGCCTGCGCCTGTTCAACGTGTACAGTCAGCAAAACAAGTATGTAATATATGGTACGAAAAATGTTCTGTCATGTTTAATATTACAGAATGTTTGTATTTTTATCAGTGTAAACATTGATAACACATGCTCTATGGAGAACAAAACAACAAAAGAAAATGTCCGATAGTAGCGATTCTGCGGCAAGCAGCCTCATTTCCACGGAACTCGAACGTCACGATCAGTCAGATCAATCCGAATCAATGAGGTCCAATACAGTGAAGGTGCATTTTAAGGACTCTGACACATTACTCACCACCTTATAAGCTAACATATTAAAACATACAATAAAAATAGTTTACATACATTATCTGGAACATTAGTCTATTTTTGCTTACTATAAGCTTTAACAATAAGTATAATTAGATATTATTGTAATCCACGAGAACTAATGCCGACAAACTGCTTCGCAGTTTGACATGCATGTAGAGAATGATATTATACTTGTTTGTTAAAATTATTATAAATAAAAAAGGTGCCTCTGTTTTCACAGGATAATCCCGAAATTTGGTTTGCGATGCTGGAAAGACAATTTGACAATATCGGGATCACAAAAGATCATGCCAAGTACACGCACGTCATTACGAATAAAGACATGCAGCACGCAAAGGAGGTGAACGATATTATTGTGAACCCCACACAAACCAATCGTTATGGGAAGATTAAGGATGAGCTCATTAGGCGTCTTTCAGCATCCCACGAGAGAAAGGTGAAACAGCTTCTCACGCCTGACGATCTGGGAGATAGGAAGCCTTCTCAATTGCTCCATCATCTGCAGGACCTGGCAGGCCCATCAATTTCAGAGGAATTCATCCAGAACAACTGGTGCAACAGGCTCCCATACAACCTGCAGATAGTGTTGGCCTCGAAACCCTCCCGTTCCCTTGAAGAACTTGGAGATCTGGAAGTGATCTCAACAATGCTTTATCAGGTCGCGGCAACATCGAGCTCCAGCGTAGCACCAAGCGACCACAGGGAGATAGCGGAACTAAAGAAGATGGTGGAGCAGCTATCATTGAAGCTGGATAGCTTTTCCCATCAATCACGACGTCCCACCTGAGGAACTCGACACCATCGTCACAAGTCACGTTCACTTTTGCGAAGTAGGTTCAGGTCCCATACCAAGCCAAGGTAGCTCCTTGGCCTTGCAAATAAACGTCTATTCTATTCTACCGCCTGCAACCATTGTGCTGGTACCATAGGAAGTTTGGACCACAAGACCATAAATTTCAAAGGCCCTGGGACTTCACGACGGCGGAAAACACCACAAGTAGTCGAACGTGACGACCGACGGCTGCACAAACGCGACAAGGCACTTATTTGTTGAGGACCACGCTACAAGGCTACAGTTCTTGGTTGATACAAGAAGCAACCTTTGCGCACAATACCTCAAAACATCCAACATCACACACGCACCACTCCAGGTCCCCCAGTTTCCTGTACAGTCACGTGCAATAATATATATACATTGTCACGTTTTCAAAAATATCTAAACTTGTAACAATCCATAAAGAAGTGAACGACAATTCGTTCAAAATTAAGTAACCATTAAACGATGTCAAAATAAGGTATACACGTTTATTCCACATTAATGTAATCGACACAAAATCAAAAATAAATTCACACTTCGAATATCATTTTTAACTATCCATGACAATTTCTATAACATGTATACAATTGTACACATGTAATAGACATTGTCATGGCTACATTAAAATGATATTAGAAGTGTATACTTACTTTTGCCGATTTTGTAACTTCCTTTCAAACCATCCTTCCAAACTAGGCTTTTGATTTAAAATTTAGTTAAAATTTACCAAAATGCTTAAGTAATTAAGTAGGCTGTGAGCAAGTCGTAAACTTCTTTGCGTTGTTGATCATTAGTTTTTAGTAAACCAAAGGGCATTCAAGATTTATTTTAAGATATATGAATATTTTAATTTATTTTTATTATTTTAATATTTAATTGTTAAAATGTAATTTCTACCATACTGCATACATTGTGCCTTATTTTATTACTATAGTATCTATCCCTTTTTCATTTTAATTTTTACCCACAGCGGAAGGAACGAAACGAACGCGGTATATGCATTAGGGTTTAGAGGTTGTTTGTTAGTTAGTTTGTATGTATGTTACCGTTTTTTATGAAAACTACTGGGCCAATTTCATTGCAGTTTTTTGCATTCAAAAGGTATCACTAAAGAGCGGGTTTATAGAATAAAATATATCTATATTTTATGTCGGTATGCCACCAGAGGGCGCTGCAGTAGCGTGATACGAGAAGGGGTTTTTCAAAATTTGTATTTTTATCCTCTGCTGTCTGTACCTACACGCTGCTAACTATTCCAATTTTTTGTAATACGCTTTTATACACACCCTCGTAGTAAGTTTTTACCTGTGTCGTAGGTGGCATAGATGACACATCACACATCCCAATAACAATGACTCGAGTACCAACAAATATTTAACTGTTTTATAAATATGTGCCCCAGCCGGGAATCGCACCCGGGAATCTAATCACTTCGCAGGCAGATTCGCTCTCGCTACCAACTAGGGTATAGATAATTTCTACTTGGAAATTTGCAAGTATAATAATTATCCAAATTACGAATAAAACAATCAGGACGCCTTTTTATTAGTACAACATTAATTAAGAAAGTTACATGTCTTATTTTGAATTGCTTTATTTACAAAAAAAATCCTTTCTCCAAATTAATTGTGGCGCTTTCATTGGTCCAATTGGATCAAGGCTACCACAAAGTATGTATTTTATTTTTAACCGACTTCAAAAAAAAGGAGGTTCTCAATTCGACTGTATTTCTTTTTATGTTTGTTACCTCAGAACTTTGGACTGGGTGAACTGATTTGGATGATTCTTTTTTTAATCGAAAGCTGGTGCTTGTGGTGTAGTCCCACATAAAGGAGAACCCCAATTTTCGGCCTAGAACCATAATAATATGTAATCTGTGTTAGAACATCGGACTAGACAAGAGTAAACTATATACCAAAAAATTCGTCTTATTTATAAGATAAACATATTTAAATCTTAGCTTCAGCTGCTGTTGCCAAATGAACAAAATAATGCAAAAAAGTTTTCACAGTATTTACCTCATTACATACGATTTTATAATCGATTGAATCGATTGATATTGATCGATTGATTTAAAGATTAAAGATTTATTTAAAGATTTTATTTGTCATAAAAACAGTTTTACAATAGACATATATGATTGTAAACAACGACAATAGTTGAGACTGTGTCGCCGCTGTTTACGCCCACCTCGGAGAAGCAAGAAATACAAAAAATACCTTAAATCTATTACAATGACATATTTGTGTGGATGTGCGTGTGTGTGTGTGTGCGTTTGTGTATGCATGCGTGTGTATGTGTATGTGTGTGTGTGTGTGTGGGTGCGTGTGTGTATGTTTGTTTGATGGAACATAATAATATATTTTATGTATTATTTATTGATTATAATTATAATATTAATTTATTTTGTACATATAAATCAAAACTATGTAATATATTATAATTACCATTTAATCGTTACGCTAATTTTATTAAATTACATTTCGAATATTTTGACATCGATTAATCGACTGACAATAAAGATGATGTAATCCCTAATAATGTCATTTTGGTAACCATAGTATTTATAAATAACACCACTGTATTGTCATATTTCTCATCGATCTTTCATCTTTCTACGCGTGTTTTGTATATTTTTTATTTATTTATCCAACTTTATTTATTTAATTCCTGGAAAACTAGTGAAAAAACACGGACATAACCAAGCACAGATTGTCATGCAATTATTGAAAAATGATTTGCCATGCGTAATATTTATCAGTTCTCATGATAGAATTTTCAAAAAATACAAAACCACGGTAACGGATAGTGGAATTCCACCCAAACCCTTTTTTGAAATTTATTTTTAACTCTATTTTCAGCAAATTTTTAGTACAAAACAGATTAAAAATTGACTTTTTTACAGTGTTGACATTCAGATAATGTTATTTAGCCCCGAATTTGAATGCTTCCGATCAAACAAAACATGTTTTATCGCATGTTTTATAATCGAACGCTGCAGGGGACATCGCAAAACCGATGGTATTATTTTGTTAAATATAAAAATTATATTAGGCAATAATTGTAACTTTTGTTGGTGTTACCGTAAATTTTATTAAAGAAGTTTACAAAAAAAATAAGATTTTATCTTTTTGAAATTTTATTTAAGAAAATTCGAAGTAAGTATGAAGTCAGGGGACACGGTAAAAACGCAAGTTTCAATTTTTGGCGAAAATGCCCAAATATTAATTTTTTGAAGTGAGTATGAATAATACGCTTTAAAAATTATTATAACACTAGCTGTTACCCGCGAACGTACTTCGTACGCCGAAAATAAAGATCCCTTCATTAAAAAACATGTTTTTCGTAAATTGACTTACGAATAGTTTGCAAACAGACCACTCAATCGAAAAATGGACTTAGCAGACCCATATTATTTTTGAGAGACTTTTTCAACGATGCCCCGCACTATGGGGTGCGTGACGGAAAAATTTATCCCCATAATACCTCTAGGAGAGGTACCCTAAAAACATATTTTTAAAAATATTATTCTACCAATTTAAAGTTTAAATAAACATGTATATTCTTGCTAAATAACAGCTTTCTAGCACTAAGGGTATCAGCGATATGCTACGGACGGATGGATGGATGGACGGACGGACGGGTATGACGAAACTCGGAAACTATGAGAATTCTGTTTTGACTTGGGAACCCTAAAAAGAGTCATAAAAGGCGCTCCATAAATAACGAATCAATCAACTACATATAGCAAAATTTTACCTTATCTCTCAGGAACAGGTCTATTTTCCGGGATAAAAAGTAAGTTATGTCCTTTCCCGACCTCAATTCTATATCTATACCAAACATCAAAATCGGTTCAGTGATTTAGGCGTGAAAGAGTTATCCCTCAAGAACAGGTCTATTTTCCGGGATAAAAAGTATCATATGTTCTTTCCCGAGCTCAGTTATATATCTGTACTAAATTTCATCAAAATCGGTTCAGTGGCTTGAAAGGGTTATCCCTCAGGAACAGGTCTATTTTCCGGGATGAAAAGTATCAATATGTCCTTTCCCGAGCTCAATTCTATATCTGTACCAAACATCAAAATTGGTTCAGTGATTTAGGCGTGCAAGAGTTATCCCTCAGGAACAGGTT
>OZ010680.1:13419674-13732580 GCA_963932265.1 Thymelicus lineola
GAAGAGAATATAACAAGAATGTGAGGAAAAATAATTTATGGGCGATCTGAGCTTGGGAGTGGGGAGAGGGGGGTTTAAGGGTAAAAAACGGTTTATCTCAATTACAAGTCCTATGGAAAAAGTTAAAAGGCAAAGTTGAAGGTAATAAAAAGAGCTACAACTTTTGTATTTAGGTACACTTTTTTTACATAACTTCAAAATTTATGTGAAAAATTCAAATAACCAAGTTATTGTTTTTTTTTATCTTTCACAAAAATTTTTTTTCACGAAATTGGTAAAAACTTACCTTCTATGTCCCAAACATATTATATTTTTAAACGCTTTTATTTAGCTTCACTTCGGAGCATCAAAGCATCAAATCTTCAATATTATGATCAAAATGCTACTCTATTTACACGGCAATAAGGTTATTAAACGCTTTTATATTTAGCTTCACTTCGAGGATCAAAGGATCAAATCTTGTAACGTTAATTTGAATGACTTCCCTTTAATGAAAATTGATGAAATTTGGCAGACATGTGTATTTCCGATGACAATACACGAAAATCATATTTTAAACTAATTTTCATTGTTTATTTGTTGTTAAATTAAAAAAAAACGATTTTCAGACTTTAGACGCATAATTCTCTATGTTCTATTTACGTAGAGACTTGAAATTTTCACAACTTGTAGCTAATTTTATAAACTAAACATTATTGAAAAAATAAAAGCGTTTAAAAAAAAATTTTTTTAGGATTCAACTTATTTATTAAAGTGAAACTTTTATTACATCGTCTCAAACTTTTTGGTCTGTGTGTCGCATGTCGCGTGACGGTCGGCCGCGGAGTGGGGGTAAAGTGAAAGGCGCTCGACAGAGCAGCCAAGGCTAATATGGCGACGCCACGCCGATGGTTCGCAGCTGACCGTGTAGTGTGTATATAGTCTATACTATAGACTATTACTCATTTGTGTCAGTGCTCCACGCTATTTGTTTGTTTTTATCAGTGTTTAATGTAAATGTTGCTATTTCTTGCTTTTGATAAACAACGACACAGCTAGTCAGTCCGAAAAACTGATCAACGAGGATGATGCCATTTTAATACCCTAAATCGAATATTTATCCAAAAATTTTTAGTTAAATGTCTACAATACGAAAAAAACTTTCACTTATACTTACCGTGGTTTCATAAAACCACACAATCATTTTATTTTTAATATATTTATTTTTTTCATCTTAATTTGACTTAATATCGAAAAAGCACCCTAATTTTTAATTGAAAATTCACCCGTCAAAATATCAGCTTTTTTCAAAAAGTTGGCGTGCTTTCTGTTCGTTGAAATCTCTACCCCCACTTCCCGACCTCAGATCGCCCGTAAATTATTTTTCCGTTCATTCTTGTTATATTCTCTTCCTTTTGCACTGATCTAGTAAGAGAAAAAACTTATAAAAACCAATAAAATGGATTACCAAAACCACTCATAACAGGCCTCCTAAAAAGATAGAAATAAAAAGTTCCTCGTAAAATATATTATACTAGCTGTTGCCCGCAGCTTCGCACGAGGAAATTATTTATAATACTGCGACTTTAAATTGAGATGTAAGCTATCCTATCTTTCAAGTTGGATCAAACTGCACACGGTGTGCATTTGATTAAAATCGGTTTAGTAGTTTAGGAGTCCATCGCGGACAAATAACGTGACACGTAATTTATTTATATTAAGATTATATTGTCTACTAATAACACTAATTTTGCAAATACTACAAAGCACGAGTACAATATTCCATTGATTGAATCAATGTTATTACCTACGAACGATGTATGTGGAATTTCCGTCACAGCAGGAAACGTATGCGAGGCGGAAAGTGCACCTCGTACATCGTACTTCACGTAATAATATGTCTGGAAGGAAATCTGAGTCTTATGTGTTCAAATGTCACTTGAAATCGAGTTTATATTATATCCACGGGTGCAATGTGAAAAGCAATATAGCTGCTTTGTAGATGACTCTTTTCACTTTACACCCATCGATAGATGTAAGACTATATTACAGTCGGGATTATATATCAGGTCAATCATTCACAAATAACACTGGATAATTCTCTTATCATCTATTCTATATGACATGTTGGTTTTTATCGTATAAAATTAAGTAGCTTTACAGTCGGATGTACCTGGATGGGTTATTGCTTGTGAAATAGTCAATATCGAAAGTTTCTTTGAGACGTCGAACCCAGTCAACATTAACAATGACAGAAGTTATAATAACTCCGAACATGTGTCGGTTAGCGCTCTCCGTGAAACAGACCAAGGCCTCTACAATTGTGCACAGAGACCTGTGCTCTGAAATAAACTGTTAATAGGTTCAAGTTATCGAAAGGAAATGCTGCACAAAAAATCGGAAACTGGACGCGAAATGAAAATCAACATAATAAAAAATGCTAAAAAAGTAAGATCGCCAAACAAATGTAAATGGACACTCAAGCGACAACAGTAGCTGGAGTGTGAGTTTTCGCAAGGATTTACTTCACCAACGCGTTTGTGTTTAAGCAATAAAAATGTATGGAGTTATTGTCAGCGCCTCTAGCGAACAGTTAAAACAACTAACACTGCGAGTGTGAGTTTCAAAATATCGTTTACGTGAACTTTTTAGTCAACGTTGAATGTAACATATCGTTCGAATGGAAGTATTTTGACGTGTGCGCGAGTGTAAGTTGCTATTTTGTAGTTAACTATTGAAAAAATACGCAACTTTAATAGTAGAGTTACTCACTTGATGTTTGACAAGTTTAGTGAAACGCATAGAACCCACGACCATCGAATTTCGAGTCCGAACTCTTACCGCTACGCCAACTCGTGCTCTAATGCATGAAAAGTAATAAAAAGATCTACAACTATTGTATTTACACTTTTTTACATAACCTCAAAATTTATGTGAAAAATTCAAATAACCAAGTTTTTGGTTTTTTATTTTTATCTTTTACAAAAATGTTTCTTTTTCACGAAATTTGGTGAAAACTTATCTTTTTATTTCCCAAATATACTGTATTTTTTTTTGATTTGAAATATTTATTTTTCCCCCTTATTTTGACTTAATATCGAAAAAGCACCCTAATTTTCAATCGAAAATTCACCCCACTTCTAGACCTCAGATCGCCCGTAAATTATTTTTCCTTTAATTTTTGTTATATTTTCTTCCTTTTGCAATGGGTTTCATCCTACTATATTCTTTTTTGTTTTCAAAAATTATCGGCACTGGTCTAAAAAGAAATAAAAGGCAGATATAACATTCGCAAAGAAATGCAACGAATGACGTGAAGTCGCTTTTTCACTATGTGTGCATGACAACCATATTGACAACTAGCAGTGGTATCGTAGAGACACATACTTCTTTGTGTGTTTCTTTAATCTGAGGAAAATATAAACATGCAAAGAGAAGGAATATAATTGTATTTTTATTGTAATTATCTGAGATCCCTGAGGCTATCCATACGAGCTGCAGGTTTGCAATGAAAAAGGCGTACACAGCACGTTAGAGTTAATGGATCCAATATTGCACTAAATTAAATTTTAATTTTAATTAGCTATATTTCCGCCGTCCATTCAAGCTTTTGCGTTGAAAGAGACCTAATCGGATTATTTACTTTGGAGCGAAAATTGAAATTACATTGCAATCGGCTTAAATGTACAAGCACCTGGGTGTACCAGGCCAGCTTCACAAAGTCACATTTGATGAAACATAACCCTTCCTTGGCAGTCGGGTAAATATTGTCAAAGTCAAAGTCAAAATATTTTATTCATATAGGTATCACTGATACACTTATGCACGTCATTTTTTGGCTTTTCGGAAGGTGCTTTGTCGTGGAGGAGAAGAAAAGCCTAAAGAAACTCCTCAGCACATCTTTTAAAAAAATATTACAAAAAAAAAGATAATAATACAAAAGTATTTACTATTATGAGCGGAACTGGTTTCAGAGCTGGTCATTTCCATGCGTCTTTGTCATTTAAATACTCGTCTACACTATAATATCCCTTGCCTAACAATTGTGTCTTTACACGTTTTTTGAAAGTTTCTATTGGCAAGTCACGTATTAATTTTGGGATTTTATTATACAAATGTATACGATGCCCTATGAAAGATCGCTGCATTTTACTCAGGCGGAACGAAGGCGTAACTATTTGATGCATTCTTTTCGTATGGCGATTATTAATATCAAAATTTTGTTTATACGCGTTTATATTCTTCCGTATAAAAACTACATTATTAAAGATATACTGGGAAGCTACTGTAAGTATACCTATTTCCTTGAACTTTTCACGCAAAGATTCCCGAGACCTAAGTTTATAAATAGCCCTAACTGCACGTTTCTGGAATATGAAAATTTGTTTTATATTGGCTGCTTTGCCCCACAGCAAGATGGCATAAGACATAACACTGTGGAAATAAGCAAAATAGACTATCCTAGCAGTTTCGACGTTGAACGGCCACAGACGGCTCGGCGCGGCGCCTCCGGCGAGACGAGTGCTGTAAAATATTATCTATACCAATATTATAAAGAGGAAAGATTTGATTGTTTGTTTGCATTGAATAGGCTCCGAAACTACCGAACCGATTTGAAAAATTCTTTCACTGTTGGGAAGCTACACTATCCCCGATATGAAAATTCAGACCCCTATTTTTGCTAGTTAGGAGATGAATTTCCAAAAATCCGTTCTTAGCTGACGTCTCCTTAGCATAATCTATTTCTCTGCCAAATTTCATCATAATCGGTTCGGTAGTTTCTGAGATTTTTTGTTTAATCAGTGGTGTGTCTCTTCAATTTTATATATATACTAGCAATTGCCCTCGCTTCGCTTCGGAAAAACTCTTAGGTGTTTTAGTTAACTTACGTAACATATTCTTAAAGCAGCATGATCGCTCATTAGAACCACGTTACTATGAAAGGTCAATACTCGAAATAACGATTCGATATTTTTAGGGTTCATTACCTCAAAAGAAAAAACACGGTTTCCTTAAGATCCCGTCTGTCTGTTTGTATTTCAAGACCTTTTTTCTCAGGAACGCGTGAAGGTAACAAATTAAAATTACATAATCCATCACTCAGGTCTACAATCCCTAGAAGCTGTGAAAACATATAATATTCTGTATCGTCAACGCAATGAAAAAACATTCGGCTAGAAGATATGTCTTAGGTAAAACATAGGTTAAATAAAAAATCTTAAAACTGTGAATTTGTAAGTATCACAAAAAAAAATTATAAACCTATTTGCAGAACTTGGTAATTTGATCGGGACACATGTCGATACATATTATATGGGGACAACAGTTTTTCAACGGCAAAGTTAAGTTTGTTCCGTTTATCTTTTCGTTACACAGCTGTTAGGTTTTACTAAATAGTTAAGTTAGGTTCAACAACCTTAGCTCGCACTAAGCCGGTTGCTTTTACTTATTATTATTATTTCATCATAGTATTTTCTAAATTTTGTGTTTCCTACGATGCTCTTCCCTTTTTCCTTAGTACTTAAATAACATTGAATAAATAAATTGTATTATGACGTTTGCTGATCCATCAGTATTTCACATTAGGTACCCAGACTTTAAAAAAAGAAGTAGTCTTAATTATATTGGAGAACCAAGGTACAATCTATGTCTATACTAAAACACATCAAGATTGGTTCAACGATGACAGAAGTTAAGGTTAATTCGATGAGTTATTTGATACCTAATAGTAATAAAGGTGCAACACATTTTCGCATTTATTACATTGTAGTTTTGGCAAATCAATAATTCGGCAAAGGATCGCTTATTGCTTCACAGAAAATGAGAAAATTTAGCACTCTGCACTCTCAACACGATGTTCCTCAGAACTGCATTATAACAGAACTACAACATCACTACTACGGAACGCTAAAAATCACGGAACACTTAGTTATTTCAAAGAACAATCCTAAGCTTGATTTAACATGCCGCAATACGTTTTGTTTAGTGGAGTTATGTATTTTATTATCAATTAATCAATTTTTTCAATGTCTATTAATTGTACAACACTAAATTACGATTTTCAACCCCTTCCAGAGTGAAATATAAAAAAAATGCTAAATTTACGTTGGAGGCCATAAAATACGCAATTAATGATTTAAAAAAGTGAATATAAAAATAGATATTTAGTAAAAAAATACTTCAGTGCCATATTCTAGCTCCATCTTGCGAAATGTAAATAAACTAAGAAATGCATGTATGCCTTATTTTGTGTGAAGAAAAGGTTTTTGTAAGTTTAAAACAAATTAAAAACTCGTTTCTCGGTTTTGGTATCGATTTACAACTTAAAAAATAATTTATTTCGAAATCACAAACATACACTTCCATTATATTTATAAGTATTTGAATTATTGTAAAGTAAAAAATAAGTACTCCAGTGCCACGCTTTGGCTCCACCTTGCAAAATATAAAAAAAAAACTAAGAAATGTATGTACCTATGGCTCAATTTGTGTGAAGAAAAGGTTTTTGTAAGTATGTTTAAAACAAATCGGCTCATATTTTATTTTCTCGCTTTGTTATGGAACCCTAAAAAATTGCCTATAATTTAAGTTGAAGACTCGATATTGTAGTAAAGTCCTGTTGAAATCCGTTCAGTAGCTTCAGAGATTAATGAAGACAAACAAACAGACAAACAAAAATTAAAATATCGGTTTTGATATCGTGCTAGTAACGATTTATGACATGAAAAATGCAGTTATTTCGAAATCACAGACAGACATAATTATATTGTATATTAAAGGTGTATGTATTAAAGTCGTTGGCGTGAATCAACAAATACAGAGCCATCTAGTTGCCAAGATAGTAATCGATTATTTATTGGATATCGGTTACTCATACAGACTTAATTTGCGTTTTTCTACCACTTCCCAGGTGAAATTTATAAAATGTTGAAATTATATTGGAGGACATAGATACGCAAACAATATGCTCTTAAAAACAAAATACAAAAATAGATATCCACTCAGTAATAGGGATTTGAATTAATGAAAAAAATGACTTTTAAATGCATTTTATGGCCTTTCCATGCAATATAAGTAAAATCTAAGAAATGCATGTATAACTCTTTTTGTACGGAGAATACGTTTTTAATAGTTTAAAATAAATCAGCTGATATTTTTTTTATTTTTCATACAAACCATCCCTAATCATCCCTTTAGTATGGAACCCTAAAAAATTGCTTAGTTGTTAAGTTGAACACTTTGCAATATCCTAGTAAAAGTGTTGTTAAAATTCGTTCAGTGGTTTCGGAGATTAGCGGAGACAAACAAACAGACAGACAGACAAAAATTTTAAAAAATCATTTTTCGGTGTTCGTATCGTGCAAGTAACGATTTGCAACTTGAAAAAATCATTTATCTCGAAATCACAGACAGACTCTTCAATTTTATTAATATGTATAGATGTATAGACGAGTAGATAGATTTTACTATGATCACAGAAGACATGGCTGCAAACCCATTAATGGCCCACTACTGGGCACGGGTCTCCTCTTGAGGAGGCCTAGAGCATATTCCACCACACTGTTCCTGTGCGGATTGGTGGAGGGGTTAGTGGCCAACCCAAGTGTTGAACTTTCATGCCGCCCGAGGGATTCCGACGTGGCTTAACGACTGTTATCTTATGATAACAACCGGGACTGACGGCTTTAAGTGCCCTCCGAAGCACGGAAACGCTCGAAGAGTTTTTTGCCACTAGCGGTCATCCATGCAACTATCGACCGCTGGGCTCTGAGCGCTTCATACAAGAGATTAAATAGTACATAATTGTACAGACGACTCACTCAGAAAAATCATTTAAATAAATAGCGACTATTGTTCTAGGTAATTAGGTACTTGCTTAGGTATTTTAACCTAAGATGATGGCCGTACGGCATTATGTTAATGTGTAACTTGTCTATGAAACAAATATTATCTATTTTAAGTGTTCAGGTATGTATGAGTATCAAATCTGGAATGACATACAACGAAAAACGTAAAAAACGTGACATTCGGATCCTTGTTATTGTTTATGCAACGGAATGCGATGCAATATGCTTTTGCATTAATTTTAGTTAATATTGTGTAGCGCGACGCAGCGCGTTGTATCGAACTTACGTGTGATATGTGTGATGACGTCATGTGTTAATTAGGAACGTGTGACAGCCCTTATGAATTTACTTGTCAAAGTCAAAGTCAAAATATTTTATTCATATAGGTATCATTGATACACTTATGCACGTCATTTTTTTGGCTTTTCGGAAGGTGCTTTGTCATGGAGGAGAAGAAAAGCCTAAAGAAACTCCTCAGCACATCTTTTAAAAAAAAATATTACAAAAAAGATATTATCATACAAAAGTTTACTATTCTGAGTGGAACTAGTTGCAGAGCTAATCATTTCCATGCGTCTTTGTCATTTAAATACTCGTCTACACTATAATATCCCTTGCCTAACAATTAGTGTTTTTACACGTTTTTTGAAAGATTCTATTGGCAAGTCACGTATTAATTTTGGGATTTTATTATAGAAATGTACACCAAGCCCTATGAAAGATCGTTGCACTTTACTTAGGCGGAACGAAGGCGTAATTAATTGATACATTCTTTTTGTTTGGCGATTATTAATATCAAAATTTTGTTTACACGCGTTTATATTCTTCCTTATAAAAACTACATTATTGAAGATATACTGGGAAGCTACTGTAAGTATACCTATCACCTTGAACTTTTCACGCAAAGATTCCCGAGACTTAAGTTTATAGATAGCCCTAACAGCCCTTTTTTGGAGTAGGAAAATTTGTTCTATATTGGCTGCTTTGCCCCACAGCAAGATGGCATATGACATAACACTGTGGAAATAAGCAAAATAAACTATCCTAGCAGTTTCGACGTCAGTATACTGCCTTATTCTCCTAACAGCATAAGCAGCGCTACCAAGTTTTGTCGCGAGATTTGTTATATGTGGGCCCCATTGAAGTTTACTATCTAAGGTCACCCCTAAAAAGACCGTTGATTCCTCCATATGCAATGTTTCATTATTTAGTTTAAGAGATTTGCTGACTTTTTTAACATTAGGTAACACAAACTCTATACATTTAGTTTTTTTTGCATTCAAAAGTAAGTTATTGATAGTGAACCAACGCGACACATGCGAAAGAGCACTATTTACGTCGTCGAAATTTACTTTATTCCTTTCACACTTAAATATTAATGATGTATCATCAGCAAATAGTACAATATCCGCTTGGTTCTTTACATAATGTGGTAAATCATTAATATATACCAGAAAAAGAAACGGACCCAATATAGAGCCCTGCGGTACACCCATCACAGCCGGTGACCCCGATGACTTAATATCGTTTATGCTTACTTTTTGTATTCTATCACTCAAATAAGACGCGATCAAGCTAAGGGCCTTGTTTTTTATACCATAGTGGCCAAGTTTAAGCAGCAATGTTTCGTGCTCAACACAATCAAATGCCTTAGATAAGTCACAAAATACACCTATGGCATTTTGTGATGCTTCCCATGCTTCAAATATATGCTTTAAAAGCCTAGCCCCGGCATCGGTTGTACTCCGGCCTTTCGTGAAACCGTATTGCTCAGGATGTAATAATTTATTATTATTGAAATGGGTTAACATTTGATTCAGTATTATCTTTTCGAAGATCTTACTAAGAGTTGGTAAAACAGAAACTGGTCTATAGTTATTAACATCAGTTTTTTCACCTGTTTTAAAAAGTGGAATGATTTTGCTGCATTTCATAAGATCTGGAAAGATACCGAGATCTATACATTTATTAAAAACTACGACCAAATATGGTGCTATAATATCTATAATATACTGTATTATTTTTACCGAGATGCCCCACAAGTCACCTGTATTCTTTACCTTCAGAGACTGAAATGCTTTAATTAAGTCTCTAGTGGTTATATGTTTAAATTCAAATAAAATGTTACATTCATTAACATGATTTTTTAATATAGAAAGTGCTTCCGCCGGTGAAGAAGCTAGTGAACGGGTTAACGTTATAGGAATGTTACAGAAATGATTTTCAAACTCGCTTGCCACGTCTTTATCAGCAGTGATTATATTTTTATTAATCAACAATTCGTAACTGAAATCACAGGACTTTGCGTTACCGTTCTCACTGCTAATTATATTCCAAATCGTTTTTATTTTGTTATCCGAGTTAATAATTTTGTCCTTTATGTACATTGATTTCGCCTGAATGCAAACGATTTTAAAGATTTTAGAATAATTTCTCACATGCTCGTGGAAAGTTGGAGAAAAATTGTATTTTTTCTCGGCATAGAGGTCATACATTTTGTTTCTACTTTTATAAATACCTACAGTAGACCAATCACTAAATTTACTATTTTTGGCTATATCTATGTACCTATGCTTGAATATTCGATTAAATTCGTTATTTATGTTAGTAGACAATGTGTTATACGAGTATAGTTTAATTGGATCTCTTTGTTGTAACCATAACTGCGTTTGCATTTTTGAATGAATTTTTTCTTTAAAAGTTGAAATCTTATTTTTAGTTATTGGTCTACACTTTATTAATTGTTTTTTCTTATTGACAGAATTATACAACGAAATTTTTTGTCCGCAGTGGTCTGACCTCAACTTACTGAATATCTCTTTATTCAAAATCTCACAATTGCAAAATATATTATCTAAACACGTAGCTGTAGTTTCAGTAATTCTGGTCGGCTCATTGAATAATGGATTTAAATTGAAGCATTTAAACAAACTCAATAGCCTAGTAGCCATGGTACTATCTAATAAAATGTCTACGTTGAAGTCGCCACATATCACTAATCCTTTTCTAGAGCCTAACCGTTTAAGTACATCCTCCAGTGTATCTTCGAAAATACTAAAGTCGCCAGAGGGGGGCCTATATACACAGACTATAATAAACCGCTCCAGTTCCACACAGGAACTTCATAGCTAAAGTGCGGAGTGCGCCAGGCCTGTTATGATGTGATTTACGATGTACTTACGTGCTAGTTTAAGTAAAGTGTGTAAAACCCACGGTAATGTTAATAATTTTATAGTATCTCACATAGCATTCTGTTTCAGACGATGTACTCGATAAAACGTTATTTATAAATTTGAAACAAATGTACTTAATTTTTTTATATCTGTTTCACCAAAACCACCAAATATAGATATACCTGCATCAATCACACTGCTTTCCTGCTTTTGTTGAATTGATTGTAATCCAATAAAGAAAAATATAACTAATAAATAAAAAAAATATAACAAATAAATAAAAAATAACGCTACACACTAATGGAACATAATAACAGTGGCTACAATCCGATTACCAGTTACAGAGAAACCCGTGATACATCCATGGGTATACCTGTAAAATTTCGTATATTTATTTGGAACACCGAACAGATTAAGTGAATACTTTTAGTTTCAATAATATTATTTGGCCACTTTGATATTTTTTCTTATAATACTAGTAAATTATAATTAATTTTTTTTAACGAAAATGTATTGGCGAAAAATGGGTAAACTTTTTAGTATTTTCTCTTTGAAGCATTTCAAAAGAGGTTTCATATTAATATATTCCCGTAAGGAATTAGCCGCCAAAAGAGCAGACTTGTTGCCAGCCAAGAATGAGAGAGGAAAAAGAAAGAAAGATCTGGCTCTTAAGCCTCCAGCCGGAACACGACGAATCTATTGGCGACTGACTTAAGCATGGAGCTATCCAGGCGAACTTTACGGAGAAATAATGGTATTAATCAAGTATTAATGGACTATTAAAATCAATATTACCAATACATTTCAGCTAAAATTCCGAAGTTTAACGCCAGGACTATAATATTATTAAGTGTATCTTTATATTACAGTCGAAATATGTTGTATGAAACTGATTGAGTTGATAACAGACTGGCGTGTATTCAGTGTACTAGGGAAGCAGTATAATACGGTCGATGCAACATGATAAGGTACAGTTCGACGGATAAATGTGAAAACACGTCAAATTTTAATTAATGACCGACCGAAAAATTGGTTTCAGTTTTGGCCAATTTAGAATAGAATAGAATAGAATAGAATATTTTTATTTCATAAGATGCTGCAACAACAAGGAAAAGAAAAATAAAATATAAAATAAAAATAAAAAACTTAAACAACTATGATAGTAATGTGTTGCAGTCAAACTGTATGAAAAGGGACCGCACTCAGCAATGGCCGCAGTAAAACTACGACCGCTGGTTTTCAGGGCGATCCCGAGTTCGCGTAGCTTTGCCTGTGGTGTCACCTTTCTTTTGGTGTCAATTTCGGCTTTAGTTTCGGTATCGGCCAACAACTGGCCTAAAAAATAATTACATAATTACATATTTTGTTACGTAAGTTTAACTATTGTTTTTTTTTTCTAACGCCATTTAACTGCCTGTATAAAATATCAAAAAGTACTAAAATATCACTTCCGTATCTAAATTATATAGTAATATCTATAGATACTCGTATCTTCTCTTGTAGTTGAGTTCAAGGTTTGTACTATTCGGAGCGAATCGACCGAGAGACACTCCCGATCGTTGTTGATTAACCAGAAATAGCTTGAATATATTTAATGATACCCATCAAACAAAAGCCCTACAAATTTTTATTTTTACACGAGGGAATAGCCCTGCAGTTGGTGCTCCCGTAACTTTAATTTTTTACAAGCTTGTATTTAATTTTCAATGTTTGCAACTTTGTTAGAATATTTCATTGGTTCAAACCTAACAAACTAGAAATACTTTCTCTTACTAACAGTTAAATTGAACAAATTAATTGAATTTGGTATTATCGAAAATTTCTCTCTAATAAACATAATGGATGCCAGTTCGACGATACTTGTATTATTTGTATTCGATTACCTTTGCATTCTATTTTAAAACACCCCCCGTCGCGGTGGGTGAAGTAATTTTAGCATATCGATCATATCTGACACCAGCGCGCCAACCATTAGTCCCTTGCTATACCTGAGCTAGGTCGATATGAGCATTTGAAACTGAAGTAAATTTATAGATACAAACTTTTAACTTCCCTTTATTTCTGGCCATAAAACTCTGTTATTGTTTGATTTGAATCGCATCGCCATATTTTAATCGAAGAATGTAATCGTGGGAATGTAAAATTTCAATCGATTTGAATAAACCAAGATGTTTTAAAAACTTTTGACCCTCGGGTTGACCATCAGACCCTCCAGGAATGGCTAATGGAGCCGCGTGGCAGAAATGCTTCAAGTCTCTTAATTCATATAGCCATCAAACGGTTTAAATATACCCATTACTCCATAGTGATCAACCTTAAATATACCTAGCATGGCATAGCAATATAGGTACAAGTCCACGGCACAGCAATATAGGTACGTCATAATAATTTCTATAAACACGGCTGCAGATTCCATAGATTTTTTATAAATAATAATGAATAACATTTAAATAAACGTAATAAGATTAATTAAACTTGCGAGGAAAGACGGCATCAAAGTGATGGACCAGAAATATCGATTAGTAAACTTTTCATACTCGCACATTTAATACGACAAAATGAGAGAGAGTCTATGCAGTCGTAGTTATAGGAATGTGTTCCTGGGAGATTACTCTTACTTTTAAAAATATTTTGCGCGCAGAATGAAGTTAATACAGAGATGTTTCGTTGTAGGAACTAATTACTATCAGCCATTTTCAACATTCTATCAATATTCTACACTTGCGAGCTTTCAACTGGAATCACCTAAGCGGGGATTGTTCAAAACAATTTTAACAATTTTCATGCAATAAAATTTTGGAATGTGGTAGGGTAAAAGCCGGATAGTTCCCCCACTTTTCAAATAAGCTCTGTTATATGGAAATATGCAATTACTAAGAATAATGCAACATGTATATCAAAACATAGGTCTTTTATCATTAGCCTATTTTTGTAAACATAATTAATATTGGTTTTGAGTAAATCATGTTTTATTTGACCTCTCAAAAAGCGGATACTTGCCTACTGTGGCGGATACTAGCCTAACGTTAAAAATGCTTCGGGGGATACTTGCCTCGTGCAAGGATAGAGGCCTCAATATGATTTTTTTGGACAGAAACTATCAATTTAAGTACTTGGTCTTTTTTATTTACTGAGAATCTTTATTAAGTAAAAATTACAATATAATAGAACGTAAAAAATAGTGTTATTTTCTCATTTTAAACTATAAAAATAAAACAAAAATAGTCTGGAAACTTAAAAGTTACGTAAGTTATTAGTAAAATTACTATTATTTATCATAAAGAGAACAATATGGCAATCTTTGGCAGTAGCATTATTTTACACCAGATGCTAGGCTTTTCACTTTTCAACATTTCGGATGTTGCAATAATGTTGGAATAAAATGTTCAGTCAGCCATTTATAAAAAAGATCTGAAGACATATATGCCGATTTCTTTTGCATGTAAACTTTGGAACAAGGCGGAACCCCCTCAGAACTGGTTCGTTGATTCCTTTTTGTTTTTTTTAATTCTTCGAACGCTAGTGCTAAACTATCTTCTGACCAGGTAATATGGCACAGCATCACGCCTGATTTACATTTATACTTGGCAGGCATTTTGGTTAGATAACTAGAATAAACGCATGAAAAACTTACCTAAGTAGGTATTTATTAAAATAGGTTACAGCAATAATAATAAATGCTAGGATTAGGATAGGAAGATACACAGTAGACATAACAAATAACGTCGGCCCCGAATGGGATTCGCACTCTAGACACCTCATTCGGCAGGTACACTATGTACCTGCAGTACCGCTGGGCGAGAGAGCCAATAAGTTGGAGACAACATCAAAAGAAAATATTTGACTAGCTTGTTAAAGAATTTATAGTTATATTATTACTTTTGCGGATAATTTTCCCAAAGGCGACTATCCGCAAAAGTACATGGGGCGACTATCCTTTTTGATATGGATACTTGCCCTTTACATTTTCAAAGTAAATGATAAGAAATTAACAGTAAAACGTATTAAATACTATAATTTAACTATAATGCATCCATAGAAACAAGAAGTCGACTAAAACCCAATCAGTATTAAAAAATATTCAATAGAAATTACATACCAAAATAATTTCGTCGCCCGTCAAAGTTTCGTCTTGGAAGATATTTGCTCACACGGACAAAACGAATGCATATACTCTCACGGCTTACATGGCACTGAAGCCTGCGGGAGGGGCACTTATTGTAGTAAAGTGTTAATGTCACCAACATCCCTAACATAGTGTATTCGAAACCGGGGCAAGTATCCCATTGAGGCAAGTATCCGGCTTTTACCCTATATCAATTGAAAGATAATTTTATTGGCTTTCAACCTCTTCTGATATCATAACCAAATCTTATTGGAACGAAGTTCCTTATCGCGCGTTATGAAAGGGGGCTAGACGGAAAATTTTCTTACGAAAATTTGCCACGATACTTTTTGAAGTGATTTAGAGAGTTTTACAGAGATGGCGCTGTACAACTTTCTGAATCACGTTACTTTTTGAAGTGATTCAGAGAGTTTTACAGAGATGGCGCTGTACAACTTTCTGAATCACGCTCGCGTAAAATACTTAAATCGAAAGGAACTTCGTTCCATCCGGGTGTGTCCTTGACACCTCTCATGTTTTTCAGCTTAAGTCATGAACGTAAAAACAAAACTCATTATTTTTTAAAATAAAATATGGTTTGGAAGTCCTGAAACCCTATAAAAAGGGCCGTGTGTGAAAAAATTGTCATCAGTCCAATAATTCACGCCGCTAGAAACACAGAAAGTAAAAAAATTGGAAACCACACCTGCAGAAGCCGCTCAAATCGTCATTCTAATACAGAAAGGGTTGTCTCAGCGTACTATCGCTCGTCAGCTTCATCTGAATCAGTCCTGTGTCTCAAAAGTATAACAGAGGTTCAGGGAGACTGAAAACTAGTGCGAAGACCAGGTACTGGCCGTCAGCGATACACTTCTGTGAGAGATGACCATTTTATTGTCTCCACTTCGCTCCGGAATCGACACCTGACCGGCGTTGACGTCTAGTAGCGGCTTAAAGAAGTTCGAGGGAGGGCTGTCAGCGAGTGGACAGTGAGACGAAGACTTAAAGAAGCAAACTTGACCCCAAAAAGGCCAGCCACGGGACCCAAATTAACTGCAGCCCACCGACAAGCCCGGCTTCAATTTGCCTGCGATCACTTAGATTGGGGTATAGAGCAATGGAGCCGAGTCTAGTTCTCGGACGAAACCAGAATGCAGGGATTTCTATCGAAGCAAAAACGGAGCTGCTATTCGTACCCGGTGGAGGTCGGGGAGGAGGGCTAACCGCAAAAATCTTTCTGCGGATGTATCTACATCAACAACATTCTGCTAGACCGTGTGCTTCCCTACGCCGGTTTTATTGGCCAGAATATGCTGTGCATGCACGATAATGCCCGCTGCCACACCGCTGCAGAGACAAGACTGTACCTGGATGGAGTCGGGATCCCCACACTAGACTGGCCAGCCTGTAACCCTGACTTGATTCCAACTGAAGATTTGTGGGATGAGTTGAAAAGGCGGGTACGAGGAAGATGGCCAGCTCCAGCATCGATTGAGGACCTAAAAACTGCTTTAGTCGAAGAGTGGAAGGAAATTTCATAAGATCCCATCAGAAAACTCATCCGGTCGACGACAAACCGATTACGAGCAGTCATTAGAGCCAGGGGGGCAATACAAAATATAGAGGGGGAAGAAAATAAAATTGGAAACAAAATTTTAATATCTTTTCATTTTATTCTATTCGTTTAGATGTCCACAATTTCGACCTGTTGCACTAATTCCTAAAATTTAAGTAGGAAATACAAAATAAAATTATTTTCTTTACTAGCATTCGAAAGCCAATATAATTGCATTTCAAATGATATACCACTTTCTATAATTTTTATTCATGAAAATTGTTAAAATTGTTTTAAACAATTCCAGTATAGGTGATTCCAGTTTAAAGCTCGCAAGTGTATATTCAAGTCCGTTGGTTAGCAACAAAGGTCTCAACAATACAGTGTTAGTCGTCATTACTTGATAATTGCTTATCTAAGCATTATGCATAGATAGATTATTGAAAATGGCTGTGAGTAGCTGGGTTTGGGTTGTCTTTCTTTCTTCTCTTTTTTTTAGCCGGCAATGCATTGGTGCCTTTGGGTGTTGGTGTCATCACTGGTAACCATAGGCAGAGTTCATCACTTACTTTACTTTCGTTTATCGACTATTTACACAAAAAAGGTTCCTTATAAACATTAAATATTATGTTATTAGAATTAAACACTCAGCAAAATATGTTAACGCAAATAAAATGTTTCCCTATTTTAAATGTCTAGGTTCAGCGTAACATGAATATGTTCTTCATATTAAATATTCCATCAGCTCAGTTCCACCGTTAAATAGACATGTGTTTAACGAAGTACGGTAATACGCTTACCACCTATTATACATCCTACGCTATACATATAATGACTAAAATTGTACACTAAGTACTTCGTTTTGCATTAATTCGAGTCTGCTATATAGTCAGGGCTGCCCCTACGATGGGTTTTACGAGCATTATCAACTTCAAATCCTATCCGATCTTCACTCGAACACCTTCATACAACGGAATTATCACGGCAACATTTTTAAATTTCATTCCAAATTCTAAAAGGAAACTTTTAGGGCTCTCGAATGAGTTTTGTTTGTATTGCATTCGCTCGGTGTTGTTTCCACCGACACTAGTGCTTCATGAGTATTTTTATAGAATCAAGCCGTTCATTTTACTCCAATTGTATTACCGGCAGAGGCATTTTGGTTGGATTCAACCCATTAATGTCCCACTACTGAGCACGGGTCTCTCCTCTTAAGGAGGCCTAGAGCAAACTCCACCAAGCTGCTCCAGTGCGGATTGGTGGAGGGGTTAGTGGCCAACCCGTGTCGGAAGTTTTCAAACTACCCGAGGGCCTCCGACATGGCTTAACTACTGTTATATTATGATAAAAACCTGGACCGACGGCTTTACGTACCCTCCGAAGCACTGAAACGCTCAAGATTTTTTTTGCAGAGGCATGTACATTTGTACGCAATGAAAAATGCATGTAACTGAAAACTCATCGCACTTCCACACTTGTCCAATGTCGTCTTGCGGATCCCGCGGAACGTGTTCCGTGCACTTACTTGTAATTAAGACAATGGGCTTAATTATGGTGACTAAGCTATGAGGCTGAGACTTTATTATAGCGCGCTCGCTTATTATGTCCTCGTTCGTTTACCGGGGCCAATAATTGTATTAATATTAACCGAACGATTACAATTAAGTTATCGTTAGTTTGGTGATTCGTATTCCAACCAAACTGCTGCAACTATAATAAAAAGTTGAATTAGTTCGGTTAACCGGACTAACAACCGAACTATTGCCACTAGAGGCAATATTCGGAAGGACGACCATTATGAGCAATAGGTAGATAGATGGTGAACGGAGATGCTTCGAAGAGAAGCTTAAAATAAATGTATCTTATCAGAGATTGCATAGAACTTTCCAAAGTTAGTCTGCGAGTTCCGTAAGTTAGTCTCCAACCTATCCATCCATTTATTAACACTCGAGTATTAACAATCGAACGTGGCACCGTCTCCAGGTTTTGCCGGCGTTGAGGATGAAAACTCGCTCAGTATAAAGTGAGAAGTGCTGATGGTAGTAAAATAATATCCATTTGCAAATTCAAACCAATAATAAGCCATGAAAGCATTCTATGGTTCGTGGAATCCAACCGAATATTGGCTATTATTTCAATCAAGAGTTCGCTGGGAGCTTCGACTGAAAGGAAAAGTTCATTTTAAATGTATATTGTAATTTTAAATGTTACATATTAAATAGCATTTCAGTGAATTAATTCACAATTATGTACATTACAGGTACCGATAGGTTGTGTTATGATACTGATCTATACTATCTCTACACTAATACTATAAAAAGGAAAGATTTGTGGGGTTGGATTTTTGTAATGAATAAACTCAAAACCTACTGCACCGATTTGAAAATTTTTTTCACCAGTAGAAAGCTACATTATTACTGAAATTATTTAAACTATTTATTATTATTTGAAGAAAGATCCTCGAACGGAGACCACGTCTGGAAAAACGGACTATAGGACGCCGCCGACCAGGTGGAATGACGACCTGAAGAAGACAGCGGGCATCCGCTGGATTCAGAAGGCTCAGGACCGGTCACAGTGGCGCAAGTTAGGGGAGGCTTATGTCCAGCAGTGGACCTCCAAGGGCTGATGGATGGATGGATTTTTTTATGGAAATAGCCAGCAAACGAGCCTACGATTCACCTGATGATAAGTGGCTATCGTCGCCCATGGACATCAGCAACACCAAAGGAATCACTAAAGCGTTGTCGGCCAAGAAAGGGAGAAGAAAAAGAAAGAACTGGCTCTCAAGCCCCCAGCCAGAACACGACGAGTCTTTTGGCGGCTGACTCATGCTCGAGGGTGGTAGCTATCCAGGCGAGCCCCATAGATAAATAATAATAGTAATAGTATTCATTAACAATTAAAATCAATATTACCACCAATATAATCCCTCGAGAGGCCCTGCCACAAGTGGGCCCGAGTCAGTCACCTCTTACGACACCCATTCGACGTGAGATTGAGGTTAATATTCTAAGTCGCTTCAATACGGCAAGAAAAATTGAATAGATCATTAATCAGATATTTTTTTTTTCTAAACATTAAAACCCGGCAGTTCAGTGCACGAGTGCACTTAAAGTACAGCAGCCCCTGCTCTAGTGAGCAGTCACGGTTCCACTTTGCGTATACGTGTCTGTAATTCCTAACTGAGGCTTAGTCTGGAACAGAGCTTTCTACATTGGGAAAAAACAATCAAATATGACGCGGACGTTTCGGACTAATGGAATTGATTGATTTTATACTATCATTGCAGACACTAATGCCTGCCTTCCACTGAGAGCGAAGCGGACTCCGTATGAACTCCATTCGACTCGAAACAGCTGGGCGAAACGTACCTAGTAAGACTTTTAACCTGACTCCTTGGCAGTCGGATAAAAAGCTCATTTGTTAGCTATTTATCATTTTTTTTTTAAATTATAATTGGCCAAATACTTCTATTTTGTGACTATGTTACCGAAAATCTATATAATCCGGTATTCTATACCTAGGTATTGTATAGAATACCTAAAACGTTCAGGTAACCTATGGAATGTTCATTTCATGGTATGCCTAGGCATTTTACACAATACCTAATGAGTAGCTGGTAATGTGTGGATTGTTGGAGTTTCTCAGGGGTTCGTCTCTCCACTACTCTGTCTTTGCGGGTCTATTCCACTAGTCTCGTTGAGTTGTTACTGGCGGCTTTACTGCACAGCCTAGGTGATTTTTGAAGTGATTGAAATAACTGGCCAATTGTCTATAATTTATTACTGTTCATGTTTTACGGGCACATTGAATGGCCGAAAATTCATTAATTCAGTCATTTTATGGATAGATGGATAATAAGCTATTAACTTCATACATTCCGATGGACCACCAGTTATTCTATAAAATCCTTAGCAAAATTACGAAAATTACAATTATTTTGCCTAGGGATTATATAGAATACCACAAATATACAGATTGCCGGTAACAACTACATTGTAATTTTATAGCTGTAAGTTTTCGTAAGACTAAAAAAAATCAATGTATTGGAATGAATATTTGCTGATACAGCAGATATTTTTTGCATACAGTAAAAACAATACATTCTTTATACACTCCTCCCTGAAAATAGAATATTCGCAGTTTGTAAATACGATGAAAATGCGATGAAATATATATGCGACTACCGGGAGAGCACTAGCCTAGCCTTCCAAATAGAAAAGAACCGTTAAAATCCGTTCTCTCACCACCAGAAAGTTATCCGGGAATGAACAATCGAATATACCTATACCGAACTATGAGAGTCGCATACAAAACTTCCTCTAGTTTTTAAAGTCCATTAAAAATTGTGCCATAATGAACTCTGATAGATTCAACTTCGATTCGAGACATAATGGACTATATTTGTAGAATGTGCGCTACAAAAGAAATGCAGTCCGTGACTAATAGCTTCATCATTAACACGTATTATGGCCTTAGAACATCACGCCGCACTGGCCAAATATAGGCTGGACAATCTCGAACCTACTTAACCTCATGCTTATTTAGCTCGTCATCAAAATGTTTGGCTTACGGCAAGTGATTAAACTTAAATAAATATAATTCATGCAGGTATCTAATCTATTTCTCTTGTCACATGAATCAATCACACTCAATCCAGTTTAGCTCATGGTTATTCTGGCACTGAAATGACGGAGTCCTTGGAGGGCTTGTAACTGCAGATATATTGTACATATTAATCTGAATGAAAAGGCTAAGCTCTCCTTTAGTCCGCCGCAGTAATATAATGTTAATGATGATGCAAATGGTCAGTTTTTTTGGTGTGTTATACGATGAACCATGTTGCATAAATAGTACCTGGCTACAACCCATTACCGACCCACTAATGATCACGGGTCTCCCCTGTTAAGGAGGCATACTGCACCAAGCTGCTCCAGTGCAGATTGGTGCACCTATAATACTACCTAATAGCTTGTAATGTCATATATTTTAGCTTTGTAGCATATTATAAATCATTGTTAGGTAAGTTTTTTTATTCGTGTTCGTTTTTATTTTATTACGAACACTGCAAGGATCCGCGGAAAATACGCTTCGTTTTTTTGGAATGTAGTGTTGGTGTAATGCTCAGCCAGACTAGTAAATGACGGGAAGCGAAAGTTTAAAAATATTTTTTCAAATCAAATCAATTTATTGTGGAATATAGGTAGGTAAACAGGTAAGTATGTTATATAGATACATTATCCGCTATCTATAGGTATATTATACGGCAATCCACAGATGCTTAAATCTGAAAATGCTGGTTATATAATCTCCGATTTCATAGATCAGTTATTAATGTGAAACCCTATTATTAATTTGACAAGGGTATCAATTCAAGGGTTCAAAACATTCAAGTCAACGAGTCAAGTCAAAAACCGAAAAACTTATAGGGCGACCGCCGATCACAGCCAATTTACTCCGAAACTACTGGATCAAATGAGTAGAGGTACTCATCTACTTTTTTGTGACCCAAAGACGAAGGTATAAAGTAAATAACTGAATTTCGAAAACAAAAATTTAAACAAAATCAAAATTAAAAAGAAAAATGTTTTGCAAATCGTATTTTGTGGTATGGCAAATGAAAGAGCTTGTTGTAAGAACTTTGAATATAGTTTTGTTATAGTTATACAATGGATAGTTTTAAAATTATACCAGAAAGAACGAATATTAAAGCCAAAAATTGACCATTCCTCCCCTTGTCCCCGAAACTACTAAAGCTAGAATTTTGAAAAAGTACAGAGCATATAGCTTTTTACTTTTAAATATTACAGGAAAATGTATAAGAAGTCTATGTTCATAAAGGAAAACGGTAAAAAAACGAACAAAGTTACATTTTCAGTGGATAAATATATTTTCCCATATTTTATGTATGGGAGAACATATTTTTCAATTACAATGTTAGTAGATTAAAAAAAATTCAGTATAATATGGAGTCTCTTTTAAAGGGAAAATCAGAATAAAAATTTTGAAAACTGTACCTACTGTACTTGTACGACATATGCCCACAATTTCTTGTACATTTGTAGTTGTACATTTGTACTTGTATCTTTTTTTAAATTAACCTAGGTATCTGGTTTTTGTGAATTATCTTCTGACAAAGGTAAATTAGTATTGTATAATAGAAGCTCAAACTTTATTATTTACGCGAAGCTTGATTTAGAAGTTATAAAATAAGGTGTCTATCACTTGTGTTAATAAGTCTTGAGACAAAGTTAAACTGAAATAATAATATACCCCCCTCTTGCATTCGTTCTTCTTTCTTTCATCTTTTGGAAAGGAATTACTTTAGATTCCTTAGTAAGGGCTTGCTTGAGAGAATTTACTTTTGAGCGAAACTTTCTGCACGCCTTTAACTTCGATTCAATCCGTAAAGATTTATCCAAAGGATTCAAGTCAGGGCTCGATGATGATCATTTTGTGCCTTCACCTTGCTACCAAAAACTTTTATGAGGGATATTCCTATCCCTCATATAAATTTTTCATTTTCCATACAAAAATTTAAAGATAATGTGAAGATGGCGCATAATTAATACAGACTCTCAACACTGATATGTCATTGTCATCAGAAATAATTTTAGCGTAGTAGAACATTGAGTGGAATAAGCTGTGGGTATCGCTAGTAAACTGTAAAACCCTTCCAATTGTCTTTGTGACGTAGCGGGTTGTATTTCGAGTGTAAACATAGATACGAGTAAGATAACATTAGTGCAGGGAACCGGAAGATATGACAAACTAACAAGATAAGATATAATCGGATGGTCTGAGTATTAATTACAAATGCACAATTAGTTTTGGTAAATTAAAAATATCTACTACGAATTTAAGTTTTAACATGAACTAGCTGTGTTTTATCTTAATTTGCGCAACGGCGTTTTAACCGTTGATGAAAAGACAATCATCCAAATAATCCCCACAATCGATTTATTGTTCGTTTTTTTAATTGAAAGGTAACTTGACTAACGCCCCAACTCAGAGTCACGTAACGGTTATTTAAATCACTTCTTGTACAGAATCACAAAAATTCACCCTACTTGACAAAAAGTCAGTTTACGGACAATTAAAGTTAACTATACAAATATCTTTACTTAATTAGTTAATGTTGATTAACATTGAAGTTTTTGTCAAGTCAAATCAACAACTCAACATTGACAGTCAGCAGTACTGCCATAAATAAAATGGCGTAACCTTTTTATTTTATTTTAAAGAAAAAAGCTATTTTGCAATGTTTTTTATGTAAGAAAAAACAGTACACGATTTTCTAGTCCATTATATTAGAATAAATCATAGTTCTAAAAGCATTAAAATAAATATTAGCTTTGATTTACTATCAACGTATTTTACGTGTGGCTACACAACCACTCCATCGATATGATTATCGATAAGGTTATTTGACGTTGGACCGCACTAAGGTCACTTAAAGTTGACAATATGACTTTCAAGATGAACGGCTAATACATAACATAATATTTAATGTCAATTAGTTATGGACTTCTTACGGTTAAATAAACAAACCTTTCTGAATTGGGGCGGTAAGTGTTAAGCAGCTTTAGCAGTTCGAAGTTTATCTACATATTATAACACTAGGAAATCGCCCTCGTTTCGCTTCGGGAAAAATAGTAAAAAAATATATTATAATATATCCTATGCCACCCGGGGATAGTGAAGCTTCGCAACAGTGAAAGAATTTTTCAAATCGGTTCAGTAGTTTCGGAGCCTATTCAATGCAAACAAACAATCAAATCTTTCCTCTTTATAATATTAGTGTAGATGAATGTCGTGGATGACTAAAAAAAATTTGTCGTCCAATAAAGATGCATTAGTTCGGTTAACCGGACTAATAACCGAACTACTGCCACTAAACCGTTCGTTTACCTTCCTTTACTAATCTATATATTTTATAATCGTTCGTAAGGAGTAAACACCAGTCGTGCGTCCGGGCTGACACTCACATCTATACTAAGTAATATTATAAAGAGGAAAAATTTGATTGTTTGCATTGAATAGGCTCCGAAACTACCGAACCGATTTGAAAAATTCTTTCACTATTGGGGAGCTACACTATCCCCGGGTGACATAGGCTATATTATATTTTTTTTTACTATTTTTCCCGAAACGAAGCAAGGGCGATTTCCTAGTTTTTTATAAAATCGATAGTTTTTTTAGTAAAAATCGATCATTGAAATTGTTCATTCAAATAAACAATTTTTTAACTTTTAAAACGCATTTCAATTGTAACGTTATTTTATTATTTGTAATATTTAATCAGGTAAAAATCTGTTTTTAGAGGTATTATGGTTTCTGTAATGAACAATGAAGCTGGCCCAATTTTGGCGATCTCCTTTGAGAGTAGGTACCTACGAGTAGGTGCATATGTAAAAAAATAGATGCTTATCTGAAAATCAATTAAAAAAATGTGTGCAATTCACACGTGGTAGAAGTGAAACTTTCCAAAATTTTGATTTCAAAATAATGAGATGAAAAAGCAATAAATCGAATCTTAAAGCAATAAATTGAAGCGCCATCTATGAATACAACTTAGCACTTTTTAAAAATCTATCTAGCAATAAAACGAATGTTCTATCTTATTCCTCGCGCCATCTATGAATACAACTTAGCATTTTTACTGTCTGTATAATCGGTCGGTCGATCGACAGAATGAAAGAATGAAATTCTTATTTTTTGTTGATAAATTCTTTGAAAATATTTAAAAGAGCATTTGAAAGTATTTAAAAACAGTATAAAAATAAAACTAAAAAAAAAACTAAAAAAAAAGAAATACTGAGAGACGCGAACCTGCGCATCAGGTATTGTGTATCTACGTCCTGACCATTGAGCTACGGAGAAGTTAAATTGAAAGACGAAATTAGCGGTTATATTATCTTACCTGTCGTTGCATCCGGTTTCAAATCACTAACGATTCTAAAGAAGTTTCACTTCAAAATACTTCATAAATGCACATAAATCGTTTAAAGAATCTTCTTCATCGACGAAGTAAAATACAACGAGGAACAGAACTGACTCGTTTAGGTTCACAAAGAAATGGTATTTTCCAACCCTAACTGGATTAGCGCGACGGACATCGATTTTGACCCGTTTCGTTTCAGAGTGCACCGCAGAAGTATATCATGGCATTGATGTTTCCAGCCCAGTGAGCCGTGTGCGACAGGCTACAATCTGTGGAACAAGCTATTGACCAGTAGATTTGCACGGACACCTGAATTTTGGGCTAAGTTGATAGTATTAATATAATACATCAAATATTACGGTTGTGGACGGCGGTGATTGTCTGATTGTAAGAAAGTTGACCTAGCAGACCACCTTGTATATTGTTACTAGTAACCGAAATAAAAAAACATAACCGTAATAAAATATAGCCCATGTTACTCACTCAGATACATCATCATAGATAGATCATCTTATTAATGAAATATAATTTATAATCATCTTATAGTTTTTGATTTTATCCATCGCAAATAAAGAATCAAAATTATCCTCTTCATAATAGTAATATAGTTTAGATTGAGTATACACATGTATCTTATATGTATACACGTAGCTATGAGTCGTTGTTGGGAAATAATATTTCTGTGAAACGTTCATTAGCATAGTGAAGAGTGGTGTTGACGGTCAAAGGGCGAATTGCATCCACCGCGTGGCCGCGCGGGCCTGGGGCGTATGGAATTAATTCCAGTAATTAAATATAGTTGCGTTCAGATTTCGTAGCTGTGCCTGTGCCTGCCAGGGAACTGATGTTAATGTGATCGATTCAAACCTTGCAAAGTTATTTATATTTCCTTAAAAGATTGTTTCCTTTGAGAAATTATGTTTTCTTTTTGTTCTTTGTTTTGTATTACTTCGTTGTGTTGTTTTATTTATTTAAGATGTCCTGTGAAAGCTGTAAATAAATATTTTTCTTTCTTTCTAATCCCTAAAGGTAACAAATTTTCGTTTGTATAGCGCCTAATTCCATACAGACTCGTGACGGTGCGTTCCGGCGTTCAACAAAAACTTGAACCCTCTAATCTCCGACTACGGCTTGTTAACGAACTGGACCACTATGTCCGCACACTGGGTACAATCCGTACTCAAATTTAAACCCCCAGGCCGGGTATGCAGCTGCCAATTTTTGTTCCATTGAAATAAATCAGTTACGGGCAAACTTTAATTAGCGGCCGGTGGAAATGTTTTCAGCGAGTGTCGGGTAACAAACGAATACCAACTACGTTCACAACAACGAAGCTACATTATTCATGGGCCGTACGGAACCAGCGAACCGAGTGCTACTATATTGAACTCCGAAAATAGTTAAGCTCTAAATAAATTTTGCACAGCCGTTCTGATAGTAGAACGATAGTGATTTTTTTTTTCACTGGAAATCAATGCGTGTATAACGTTTTAAAACTTCGGTGGAAGTAACTGAAAAAGCTTTCACCAAGTGTAAAACGAAGCCACGTAAGCTTCAATAAAAGCGTTTTAAATCAAATAACTGGATTGCTTCAGCTAGTTTGGATGTTTGGATGATTGTCTTTTAATAACGCGTAGCCATTATTGGATATATTGAATCTTGGCAAACAGAAAATCCATGACCAGGATAAGAAAATAAGATAGATCATATCCTAGCTATTTAAGAAACAACTTGGAGTATCGTTGTGTTACACACGACCATGTGCTTCGCTTCTCACACAACCTTGTCCTTCAAACCGATCGTCATTTTACTTCCTTTTACCATAAATCTCTCACTGCTTCAGCTGCACGTTTGTGGAATTCCTTACCTTCCCACATTCGAAAAGCGCAAAATATCTTAACCTTTAAAAATTATTAAAAGTTCATTATCTAGCTACTTAACTTTGCTTTCTTCTCTCCTTTAATCACTTTTTTCCCTCTATTTCTTCTTTCCTCTTTTTCACTCTTTCTGCTGCACCTACTAATGTGGTAAAGAATTATAGTTTTTGCTTATCACTGCTATGACTAATTTGTTTTTTCAAAGTTTTAATATTTTTATTTTATTTATTTATTTTGTTTTCTTTTATCATTATATTTCTTTCTATTCTATATTCTCTGGTAACTTTACGCACGCTGATGCCCTCTGTGTGTTTTTCTTACTTACATATGTATCCTTCTTAAAGGTTGCCTGAAGAAATCGCTATGTAGCGATAAGGCCGCCTGTTGTTTTGTCCTTCCATCTTAACTGTTTTTCCTGTACGATGGTATAATAATTATGTGGTGTGCAAAAAATAAAGAGTTATTTATCTATCTATCTATAGATTTTGTCCCGGGCGACGCTGGACCTCTTGTATAAACGATATCACGTTAACTCAACGTCGTATTCCACCGCTAACGTTAATTAGACTTCATATTCTATTTGAGCACTAACAGGAAGTGCAGAGTAAGGTATAAAGGACGTACGGTATAAAGGTTATTAATACCGTGCATCTCCGTTCGTATCAAAGCAAGCTACTTTGATATCAAAGGTAGACATTAGTAGACAAGCAAACAGTAAGTATACGGTCCACGTTGCGTCCATAAGCACAAACTAAGAGTTCATTGCTGGCCTCTATTAACATGAAGTTTATATATTTGAACTTCGACTTCCTGTTGCAGAGTTCTATAATAACATACTCGTATAGTTTCACGAATACACGCTCCCGGACATATGAACTCCACTTTGCACATATTTGTTTGTGAACTTCATAAATAGAGAAAGTCTAATGAAAATGCTCGTTATGAGGCACACAATTTTTGAACAAATACATCTGTAATCACATTCAGCAATTCTATACAGTTTTTTTTTTTAAATTCATCATTTTATTTGATGCAAAAGCGTTTTAATTTCAGTAATTTAATTGGAAAACCTCTTATAACATGATAGTCGGAATACTCGGAATTGGTTCCTATGTTCTTGGTATAATAGTGTCACTCCACTACATTTCCAAATACAAGATTAAAGGCTGCACTTTGTAGTCCTGATGGTCGATTGGAAATACGCTCAGACGATTACCTATATAGAGTTTGCATCGATGGTAAGGAGTAACTAAAGTCGATTACAGAAGAAAGGCGTCGAATCGAATTGTTCATTCATCGCCAACTCTTCATCAAATTAAGTCGTGTTTGCTTCACGGACAGCTCGGATGAGGAGATGTTTTTATTTCAAATACTTTTTGATGAAAAAGAGAAGAATATAAGAAAAAGGAAACGGCGTGCTCCAAAATACTGATTACATATGACATTTATATGAAGAAAATGACTATGGACTAAAGAAATAAATAAAAATAGTCGAGCAACTCCTGCGGGCGATACGATTCGGCGCGCCGCGGCTCGTCGCTAAGCGTCGCCGCACACGGGCTTCACGCTACAACCACAAAACCCCGCCACCGGCATATTTCCTTGTAGTTTTCATACATTTTATATGGACTCGCCGCACACGGTGACGCCGGTGGCCGCCACACGCTCGACACTGAATGGAGAGCCGGGCGGATTGAGTCGAGTATAATTATATGTATGTATATCTATACAAATAAATAAAATTGGAGTGTCTGTTTGTTAAAATAACCGCTTTTTACTAAGTGCATGTGGATGTATACACGGTACATATACCAAATCAACATCTTTAAAAAAAATTGTCTGTCTGTACGTCTGCTTGTTTCGGCTTATCTCTGAAATGGCTGGACCGATTTTGACGTCACATTCACTGACAGATGTTTGATTTATCAAAGAGTAACTTAGGCTAATTTTATTTTAGAAAAGAAATAGTTTTAGAAAAAAAAAGATCACTTTGTTAAATACCACGTCGAGACCACGCCAGACCGAGGACAGACATTCAAAACTCTTTAAAATTCCCGCTTCGCTGTGAATCAAACCAAGGACGAGGCACGGTGGTCCGCCATGGTAACCATAAACGTCACGGGTCGTCGGGGTATTGAGTATTCGGCAGTGTTGTTCGACAAATATTGCCGAGTCCAATGTGTGTCGAAGCAAACATGTGTGTAGCACGCTTAAATGAACTACTTGAAACTTGAATTTTCTTTGAGTTTCTACGTGATTTTATGAATATAGGTGGTTACAAGTTTGAACTTGGTTTCTTCAGTAATCAACTGAACGTGAGGTTTATATACAAACCATATTTATAATAGTATAAGTTTAAATATGGTTTGTTATATCGTAGTATCGTATCTCGAAAACGATACATACAATCAACAAAAAAAACCAGTCAAGTGCGTGTTAGGCCTCGCACAATACAGCAGTCTAATTCACGTATTTTAACAAGTTCGATTGCAGTGCAGTTGCAGTTACGTTCCGATCAAAATGACACTTTCCGTATTCTCTTAGCTTTCGTGAGCGCTGTCAAACACGCTCACGTCACGCGAGCGCTTGTAAAAACGCTCACGTCACAAAAAGGTATTCTGTTGATGCGTGTCAAGATTTTTTTACTAATTTCATTATGACTTACGAGGCAAAGTGAAGACCTTCATTCTGCCATATTGAAATAACATATGACGTTTTTTGTGAACTGACGCACACATTTTTACTTTTTTTTATAAGAAATATCATTAAAATCCTTATTGGGATAATAAGTAAATATTCTTCATCGTTTTTTAATGGAAACATAATAAATTGTATTTGATTAATGAATAATTTTATTTGTTTTCTCATATGACAACACAAACACAGAGTACTAAATAGTCGAAGAAAAGTTTGGCAGGCGCGCAGGATGCGTGGCAGTTGACGCGCAGTTCAAAAATTACGAGAATACGGTTTAGACGCTAAACTTCAACATGATTGCAGCGTCATCGCAACTTCATTGCAGCGTCACTGCAACTTAATCAATGCGTCTTAAAGTTACGTGAATTGAAGTACAGTTCCGTTGTGTAAACTCATTACGTTATATCACAGAAGACATAATTAAACAGTATTTACATAAGTAATATACTATAATATTAACTCATTACTAAAGCTAATAGCCGTAATAATTTTCCTTTTAAATTTTGCTATTGCCAAGAATTTTTTAACATGTCCAATACTTACCATTTAGTTGGCAGGGGCAGAGGAGCACGGGGGGCACTTACCTGTAACCAAAAATAGCATATTTATGCTGAATTTTTTGCGAACGACCCCTAAATAGAAAAATTATCATCGGTAACTCATAATATTTTTGAAAGAAAGAACTGTCTCTGAAGTCCCCGGCCGGAACACGACGAGTCGTTTGGCGGGTGGCTTTTGTTCGGCTAGTTTTCGTCTAATTTCCGAAAAGCCAAAAAATGACGTGCATAAGTGTATCAGTGATACATACCTATATGAATAAAATATTTTGACTTTGACTTTGAAAAGACCTTTTCAACGATACCCCATACAATGGGTAATCTGTGGGTAGACGAGAAAAAAATAATACATTCCTAATTTTTATCTGGAGGTGAAAAAACCATTTTTAATATTTTATCTTAAGACTTTGTAGAATTAATAAATATGTATATGCATGCCAAATTACAGCTTTATAGCACTACGGGTTTCAGGCCTCAGCGCTATGCTGCGGACGGACGGACGGACGGAGAGATGGACATGACCAAACTATAAGTGTTCCGTTTAACTACAGAACCGTAAAAAGAGTGTGTAGTGTATACTACACACAATTATGTGTAGTGAATCTCGCAAGTTGAATAATGGTCGTAGGGGCCTCTGAGATTTAAACCCACATCCAAACTTTCAACTCTCCTCAGTGTTGCCAATTTAGCCCTTTCGGCGCTAGATCTAGCCCTTTTTACGGTTTTTCAGCCCATCAAATAATTATTATCACCTAGCCCAATTTCTAGCTCCAAAATCATTTTCCGCGATCTTGAAAAAAAGGATAAATTCAGGTTTTCCACGAACTTTTTGATGCAATCGATGGAAAAAACCAATTTAGGTAGTGAAAGATATCGAAAAAATTACCATTATCATATTTGTAGAGCGTCTTACGACCTTTTCCTTTTTTCGCCCTCACCTCTATTAATTAAGCAATAGCCACTATTTTCAATGTATTGGACGAATCTAGCCCTTTTTAAAACTCTGTTTAGCCCGAAAACCTGGTACCGAGTTGGCAACACTGACTCTCCTTTAATAAACGTCCATATGAACATACCTATAGTTACATACTCATACAAAAACCTGCTTACAAAAATATCACTTAATCCTTTTGAATCGATTTCATAACCTATGTATGTAAAACTGATGACATAATACTGATGATATAATGATACTAATCCCGACTGCGCCACCTATTAAAATTTTTCAGGACTGCTTGAGAAAAAACAAACAAGATTTGATTGGTTGCAGAATGGGTCCCAACTGGTAATCCTTCTCTGTTGTAGTTGTTCAGTATTACTTTTAACAACATTCTAAACTACTGGGCTTATTTTTTTCTTTGTAGTTTTCTTATGCAGTCGGGTTTTTTATTATTAATTTGGGACCTATTCTTCAACCAATCAAATCTTGTTTGTTTTTTCCCAAGTAGACCTGAATTTAAATGGGTCTCGACTATTAATCCTTCTATTGTATAATTGTTTAGTATTACTTTTAAAGACATTCTAAACTACTGGGCTTATTTTTTTCGTTTTAATTTTTTTTACGCTTTTACATTCACTAGCTGACCCGGCAAACATCGTATCGCCTCCCCAATAACCTCTCCCTCTCTCTCCCTCCAATATAATTTTGGTTTCTAACTATAATCTCACATATTAATTTTCACATTTCTGATTTCGAAAATAACGAAGTTTCGTACAAATTTACACATGTACGTCCCCTGTTTTTACCCCTTAGGAGATGAATTTCCAAAAAAAAACTATTACAATTTTTTTAATTTTTGTTTCTAATTATAAGCTTAGTAAGCTTAATAAAATCTCTCAACTCAATAAAGGTAATTTGAAGACCCGCGTGGTGTAATAGTTACCACGCCAGACACCATCACAAACACCATCCCATTGGATCCATTCAGAAAGAATGAATTTGAATTTCTGTTATCGGTTTGGGTGTGTGTATTATTCATGGAATCTAGGGAGAGTGTAATTTATAAAAAAAAAAAGAATATTTGGGAAGACTGATACTACAAAAGTCTGCACTCATTGACAATACTTGAAATCTCGCACCCACTGCCCAAGTAACCAGTGCTACCAACCAACCTCGACTAGCATTGATATGGGAAGTCCGTTACGGATGTATTGACACTCCTGAGGACAGAACACTTCAACCGCCACACTTCACACCGCGGTAAAATGTTCGCTGGAACTGAATTTTTGCCATTGGTGCCGTGAGATTGGATTGCCGATGCTTCGGGCATAGTACGATATCTGTCACTGTTCCCTCTTCAAAAATATATTTTCAGTAGATATAAAATTTATTTAACGAGACTATCCTTTCTGTCTATTCCTGTCAAATAACTGTATAACTTTTCACGTTAGTAAAAAAAGCCGAGGAACTGTGTCACATTGCTTTCATGTGTGTTCCGGACTTCCGGATCATATTAATTGAATGTTATAAATGGAATAGGGGGCGAACAATGATAATATTATTATTATTTTATTATTATTTTAATGATGCACTAGCAGCTACTGGAGCTGATGCGTGCATATCACTGCACTTGTGTTCGATTTATATATATATATATATATATATATATATATATATCCACTCGGCGTCACAAAAATCGCACCTTTTCAGTAAATCGCTCCTAGAATCTAGCACATGAATACCACGTGTGAAAAAAATATATCATTGCAAAGTGCACTTCAATACCTTTACATTAATTACCTGTATCATTAAAAAACAATTACCATTTCTAACCAGGGACCAATCAATAAGATGTTGGAAAAATAGCTCACTTAAGGAGCGCTAGTTGAGCTACCTGAAAAGGGTATAAAAAGTCATGTCCAGGTAAAAAACGGGTCATTCGCTACTCAGACTTTAGAGTGAACACACCGGAACAACATACGCAAAAGAACAATACCTGAAGATGGATACAACCCCTGAAGAAGCGGCTCAAATCATTGCGCTATTGCAAACAGGACTGCGACAGGTTGACGTTGCTCGACAGTTGAACCTTAGCCGATTCTCAGTTCGACGAGTATACCAACGGTTCCGTGAGACTGGTGGCTATACCCGAAGACGTGGATCCGGAAGAAAACGCTGCACATCAGAAAGAGACGACCGCTTCATTGTGTCCACGTCGTTGCGCCACCGCTTCAGCAATGCTGTTGAGGTGCAACAAGAGCTCCGATCAGCTCGCAGAACGTCTGTGAGTGTCTCTACGATTAGAAGAAGACTGAAAGAAAAGGAATTAAGAGCTCACAGACCTGCTAAGGGCCCAAAATTGTCCGTGCAGCATCGAAGAGAGCGGTTGCAATTTGCACAGGAGCATGCCAACTGGACGCTTGACCAGTGGAGGGCCGTTCTCTTCACCGATGAGACACGAGTATGTCTATTCTGCAACGACAGACGCAGAAGAGTATACCGAAGAAGAGGAGAGCGTTTTATCCAGGCTTGCATAGAGGAATCCGTCGAATACGGAGGTGGTTCCTGTATGTTCTGGGGTGGCATATCCGTCGAAGGGAAAACGGAGCTTGTGTGCGTCTCTCGGACTGGCGGTGGTCGCGGGCAAGGGTCGCTGAATGCTGGGCGGTACATAACGGAGATCTTACAAGACCATGTGGTCCCGTATGCCGGTTTTGTTGGCGATGGGTTCATGTTAATGCATGATAACGCCCGTTGCCACACTGCGTTTGCTGTGCGGGACTACTTGGAGGAGGTTCAGATCCCTGTTATGCAGTGGCCAGCACGAAGCCCAGACCTGAACCCGATCGAGCATTTCTGGGACGATGTAAAGAGGCACGTACGAGCACGAGATCCTGCTCCCACCACTCTCCAAGAGCTCCAGGATGCCGTGACAGAAGAATGGGAGAACATACCCCAAGAGAGAGTGGTGACCCTCGTGACGTCCATGAAAGATCGGATGGAAGCTGTCATCAAAGCAAGAGGAGGAAACACTAGATTTTAAGGACTTATTTGTAATTATTTTTAATGTTTTTAATTTTATTTTTTGTAACTTTGCCCCTTTTTAAGTTTTTTTTTAATTTAAAGATTTAAAACACATACAAAAGTTTTTAAATTTCCAATAGGCAATTAAATTACCATTTCAATGATATCCTACAACCATACCCTTACTATTGACAAAGTTTGAGTAAAAGTATTTTAAAGTTGCTTTTTTAAAAGGTGCGATTTTTGTGACGCCGAGTGTATATATATATATATATATATATATATATATATATTTGTGTATTCCGAATATATTCATCAAGTCTGTTCTTAAAAATGTTCACTGTCGGTGCACTTATCACTGATTCAGGTAGCCTATTCCACTGCTGTACTACACGATTAGACAAAAAGTGATATCTAGGGTTGCTGGAGCTAGGGTGTCGATCTAATTTCAGTGAGTGTCCTCGTAGCCGGGCATTTGTTTTCAGTAAATAAAGATCTGCAATTTTTCTGACGCTGTAGTGTCCATTTAGGATCTTATTCTAATCACTATTTATATATTTGAAAACAAATAGAGTTGGACAGAAAAATCAGTGAACTTAAAATTTATCGAAGAACACAATCTACATAGAAAAAATACGGACAGCTCTAGAAAATTTTAAGAGCAAAATTATATTGAGTATCAAAACAAAAATCATGAACTCTTGATTTCTACCGTATGTAATGTTATATTTATTATATTTAAACTATTAAAGACTAACTGTAAAAGAAAAATTAACATATAAAACCTAAGCAACAAATAAAAAGCTTTTTTATGTTATTCTTTTTTATTTATAAAAACTAAAGACATACCTAAAAGAAATTTATTTACTAAAATTCAAAACACAAATTCCGTGAAACAATACTGGCGAAGGTTACACGTACAATCAAATGATTGTGATTTCTCAATCCGTCTAATTATGATGGATGGTGATGTATGTCATTTATAGGAACCCGGGTTACATGTACAATCAATTGAATCGAATCGAATGTTAATCCTTCTATGGTGTAGTTGTTCAGTATTACTTTTAACAACATCCTAAACTACTGGGCTTGTTTTCTCTTTTCAGATTTTTTTACGCAGTCGGGCGTTTTGTGTTTTGTAATTAATTTTTTTATCACATCTCTAATTCTACTATGGCTGTATTACACTCAAATTCATATTCATTTATTCATCAAGAATATGTTTACATGTACATGGTGTTGGGTAATACATTTTTATAGTAAGTAGTCCAAACTAAATGTTCCTGGCTGTATTACATTAATCTTTGACCGTATGGCACATTAAAGGAAGAAATTTTGGAATCCAGAAATCAAGCACACTCGGCATAAAGATTGTTAATCGTCAATCAGCTACGCTACACGTACAATCATGATGATTGTAAATTGAAATTTCATAATGATTGTCCATTGACAATCATGCATGTACGTGTAACCTCCGCCATCAACTTAGTTTTAAACTGTTCCGTAGCGACATCTATGATACGGTGGGTAAACTATCTTATTTATGAGTATGGTAGTTCGCCTGGATAGCTACCACCCTCGAGCATGAGTCAGCCGCCAAACGACTCGTCGTGTTCCGGCTGGGGGCTTGAGAGCCAGTTCTTTCTTTCTTTTTCTTTTTTCTTTCTTGGCTGGCAACGCATCAGTGATGCCTTTGGTGTTGCTGATGTTCATGGGCGGCGATAGCCACTTACCATCAGGTGGATCGTCAGCTCGTTTGCCGGCTATTTCCATAAAAAAAAACTTGAATGATAAAGTCATGATATGAACCTGAGATTTGAACACCTTTCACTTCTAGTTTAATATTATAAAATAAATTTATTTAGAAAAAGAGTTACCGATAACTACGTGAAATTCAAACTAGGAATATTCTTCAACAATATTTTCTACAAATCCGTATAAGCTATAACGTTATAATCATGAAATGCGTTCCCACGTGGCAATAAAACTAACGTCTAAATACACCTCATAACTAGGTACTTGATTTCCTATTCCAACATCACAGAAGGTCCTTTATTAACATCACAGCTATGTCACAAAGTTAGTTAATCAAATAAAATAGAGACTGCCTTCAGGCGTGCACCTCTCAAACGTGGTTATTAACCGCCCGTCAGACCAAACCCACATCGCTTTTATAAATTTGAATATTTGACGACGCAATTACCTCTTCTATGCAAAATGCTTCTGACAGTATAGGATATTGAGTTGTAATTTAATCTCATCTAAGAAGGTTCACAAATATATGTGTGTTCAGTTCATATATTAGTTTAAAATAAACTTTCTATTCCAACAATTTAAATTATTTGACAAGTACTGAATTACCATACCTACTTAGACGTCATTTGTATCATCTATACTAATATTATAAAGCTGAAGAATTTGTTTGGTTGAATGCGCTAATCTCAGAAACTACTGGTTCGAATTGAAAAAATATTTTTGTGTTATTTATCGAGAAAGGCTATATAACATCATATATTTTTAGTAGTTAGTTTTTTTCACAAATTAACGCGGGTGAAACCGCGAGGCACAGCTAGTTAGTGATACAAAAATTAGTATTACTTCAATCTTGGCCACAATGATTTGATAGATTGTTTACAAGCCGTGTGTCATGATAATCCATTGTAATGGTCTCTCGGGCCTGCTCAGATTCACTAGGAGAACATGAGTACACAAACATTCGAACCGCCCTACGCTTCAGTAGTATACCCTCGTAGCGTGTAGCACGATGTAGCGTGTCTGCGGCGATTCGAGCACGCACCTACATCTCTGTTGTTGTTCTCTGTTGCTCTAGTACACATGTAATTGGGCGCTCGCCGAGATGTAATGGAATATGAAGCCCAATGATTTGAATTCGATATTTAGTTACAAACTGGATGCAACATCGAGATGTATTGGAATATTAAAGCATTCGCCCTATGATTTGAACTCGATATTAAGTTACAAACTGGATTCAACATCACATAATCTAGATTGTATGTTACGATATGATGTCAAGAACAGTTTTCATTCTCATTAAACTAGTTAATATTATGAGTTACGTAAATATTATAAATTACTGATAATTCATAATTATTGTATGTATGAATAATGTTGAAAAATATGTATAGAAATTGTAATCTGTGATAATTGAGATGAAAAATCTTTTAAATGTTGTTTACCTAAAAATAGTTGTCAGTTAAGAGAAAAGAGACACGTAAAACAATATTTGCAATTCTTGTATCAATTTCGAAGCGTCATCGAACAACAGAGCCGAATGCATTCGGTCGTACACTACTCGTCGATTTTTTAGGAATTGTAGACTGCTAGGTAGGTGAATCTATGTTTACAACAACTGCGTAGGGCTGAATTTTCACGTTCGATCGAGTGGAAACAAATCGACAGTGGAGTTTGGTGCATAATATGATAAAAAAGAAAGTTTTCATTTTTTGTTGTTTATTTGTTTGTAATGGATACACTCAAAAACTACTGAACCGATTTCAAAAATTCTTTCATCAATAGGATGCTCTATTGTTTCTGAGTAATTTGGGCTATATTTGATTTAAAAAAACAGTGATCTACTACTACCGTGAGTACTATAACCGAAGCAAAGCGAGGGCGGTAACTATTTTTAAATAAATTGAAGTATCAAATCAAACGAGAAAACTTGGAGGACTTGTTTGTATAAACTTGGCATGCCCAACAATCAGACAATACTTCAAAAACTTTTCGGAAGACGAAGCCTCGGCGCTCACCACGCAGACCCGTCTATTAATTATCAGAGGACCGGCAGAAATTTAATTAGTTGGCCGTGAGTTCAGGAAATACAATCACATTTCAATAAATTGTTATGAAGGCAATGGATCTTTATTGCATTGTAATGTTTGTACCTGATTGGAATAATCAGGGGATTCTTGTCTAATTGCTTGTTAATGTTATAGATAGCGTTTAACAAAAAATAAGTTAGTATCATTTAATTGGTCACAATACTAGGACACTATCCTAAGAAAGGGTTCTGTATTGGGTTCTGTAAAAAAGACTTTATGTGGAAATTGAAGGCAGGCAATTTTTGTAACTGTATTTGGGGTTCCGTATGTCATAAGGGAAATACGGAACCCTTAAAGGATTTCTGTTTAATGTTAAGTTAAACTAAAAGTATTTTAAAACCTACAAGTATAAAGATTGTTTATATTTACATATAAGTATGTTAAATTTTCATAAAACGACGCAAGATGTATAGTCACGCGCGGCAGCGTAACTTGTCCCGGTGAACAGACGGGTTAAATAAACATACTGCGGTATCGCATCGCTGTTTACATGTGTTTACAGCTGCCCTAATCCTGGAGCAGCCGGCAGCCAATGTATTGGTTCCTGGTATCTTAACAGTACATTGTTATGCATTGTTTGTTATGCTTATAATTGAAGCACTTACGTAATGATCATTTTTATTAATTGGCCGCGTCGGTGTTCCCGTTTAATTGTAATGTATTTTAACTGTTATCAAGTCAAGTGAATAGGCTTTTACTAAGTTAGTGCGCTTTATCATCCATGTAACTTTCAATAAAGTTAAAATAGAGTTACATAAATGGTTGATTGACAAATGTTACTACTCAATTAAAGAATTTATATGACGATTTTTAATCATTATATCCTTATCCTATCCCTTGACATTTAATTTCTCATTAGTAATGTAATAATAAATAATACTATATAATAATTAATGATGATGATGATGATGATGTCCTCCTAGCCGGTTTCAGCCACAGCGACTGCAAAAGCCAATAACGCCCTCAAGTCTGAAGGCATAGCTAGTTTGCCCTCTCGTGTGCTATCATATGGCTACAATAACCAATTTTGTTAGAGAACGTACGTGCACATAGGCCGCACGTTAGCACACCGTTTACAAAATTGTATGTGATGGCAGCTGGTGGTCGCGTAAATATAATATAGTAGTTTCGGAGATAAGGGGGGAATGGTAAATTTTTGGCTTCTTCGTTCTTTCTTGAATAATATTGAAATTATTCATTGTAGAACTATATCAATATCAAATATTTTTGAGATCCTTACAACAAGCCCTTTCATTTGACATGCCACATTTGCCATGTTTTGTGGTTTCCAAAACAGTTTTTGTTTAATTTCGATTTCGTAAATTTTTTGTTTTTTTACTTTATACTTCAAAATTCAGTTTTTACTTTATACCTTCGTCTTTGGGTCACAAAAAAGTACATGAGAACGAAATTTTAACTCATTTGGTCCAGTAGTTTCGGAGTAAATTGGCTGTGAACGGCGGTCGCCCAGACGCCCGAGTGATCCTGTAAGGGTTCCGTTTTTCGTTTTTTCGTACGGAACCCTAAAAACTCGCTTCGATTGCCACAAAGACACATGTAATCATATTAGCAATAAGTTCGTGAGTGGTAGTAATTACGGCTGGGAGAAGGCCGTGACGTAATTTCCGAGTGATATGCGGGGGCACAATCAAGAGCTTTCGACGTCATTGTTGTGTTCGAGTTGAATAGAGGTTTCCTGATATCAGGCGATGACGGGACGAAGTGATGACGATATTACGGTATGATGGTATGACGGGATAACGGGATGACGGTTATATTGTAATAGGATGTAGCAGATTGCGCTTCGAGACTATTAAAGCGAAACAATTAAAGCTGTTATAACCAGCACGTAATGGAGTTACCTACCGAGAATTGAATACTCAGTGTTCAATTAATACGGAGTCAGGGAATCTAGATAGACTTAAGCACATACATATCAGTACATAATGCATCAAGCTCACTTACACGTAAAGGCATTTAGCTAATCTGTAAATAGTTAGGTAGTGCATAATTATGTGGAGAGATTTGCTTTTCTTATTTCCGTTCTTATGTATACTATCGAATGAAAATATGTACTGTCAGGAAACATTCAGTTAGGTACAAATTATACTTTTTATTTACACCCCAAATTCAAGTCCACATCAGGGCTTTCCTCCTTTTCTGAGAGCGAGATCGAACTTTAATTATTATTCCCGTAAATGTGACAGTTTGTGAGGACATTTGGATATTTCTAACTCTTTCATACACACATGTAGACCATGATTTGGAATAGGACCTGGAAAAGCCGCGGGCAGAGCGCTAGTAAGTACTAAAAATAGCATATTTCAGTTCGCATCATGTGCTGGATAGCTGAATATGTCCTTCATAACACGGACACCTTCATGACCGTCCCTTTTGCACTCGCTGCACTTATTATCACTGAATTTCGCCGATCACTTCGTTACTACGGCTTTGTGTTGTAGGTTGTATTTTATTATATTCCGAGAGCCCAGACTATACTTATTTCAGAACATTAGAAACCAGCAATGTAATTTTCTCGCAGGCAGTGTTACAGAAGTGACACATTAAATAACTTAGCTCGGTGGTTTGCTGTGGGCGTCAGAGTTTATAAAATTTTTAACGCCTGGCAATAAATACTACCCGTACAATGTCTGACAGTATCGATTTCAAATTATTTACAATATTCCCAACAACATAACAGGTCGGGGAAAAAGTCTTTTCGCATATAGTATGTATAAACTTTTAATAAAGTTTCTTTGGATGTACAGTCACCTGCAGAGAAAAGTAACCCATCTGTTTATAAATTAAATTAAAATACGAACAGCAACGTTTCCGTTGCCTTTACCAGATGGGTTACTTTTCTCTGCAGTTGACTGTACCTACTGTTTGTATCTGGCTGGTTTTGATAAAATTGAAAAGGTTACATTTAAAAAAAGAAACAAATTAGTAAAATATTGTTTTCCGCTATTTTTCACATTGAAGTATTATTACTAGCGTATAGAACCGACACCGCGAACACCATGTATGTTCCAATGTAGTGGCGCCACGTGGCTTCAATCTTCAATGGATTCGTTGGATTTTGAAAGGAGAGCCGGGGCTCAATTTTGAAAATCGAACCTCCCGGGCGGGACACACATTTTGTTTGAGATGTCTGTTCTATGACATTATACTTCAATGATTTTTCATTCGTTTTTCTTTCTCTCAAAATGAATGAATCTTATGAAGGAATTCGATACATTTTAAAATTTTATTACAAAAAAAGAAAAATGCAAGCCATGCCTCGAAATTTTTTTGGGACGTTTATGGACCTAATGTAATAATAATAATAGCAATGCAATAATAGCAGTGATAGCCTAGTGGTTAGAACGTTGGTCTCTCGAACGCGGGGGCCCGAGTTCAAATCCTGGCACGCACCTCTATTTTTCTAATATTATGTGCGTATTACAAGTTAATTATCACTTGCTTCGGTGAAGGAAAACATCGTGAGGAAACCTGCACACCTGAGAGTTCTCCATAATGTTCTCAAAGGTGTGTGAAGTCTACCAATCCGCACTTGGCCAGCGTGGTAGACTATGGCCTGTACCCCTCACATTGTGAGAGGAGACCCCGAGCCCAGCAGTGGGACAATTACGGGTTCTTGCTTTGCTTTTTTTTGCTTTGCTTTATGGACCTGATGCAGGTTCAGTAAGAGTAGCACAAAGTTAGTTTAAGCGTTTTCAATCAGGGAATTTTGATGCTAAAGATGCATCTCGCTCTGGTCGCCCTGTTAAGGATAAAATGGACGCCATTTTTGAAAAAGTAGAGCAAGATCGGCATATCAGTAGTTACGACGTATCTAAAGTACTGGGAATTGACCACGAAACAGTTTTGACCCATTTGAAAAAAGCTGGGTACACAAAAAAGCTCGATACTTGGGTGCTACATGAGCTCACTGAAAGAAACCTAATGAATTGTGTACTCATTTGCGATTATTTATTGAGACGGAATGAAACCGAACCATTTTTGAAGAGATTGATAACTGCGATGAAAAGTGGATCACGTACGACAAGAACGTACGAAAAAGGTCGTGGTCAAAGGTCGGTCAGGCTTCACAGACTGTGGCAAAACCCGAGTTAACTCACAATAAGGTAATACTGTGTGTATGGTGGGATTGGAAGGGCATTGTTCATTATGAGCTTTTACCGCCGGGCTGAACTATCAATTCAGGTCTCTACTGCCAACAGCTGATGAGATTAAAGCCAGAAGTTGAGAGAAAGTACCCGGAATCAATCAACATCCTTTCTGGGTGTGGTTTTTCATCACGATAACGCTAAACCACACACATATTTAGCCAGTTAACAAAAATTAAGAGAGTTTGGCTGAGAGGTGTTAATACATTTGCCATATAGCTCTGACCTTATACCTTCAGATTTCCACCTGTTTCAATCTCTTCAGAATTCTTTAGTCAGTGTCAGGTTAACATCAAAAGGACTGCCAAAACTATTTGTTTTGTTTGTTTTTTTTATCAGAAGTCCCAAAATTTCTATAGCAACGGAATCATGTCACTACCGACAAGATGGCAAAATGTCAACGAACAAAATGGCACATACATATATATATTATAATTAAAAGTTATTAAACTTTGAAAAAAAACTTGAGAGGTGTCAAAGGACAGGACACCCGGATGGAACGAAGTTATTTCCTATTTTACTTATGTTAGCGCCAAAAAGTCTCAACAGCGTTCAACTAGTTACAACTTTCTGAATCACGCTGTTGAGACTCTTTGGCGCTAACATAAGTAAAATAGGAAAAAAAAATAGCGTGATTCAGAAAGTTGTACAGCGCCATCTCTGTAAAACTCTGTGAATCACTTCAAAAAAAGTGTAGGTCATTCGTAAAATCAAAAAGTGTCGAAATTTTCCGTCTAGCCCCCTTGCACAACGCGCGATAAGGAACTTCGTTCCAAAAAGGTCTAAAGTTTTCATATAAAATGCGAAGAAACTTTTTCCCCGACCTAATGTATAAGAATCAGTTATATCAGACTGTAAGTAAAGTGAGTCCAATTTTTACGTACCTGCAGGAGCTTGTACTGGAGAATCGGCCCATGGGGTAAGCTAAGGGATCTTTACACGTTCACTGTACACACTAATACTACTTTATTGTATATATTTGTCCATCAGAAAATAAGTAGTCTGGCGCACCTGGGCTCTTGAACCATTATGCTAGTAAGTAATCTGACATCAGAAAATAACCGAACAAGTGCGTTTCAAGACACGCGTAATGAAGGCTTTCGTAGGTTTTAACTTAATCAAGTATTACCTACCGACTAACTAAGCTAACTTAGCCGTGATAGTTTACCTTTTAAATTAATCATATGTACGGGGTCAATTTTTCAAGTGGGCGTGGATTGCTAAATCTGTCGATAAATAACTGAAAGTGCTCAAAGGAGCTTGGGCCCGATTTTACTGAAATCTAAAACTGAATCGATTAAGAGCGAGAGAGAGCGAGAGAGAATCGATAATAAGGATATAAATGAGGATAATACGAGTATAATCGCTAATAAGGATCGCATTCTAGGAATGACACGGCAAGCGTTAGGAAATTTATTTCCTAATTTCAGAATTCCATTACGAATGCTTCGAAAATAAAGGCTATTTCCAAGCGCAAACTTGAAAAGGCAGAACGCTATGGGAAATATTTTAGTTCGTAAACCAATTTTAAGGCCGAAGTGCTCCGATAATCTGATCAAAACCGGTTATTCCACCACTTAAAAAATATTGAAAATAAATTTTCAGCTCTACAGATTTTTAATTTTTGAACATAATTGTCTTTTAACAAAAATGTCATTTATCCATTACCCAGCTTTTGGCCCAGGGAAGAAATCAAATTAATTTTGAAATACGTCACTATGACCATGGGCGATGGTGACCACTTACCATCGGATGGCGATACTTTATAGTCTCATGCACCTGATTATACTCGTAATTAATCTCGTTACTGGTTGCTAGACAACATAATTTTATTCCATATCCCGTTTGAATCAAATATAGATTATCCTACTTGTTAATATTTTTCTCAATTTCTCCATTCATGCGAACATTTTTAACAAGCTCATGTTCAGCAGTTATTTTTAGAATTTATTTATTTAATCTTTATTGACAACAATAAAAAAATTCACGGTACTTAATGCTCATTGTGTTCTCTACCCGCGGCTATTGAATAAAAGAGGAATGCGCCAAAGCTGGTTTATGGGTGTTTCTCTGTAAACTCCGGTTGTCTTTGTATTTTGTACTTTGTACCAAAACCACGTGCCTCATTTAGGGGGGGAGGGGGGTCGTCAAAACACCACGATTGGTCACAGAGGGGAGGGGGGGGTTTAGGTTTTTGTCACGTAGTCAATATTTTAGCAACCATTGCGCCACAAAGTCGTCAAATATTATGTAATTGTTAAGTACACAAAAGTACTGAAAACCGTATTTATCAATTACCACGTGAAAACTAGGGGGGAGGGGGGGGGGTCTTCTCATATACTACGGATGGTCACGAAGGGGGGGGGAGGGGGCTAAAAAGTTGGAAAAAATGGGTTACGTGGTTTTGGTATGTTCCCTAATGTAAACGAAATAAATTTTATTTTTTTTCTATAAAAATTCCAAAACTGAACAACTTTACAGATAATTTACTTATTAAGTAATTAAGCTTCTAAATACCTAGATAAAAATACCTGTAGATGATCACATCTATCTGTATCAACAGATTGATAAAAAACGTTCCTTATGCCCTATTACACTAGTGGCACCTAAACGATCCCCTAATGAAGTATATCTTAGCGTTAGGCATCACCTACATCTTCCCCTATCTGAAATTCATTTTCACAGTAATAAGTGACTTTTTGTTAGGGGTCACTTACGTAGGTGATGTTTGTAGTGGTTGACAGAATTTCTATGTTAGCGATATTTTTCCGATAGAATACTGTTTGTATTTTTTTCAGTGCTTTGTATGTCTTATATTTTCCATCATATTTTTGATGTTATATAGTTATTAATTAATTGTGTTTAATCATTAAGTAACACGAATAATTTCATAAAATTGTATAACTAAATTGAATTATAATCTGTGCCAGAGCTTAATGTCGGTTGTACTCTATGGTTCTTTTGACAAATTCAATTCTATATGTCAAATGTGTCACCTATTTAGGAATTCAGTTTAAGGTGCCGAAATTCACAGAGTACTTAATCACTACGTCCGAAATTCGGGCTTGTAAGTTTGGGGGACAACTTGGTGTATAAATGTACCTTAGAAGTTTTTGAAAACGAAATCAATGCTAAGGGATTTATTATTTTAGCCTATTTTAGCCTTAGGTGTACCTTAAAATTTAGAGGCTGTTGGCGAAAACGGGCATAGGACTCCCGTCATACGCAGTCGTTCCCTTGGGTTAAGCCAAATTAAATCCTAGCAGCCAAAATGGAGCTCGAATGTAAGCTGAGGATTAATCAATACTATTTCCATGCATGTGAGCTACACACACACTGTTACCTGCGGACCACATCATCCAATATCGTTTACCTACTCTGTACCTACTCTGAGTGATCTAATTGTTATTCATTCATCATCGATATTAATTAGCAGCTGCAACTTTCCGAATTCTCTCATGCAAGATTTATATGATTTATAATATCAAATAAGGAGTTATCAAAGCTTCGTATTAGTTTAGTAGGTTTATATTAATAGGATTTTAGGTTTTAGCCGTATTGAGGCGGCTTAGATCGGCGGCTGTCAATCCAATCTCACGCTGGACGGATGTTTACTATTTCTCGTGGGGTTCGCCTGGATAGCTACCACTCTCTTCCTTGAATCAGTCGCCAATCGACTCGTCGATTAGTGTCGCCTTTGAAGTTATATAGCCAAAGGCAAAGAATCATCATTTATTTTTATTTATCACACCAACAAGGTATACACTACAAACTTACTAAGATTAGACAATAAATAATTTAATGCAATTTATCTGTAATATTGTGAGTTTCACTGTCCGAACCCAGGACCTTTAACCGCACACCTGAATAGCGAGCACTAAGTATAACATAACGAAAGGTCACTAAACATAAGCCTGGAAAATTTTATGGGACTATTGTAAGTGCATAATGTTAACTGAAAAATAATCAGTAATTTAAATTTAAATAATGCTTATAATCTCAAGAACTCGAACAAAAAAATTACGCGCTATGAACCCAGCAAATTTTGCTAACGTGAATAGCAAATTTCAGTAATTCCTGCAAGTCCCGGTAAATGAATTAGTTCTCGGTGGTCGGTAGCTCTAAATAGATTAGACAGATAAAATAAGGAAACGGATGCACGAACTGGTAATTATATTGTAACTTTTACAAGATAACGGCTCAAAACTACAACAAATACGCATTGAAAGATTCATGCTTAAGACACGATGCTTCTTACAATATTCCCAATGTGCTAATGATATATTTTAGAGAATGCGTTAAATCAAGTAACTTATTTTAAACGCAAAATTTTACTAGAAGTGACACAACATAAACATGAGAACATTGATAATGATAATGCGTAACAGAATCTCATGGCATTAATGACAAGCAAGAAAAAGCGTTTTTAATATGCAAATGACATTGTTTTAAATATAACATTTGTCATGTCAAATAATAGTACATTATGATACAAGTGTGGTATGTTGGTCATTACACTCGAGGTGATATTGCACAGCGCGAGCCGAAGGCGAGTGCTGCAAGAAAACCGAGAGTGTAATGACCAAACCTCACGTGTGTCATACGACGTTTTTCAACACACTTACGAGTAAAAAAACAACATTCTAAACTTGTTAATCACTTATTCGTACTCAAATAAACAATGCTCACAGACCAGACGGAAAGTTTGTTAAAAATGGCGCGCTCCGCGCTGATATTTTTTTTTTCTGCGCGCGGCGTGCACAGATTGGAGCGTAGACACGAACAATTACGCTAAATAGCCAAAACGCAAAATGAAAAAAAATCTAATATTTATGAATTAGTTTCACGTTGAATTATTAATTAAAGTAAATAAGTTGTTGAAAATTTATCATATTCAAGGTGGTACACTTCTTTTTTACAAAAATAGTGTTATTTTTAGTCTTATGTTGAAACGAAACGTATCTAAGTCAAAACTTTTTTCCGAAATTTAAAAATAAAACTATAACCCGGCTAAGTTAAGAGCAAATAGAATGCATAAATAATATCTTTCAGCAAGGTACAAACTTAATTTGATGGAATATAAAATAAAACACTAGTGCGATCAAGAAAAAAAAGCACAAGTGTTTAATACCATGGTTTATGAGTGTAAAAGCCATGTGATAAAAACCAATTTATGAGCAAGGGTGTTGAAAAGATTTATATGATTTTTTTTCTAAAATGATGATTATTTGCGATATAATATCGAAACAACCTTTACGATCACACGATAGCAGTATTAATTTCAATGTTTATCGTTTTTCGATGTGAGATGTATTTTTAACCCTTATGTGAGTGACGAGGTACCCGGGTACCTTTTGCAATTTCAATCGTTTGTAAAATTTATAATAAGTGTACCACGTGGCTGTAACTTCCTGAGAACTTCTAACTAGCATTAAAATTATTGTTTTTGTAGGTTTAAACTTTCTTAACTTTTTGAAGTTTCTGATATTGACAAAACTATTTCTTACCCACGTAACAGAGTGACGAGGTACCTGGGTACCTTATAATATTTAATTAATATTTAACATAGTTTTTCATAAATAATTAAACCAGTAAAATTTAATTGTTACTTACTGAATATTATATTTATAATTTGTAAATAAAAAAAACTATGATTTACAGTTAATTTTATGCCCATTGATGGCATTAGATATAGTTATTGAAGGTTCATAACAAACTGGCCTGAAATGATATCTGACACAATATTTTCGAATTTTTCTTTGCTTTTTATTGATTATATTGAGTTCTCTGCAAGTGAATCAAATACCTACAACATAAAGGTACGAATAGACCTTCGTGTTGGTAAATTTGAAGGTTCTGGAGCTGACTCAGGTTGTTGCCACTGTAATTCATGTCCAGGTACGTCTTGTATTGCAGATCTCACGAGTAATTACGATATTATTGTAAAATTTTATCTCTTTCTTCTATGTTAGTTTGATATAATTCAAGACTTAACTCCTTTAGAAACTTTCTTCTTCTGTCAGTCGATGAAAGTGTAGGATTATCCTCCATATGAATAATATACGCCGCCAGAGCAGCAATTGAAGAAAAGCACTAAAGGCCATTGATTTGTCTTGTTTAGCCGTTTATTCTATCGTATCGTCTCTGCAATGCTTTTACCTGAATTAGGAAGCTCTGTATCATGTTGAACTTCAGCTCAGCATCTGAGCATTATCTGAGCAGATATGATGTTCTTCATTATCAGAAAGTACACAATATTTTTCTAGTTTCTTCAGAATTATACCTACTGCTGAACAATATTACGTGGCAATGTATTGTTTCGTTATCAGTGTTTAAAATAATTAGGATTAATACAAACAAAACACGACGTAAACTCTTTGTAACTGTCTGTACCAAACTAAGTTTAATAGAAATATGTTTGTTTACGTATAACTTTATCTTAATTTTTAACCGCTTTAAACTTAACTTAGACACATAAATACTTCGTCACAGTAAAGTGGGTCATAAATTAAAGAACTCTTAGTGTGAATTTCTCTTCAGAAACTCAAATAGATTAAGTAGGTACCCGGGTACCTCGTCACCCAATTGCGGTGTTTTATTTGTCACTCACATAAGGGTTAAACAACAATCTGCAATATTAATATATCGTTCAAGTAGGATTAACTTGTTCTGATGCTTACTTTTCGTGATTATATTTTCTTTGCGATTAATCTAAGTATGATTTATTTGTTTGTGAATATATTTGCAAATAATATTATACGAAAATAAATGACATTAAGAATTAAAGCTTTATTACAAGCTTAGAGTGCTTACGTTGTGAATATGAAATGAAAAGTTAAAATAATTATACCAAGCAAGATCGAAGCGAGCGTAATTGAAATGTTGGAGGAGCGATTAATTATTATTTATTTTTTACACTCTTCGTTAAATGATTAAGAAATAACAATATACAGGTGGACTATAAAAATTATAGTAATTTGTATTTTTTTCTTTTTCTTGTAAAATTTTGAAAAACTGAAATATATATTCCATCAATTTAAGCAAGGATTATTAAATATTTGTTGCAAATTTGAAGCGAATCGGTTGATGTCTTAATAATATTCACTATCACATTTATATCGTGGATCATTTTTCCAGTGCTTTGGTAACCGATGCTATTTGTCCACCTTTAGTCGTCAACGTATCGGTGATGCTTAAGTGCCCTAATTATTGATGTTCATGGGCGAAGATCACTACATACCATCAGGTGGTTCGTCTCGTTTTTCAGCTGTTACATTAAATACACCGTGAATGCGTGATGATGATGCCGTGTCCCTATCAATTGTTTTCTTATTCGCAAAGATGTGCAATGGCATACTGCTGAACTGCTGTAGTTCAAGAAAATTTGCTGCGGTAATGAAGCACTTTTCCTCTTAGTATTCCGTCCATAAAGTACCGTTGATTCAGGGACAATAGATGAAAGGTTAAGCTAGCGGAAGATTATATTAATCGGTTGTTGGCACCCGATAATTAGGTATCAGCGGTAACTAATCTATGCTGTAGCAGAACTCAGTACCATCCACGCCATCTGACCAATGCATTTAACCGTCACGCTAAGTGGCATCATGCCGAGACGTGACGTAATTGTTACGACGCTAGAACCCCGTTCGGAGGGTCCTGGGTTCGATACCCAGCGAAGCAGAAATTTGAATGATGAGTTTGAACTTCTGTTCTCGGTCTGGATATGTATTCTTGCGTTTGTGTATTGTCCATGGCACCCACGACACAGGGAATGTTAATGTGGCTGGGCTGGGCTGGGGCTATGAGTGTGTAGCGTTGATTCGTTTGTAATGCTAATGACGACGGTAAAGCCTGGCGGTCCAACAAATGATCGAACGCTGGCCACCACTGGAAATCTCTCTGTCAAAGACTACACGCATTCGAATTTTCGCCGTATATACGCAAATACACACGTATATTACAAATTGAAAGTTTTTTACAACTTATTAGTAAATATTTAAAATAAATAAATAAATAAATAAATAAATATTGATAGTTCCTAGTAAATAATAAAAATAATAATTATTCATTTATTGATTAAACACAGGTACATGATATTTATGAATTCCCTGTTCCTTGAGGTAGTCGTAACTGTGTTTCAAGGACTGGGTTGTTGTTGTCTAAACAACTAAAATAAAGGGCGTCTGTGTATGTGTGTGTGTCTATGTGTGTGCCCGTGCATGCATGCGTGCGTGTGTGTATGTTTGTGAGTGTGTCTATGTATGATTACATACTATTTAACATCACTTCCACATCACCATAATCAGGTTACTAACCAGGTAAGTATGGTTTATTTTAATTTTTTAATACAGTACGATTTTATGTTACTGTTTTTGTTTATTTTAATGAGCCTATTGTAGTCTCAGTGTAGAGTAGAGGGGTAACTACATCGAAGTGTTTCCGAGCTTTTTTGCTGCGCGCGCGTGGTACTGGGCGGCGATCTATACATTTGCTTGCCTTTGCCTTTGCTTAGGGACTATTTTGCTGTGGTATCGAATAAGAACTTTTGTTATGGACGTTTCTCTTACCGAAAGTACTTTTCCTCTCTCATATACATCTGATGTAGGGTGTCTGTGTGGTAGGTATAAGAGAACTTTAAGGGCTCTCTGTGCCCTTTCGACATCTATGAGGTATGTTTTAGCAGCGTTTGCCCACACACAAATGCAATAGTTGATAATACACTAACACAAAGCTTTGTATGTTTAATTTAGCAACTTACTGCTTGCAACTGTGCGTAGCTTTTTAAATATACATACGTATATATGAGTTTTCTGACTCTTGTGAAGAGATTCCTGATATGACTTTTCCAATTTAAATTCGAATCCACTGTTATACTTAGGTACTTTAAACTGTCAGCCTACCTACGAGCTAGTTGTTCACAATTACATGACGTGTAGCTTTATCCTTTTGTCGATTACAGGGATAAGTATGGATGGTACAAGTGTGTCATTGGTCAAAGGTAATTGTGAATAATTGAAACCAATCCGTTTGTTATGACATTCCTAACCGCATCCGTTTGGATCGCCAAGTGTGTTAACGGCCGCTATTGAGCTGTAACCGATCGACGCTGGCTCGCCAAGTATAATTGTAACTATCGTGTAAACAATCATAGAGGAAATGAAACAGTGGAATAGGCATCAACGTTTCGAATCATGGAGGCTTCTTCGATCAGCATTTTAATCTCGGAATCGCAATGCAAGGTAAGAGCTTTCTTTATTAGCCTTACTGTTAATGTTCACGGATGCGAAAAAGGCATAAAGCGGGATTACATTCATCCAGTATATGTATCTGAGAGAAAGACATTACAGACTGCATACATTTCTTTTTTGTAACTGAAAGTAGCAAACGGCCACGTAACCGACTAGGATATTGTCAGTGGACATTGTTCAGCGAAGTTGGGACTCTGTCTCAAATTAGTAATGGTACGAGTCGCCGCGCGTCGGTTAAAGCAGGTTTTCCCGTATTGGGGCGGCTTAGAATACTAACCTCAATCCCACGATTCCCACACCGCGCCGTATGGGTACCGTAATAAGCGACTAAATCCGGCCCGCTGGTGGTCGGGCCCCTGGGACGGATTATTATATGCAACAAAGAGGTGTTTTGTTACGAAATTCGTAAGAACCCAGCTTTTTGTAATGATATATTTTACTAGTTTTCTCTTTTACTTTTATTGTGTGATTTCTATTCTTATTGAATATTGTGTTTTGGTATAAACATTGGCCGAGCCAATAAACGAAAAGTACAATGATTATAATGCCAATCATTATGCTTTGGGTATGCCAATCTTTATACAACAAGGGCCAATCATTGTACTTTTGACCCCTTCTTTATGTTTATTGCATTAAAGTTTTTAATAAAATGAAACATGATTTTAGTTATAATCAATTTAAATTGCCAGCTTCCCAAGGAATAACTTAACATAAAATGTTTCATAATTTTAGGAACCTTATTTTGTAACTAGACATTGCCAAGCCGATGATCACCTTAAAGGGCCAATCATTATAATGCTTACCCTACTGTAAAACGATGAATTGAAAGCAATACATCCCAATTATTGGGAATCCAAGCCTACAAATGTTATGTATGTAATGTACAAATACTACGACTGTGCGTTAGTTTACAACAGTTTAATTGCAATTAGAGATTGATTGATATGGAATATAATTAGGATCAAATTAGTGCAAAGATAATCCAATCAGTCTCAAGAATTAATCCTACTATTATAATATCCTACTAATCCTCCTAATATAATAAATGTGAAAGTTTGGATGTTTAGATGTTTGTGATTTCATCACGCAAAAACGGCTGAACGGATATGGATGAAATTTGGCACACAGATAGTTCTTGACCTAACATGAAATTAAATGAAATGAAATAATCTTTTATTCATGTAGGTATCACTGATACTCTTATGCACGTCATTTTTTTTAATCTACCAGCTTTTCGGAAAGGTGCTTAGTCATGGAGGAGAAGAAAAGCCTTAAAGAAACTCCTCAGCACATCTTTTAAAAATGAAACTTATATCTATTACAAAAATAGGTATTCTCTAACCTGTGCAGAACTGGTTGCCCAGCTAGTCATTTCCAAGCATCCTTATCATTTAAATATTCATTTATGCTATTGTAGCCCTTGCCTAAGAGCTGAGCCTTTACACGTCCCATATTTGTTTTGGGACTTTATTATAAAATTTTAAACCTAGTCCCATAAAAGAACGTTGCACTTTAGAAAGATGGTACGAAAAGGTAGCCAATTGATGCATCCTTCTTGTTTGACGATTTGAAAAATCACAATTTTGTTTATATGCAGTTATGGTATTCCATATATACACTAAATTATTATAAATACATAAAAGATAGGATACCTTTTATCCCGGAAAAGATCTGTTCCCGAGGGAAAGGGGTAAAATTTCGTTTTCGTTCATAGATTCTTTCTTTAAAAAGCAACTTTGATGATTATTCCTTTATAATGTTAGGAATTTTGCCACGTTGCTGATACACAAATTCAATGAGAATCTGGTGATGAGTTCTGGGGATAAAGAGTAGAACTCAATTTTAGGGTATTATGGAACCGTGTTTAAAGATATTTGTTGTTATTATCGTTAACATTGCAAGACCGGACTCTTACCGGCTAAAAACCAGCGGTGTTCCTCCTCACCGTCTACCGGCGGAGCTGCGGGGACGCATTCGCACACTTCCGCTGCTCCGCCGACGGTTGCCCGGGACTCGGGCCCATCTTGTGGGGCGCCCAGGTGGCGCCACTCACCATTCAAACTGGCGTGCCGGAACACGGGACACGCCAGCCGCCTCGGGGGTCTCCTCCAACTGGGCGATGGTACCCCCCGGTTCCACCGCCCGGAGACCCCGGTTATGGGGGAAGGCGGCGCTCGTGCGCCAGGCGCCTCCGCCCAACTCTCTTCCGGCGGATTGGGTTAGAAAGAGGGTCGTCCTCCCTCGCCCGCTCCGCCGCCTCCTTTTGCGCCATGACGCACTCACAAAACTGGAGCGCCGCCTTCCACGCTCTGTCGCTGCCGACCATGGCTCTCACGACGACCGGCAGCGACAGGTCGTCCCCGATAACCGCCGCGAGGCTCGCCCGCGGCTCCGCCCACTCCGGGCACTCCGCCAGCGTGTGCTCCGCTGTGTCCTCCGGACACCCACAAGCGTGGCACACGCTGGTCGGCTCTCGACCCGCCACACATCATTTAGCAACTTAGGGTCTGGTGGTGTAACTTGAAGACAAAATATGTAACTCCTGAATGGGTGGCAGTAATAGAACCATTTTTTTATATATTTGTTGTTTGTAATGTTAACATTGCAAAACCAGTACATCATTTAGCAACTTACGGCCTAGTGGTGTATCTTGGAGACAAAATATTTAACTTTTGAACAAGTGGCAGTAATGGAACCGTGTTTTAATATGTTTGTTGTATTTCAAGATTTTAAGTCAGTCAGTGAATGACGAAATTAAGAAACTTTGACTAGTTATCTTTAACTACTGGTTCAAATTGAATGAAATTTGAAATAAGTATACCGTGTTTACACAATGCCTGCTTGGTTACTGAAAATTCAGGCTTCTAGCTTTATCCACAGCGAAGTTATAGAGGGTTGAAAATGGACTGAACTGCTATAAGAAAAGGATGGTACGGCCGTGTCACTTTTTTGCTCTACTTGGCGGGGACACTCCCGTGCCCACAGATCACTATTACACCCAAGGCCCTAGTACAAATGTTTATTTGTCACAAGAAAATCTGCCCCGGCCGGGAATTGAACCTGATTCTCTTCGCAGTCTGGGTCGAATCGCTACCAACTGGGGTATAGGGTCATCTTATGTATGTACTCGTATGTACTACTATTTTTTATTAATCACATTCTTCATTTCTTTAAGGATCTATATCTAAAGTCTACGCAGACGAAGTCGCGGGTAAAAGCTAGTTTGTAATAATTATACCTAATATGTACAATAATTGCATATACAGGGTGAATTTTCGAAGTATGCGTGGAGGGCCAAATCCGAAACTACGAGGAATAGCGAAAAATGCTTAAAGGAGTCTCGGGGCCGATTTTAATGAAAACTAAAACTACATCATGAAAGCAATGACATACGAAAAATCAATATTTCAGGCCAGGAATCAAAACCGTTGATTTTGAAAGAGGAAACGCACTCCGTATTATTGCACCATTCGATAGTTTCACTAACAAAGATCGAATTCTGGGAAGTAATGACATACGAAAAATCAGTTTTTCAGGCCAGGAATTGAATATGTTGATGTTGAAAAAACCTTATCCTGTATTATTATACCATTCGATAGTGATGCTAGCAAGAATCAAATTCATACACATAGTTGTATGTAGATCAGAAATCATTAAGTAAATACATGCTTACTAAACCTACATTTATTTGAAACTCCATTAGTTCATAAGAGCAGCATGGGCATTGGGCATATAACTGGCAATTAAACTTTCAGATTAATTATTCTTTAAAAAAAGACAACCCTAACATTGCCACAAAGGATAAGAGATAGCATTAGAAAAAGAGAGAACTTATTAATGTTGGTAATTAGCGCAGTGTAACCTGTATTACACTTTATTGTATCAGGGCAAGTGTCATTATTTATTTAAATGAGTTTGCGGAGTGCGTCTTCTGTACTAATGTCTTCTGTGTTTAAACTAACAATACTCTCCCATACTTAATAGAGGCTCTTAATGAAACAAGAGAGTGTTTAGCAGGGTTTCAAGTACAAGTGAAACTTGAATTATTTAATATACTTGATTTTCTACACTTAATTTGAGGCTTTGAAATTTTATACTTTACTCTTGTTAAATCAAATCAAATCAAATCAAATCAAAATCACTAATTCAACAGGCATTACTAAGCTCCCATTGATAATAAAATTTATGTTTGGGGAAAGCTTGAACCAGCCAATGAAATTAATTAATAAATTTATTCACAATATGGTGGTAGCATGGTGGAGTATGCTCTAGGCCTTCTCAAGAGGAGAGACCCGTGCCCAGTAGTGGGCCATTAATGGGTTGAAGCCATTCACAATATACAGATGATTTTCAGGGGGACTTGAGCCCCTTATTAATGACTAAGATAGGGATAACAGTTTATGGTTATTAAACTGACATAAATATCAGTTTTATGACACATTGAATTGACAAACAAAGAAACTCTTACATTATTATCAATTTAGTGAATGTTCTTGAGACCAGGTTTTGCCCAAACAAAAAGGTGGGATTGTGGTCAAGCATTACCTTATTTGTGTAAAAAAACAGTGTGATTCACACTGAATACTAATAGATAATTTTATTAAAATGGTTATTCATGCATATTTTATCAAGTGAAGACTAGTGGAAAGATTAAGAGGACATAAGAAAACAATCATTATATTATTTTCAAAATGTGCATTGTGCACATAGTAAAATGGAGTAAGTACCTAATTTATTAGCCATGCTAAGTTGTAAAGTTAGCTTAACTGCTATAGTAATCAAAGGATTAACTATAAATTATAACCATGATGTTTTTTTAGAATCAGAGGTGTTATGATGTTTATGATTTGAAAGTAAACATCCACTGAATTTTGTTGATTCACACAGATAACAAACAATAATAAAACAATTTGTTTGCAACATAACTCAAGTGAATGAGCCTCCACTGTAAGGTTACTGAGTCATCATCAGTCCATATCAACAGTGAAACAGTAATTATGATGCTTATTAATATAGGTTAATTGTTCACCATTTCCTTTTATTTATAAGCAAGAATAATTAGATTTTTAATCTCTACTTAATGTATTGTTTGCAGATATAATAAAGAGGAAACTACTAAAGGTAATTCTTTGACAGAGTGAGATAGGGAAAAGTAAAGTTATTCAACTGTAAATAAATGTAGTGTGCTAGGAAGATCCATAGCATTTCTTTCACTAATCGCATAAATGAATATGAATGTATAGCATACCTAGCTAAACATTATTTTGTCTGTATTAGAGTAACGATAATACCACAACACGCCGTGCGTAAACTATTAAAACTTAGTTCGACAACTCTTCATAACCTAAAAGTTTGAAAACACAATGTTCGATGGTTTTGATCGACAATAAACAAAGTACTGGGACTAAACAAACAACGGACCTAATTATACAAGCTAATAAGATCTAAAGTCGCGAGGTTAACTTGGTATAACGTGGTAATGTTCAAAGTGCATCGAAAATTTACAGCGCGAACAGAAATTAACCTGTCTCTCAAATTAATTGACAAAAACGGTAATGAAGTACGAAACTCATTAACTTACCTCGGATGCGATGTGATGCCATCCACTAGCGGAGTCACTCGAAAATGAGCCACTTGTAATCAGTAGGCCACTATCTTCGCTTAACGGAGGGGCCTCCGAGTGAGTGGAGAACGAAGGCGGTGACTCCATCACCTCAGCTATTCTCACTACGTATAAAAACCCGACGGGAACATAAATTGGGCCGTAAAATTCCCAATTTTCATAAAAAATTAAGAAAATCACAGACGTCTTTACAACATTCAACACTACAGTACTTTTTTTCTCACTCACTCATCATGGTAACTGTTTTTTTTTTTAATCTGTCAATCCGATGTATGTATTTTCTTCTCGCTGACATTAGTTACCTTGGGGCTTGGACGTAATGTTATAATTGATATAAAAAAGTATTTATATAAAAAAAATATTTTTATTGTATAGTTTGTATTTACATTCACGACGCCGACGGTAAAAATATTTTGATATTGGTGTTAAATAACATATAAAACAAAAGTTAGTTTGTATAATTTATCATTATTTTCTCCAAGTCTCCAACCCAAATTATTTTACCCAATACGCTTTCACGTAGTCTTTTTAAATTGGGTTATTTCTTCGTAGTATCTCGTAATACCTATAGTACACTTTTATTGGCGAACTAGTAAGCATTGAAACTTTATTATATTTTTATAGAGTTCCGTACGAAAAAACAAAAAAAAGTAACACTTAAAGAATCGCTCGTGTGTCTGTCCTCCCAAGATGCTCGGTATTCATGTGCTTTTTTGTGACAAAACAAAAGATGAAGGTATAATGTAAACAACAAAAATAGTAAAAAAATATTTAGCGAAATCAAAATAAAAAATAAAAACTGTTTTTCAGACCGTATCATGTGGCCAACCAAATGAAAGGGTTTGTTGAAGGTTTGTTATATGAATTTCAAATATATTTTTGTTATAGTTCTACAAAACAAGTCATGAACGGTTAACTCCGGTGTTCCCGCCGTCTAGTGCAAGTCACCAAAATGATTACAATGATTAATCCGCGTTCTTGAGGAGTTTAGCGATTCTTCTCATATTGACGTGTATTTTATATCTGTCTACTTCATAAATCTCACAGCAGAATGAGCAGAACTAACATTTACAGCCATTTGAAAAAAAAGCATCTTCCGATAGGGTGATGACTTTTGCGCTTAAAATCTTAATGAAGGTCACAAATGGCAAAAATAAATAAAATTGAAAAATATTGATATATTAATACATAAATCAACTTACGGAACAAACTCGCACTTGTCCAGCTTATTAACTTTATCATAATTTTATTTCTAATAATAATAATTAATTTTACATCTTTAATTACCATTCTTCTTATTTAATCCTCTTTTATGTTGTTTTGTTGTGTACATTAAGTTGATATTCAAATAATTAAATAAATAAATAAATATTAAACATTTTATATATAAGTTTTTATTTATTTTTATCTCTGTTCGGCAGACTTCTATACCTTATCTGTTTTCCTTCACTCATGTTCGTTTTGACGTAAGCTGTCATGTCAAAATCGCTTGCCGCTCTCGTTGTTTCGAAGAGTTTGCTGTGGTTGGAAGCTTCGAAGATGCCAAAAAGTTTTTCTACAGACGTAGTGACTTCTTGGTTGCTTCTTGCTTCACTTCTATACTTGCTGCTTGTGCATTTCTGTCAAGCCATACGCTGAATTTGAGTACAAATGTCAGATAGATAAATAAAATAGTTGAAATACAATAAAATACAAGTTGTGATCTGATTTGTTTCTTTCAAATTAATTTAGGGTTTCTTTTATGTCGAACGTAATTTTGGATGTTATTTACTTTAAACTTCTCAAATAAGTAATGCTCAGTTGCCCTGAACCTGAGCTGTTTTCTATTTGATACTCCAACAAATAACCTAAAATGGCAGATTCTCAAATAGCAAGCATAGTCAACGAAATCTTGGTGAGTGTGTTTGTAGTGTTGTTCAATAGCCAGTTAACACTCGTGTCTTCGTTGGATGTAAGCCTAAAATATCGTAAATATTTCAGCGCGTAGAGACAGTGGAAGAAGCATTCAGTTGCTTTCTTGTGTACAAGCCTGAGCAAGAAAATGAGAGGCTTTCGTTGTACCAAAAGAGACTCAGCGCCGTCATGTCAACTCCAAACGCAGACTTGCAGGACTCGTCGATCCGTCATTACCTCACGCTGACCGCAGTGCTCACGAACCGTTACAGGATGAAGCAACTGTTGATACTTCTGGAAAATCTGGTCAACTCCAATGTTATACCAGCAAAGTAAGTAATTAATTTATGTGATATGTTTCTATCCTCCTAGCTGCGTAGGAGAAGCTGGCAAAGATGTGTTAAACAAAAAAGAAAAATATGTTTTAAAAATATGACATTCTATGTCAATTGTCTTTGTACCACTGCATAGTAATAAAAACTAAAATTTAAAACTTTAAAACATATTTTATTCCATCTAAAACTACAAGATGGAGGTTAAAATACTAGATAGATAAAATGTATTCTGGACAAGCATCAATATGATTGTTTTGTAACTTCCACAGGTTATTGTGCGATTGTATCCTAGCAAATGAAAAGCTAACATACAACAATGCAGACTATTGGATAGAGTGTTTTTATTTGATAAGAAGAATCATTGGTGGTGTGGACTACAAAGGCGTGAGGGAAATCATGAAGGTACATTACTTTAGGATAGATTAAACATATAAGTCATGTCTATGAATATATTGTGAAAACTATTATTTAAATAAAAAGTTATTGTTGTTGTTGTATGATGAACCTGTATGCAGTTTATTTTAAGGAAATCTATGTAATGAGAGCTTTTAGTTCCTGACTAAAGCAACTTATAGTTTACTGCAAAACAAGTCATCAGCAAATCATACATACCCATAGCAATATAGATTACATGTTACTCTTAACTCTAGCATTTGAAAGCATCCTACTAATAAGTTCTAATATAATATTATTAGGACTAGTATAGATGATAAAGTTTGTAAGGACATATGGAAGTTTGTTATTTCACTTTCATCCTAAACTGCGGATTTTCATGTAATTTAGCACACAGACCATGATCTGGAATATGATATAGTACTTAAGGTCACTGCATAAGTTCTGTGAAACAATGTTTCCTAAAATTCATGTCCCGTCATGTCTGAGTAAAAACACAGTACCCGGATGACCGAGCTTTGCTCGGTTTAGTGTTGCTTAACAACACCATTTACTGAAGTAGCTTTAGTATTGCTACTTGCCAATATAGTCAGGAAGAGTATATTGTAGAAGTTTATCATTGCCTTAAAACACCGATAAAACGACATTTTCTAAAAATGAATCCTAGCTAGATCGATTTATTGCCCCCGAAACCCCCTATATACTAAATTTCATGAAAATCGTTGAAGCCGATTCCGAGATTCCAATTATATATACACATTATATATACAAGAATTGCTCGTTTAAAGGTATTAGATTAGATATGCATCAACTTTTAATGTCCCAGAAAACGTAGGCAGAGCGGTAGTTTAAAATAAACTGCATATCAATGTTACGAAAATACATTAGTGATGTTAAATTTCAGGGATGTCGTGAGAAGGCCACCACATTACCAGTGAAGCTCAACTCTAGCACAATGCCGCAGCTGAAGGCTCTCTACACTGTTATTGAGTACATATTTGACAGGAATGCCTCTCTGCTGCCTGCTTACTTTATTGTCACGGAGATTCATAAAGATTATCCAGAGAATAATAATAATTGGCCGCATTGGGTAAGTTCTGCAGAATATATTTTACTTTTACCATAAAAAGCCACAATTTTTAAACAAACAAGGCAGAAGTTTATTTCATGAATATTGGTAGCTATGACCACCCTATTTATTGTATAATATGTTGTATATTTATTACAGCAACTTGCAAAACTCTTTTCAAAATTCGTCGAGAGCTTCAAGCCGTGTGCTCAGATGGTGTCCATTATTGGCCATTCGCACATGCTGCCAGTGGTCGAGTTCTCAGGGTATGCTGACCACTTGGTGAACCCTTGGCGATTAGATCCAACAACGCTCAAGTTCTCCCTTAAAGGCAACTTGCCTTACGATGATGAGCTGTTGAAGCCTCAAATAGCACTGTTGAGACACGTATTGCAGCAGCCGTATTCGAGAGACATGATGTGTTCTATGCTAGGGTTGCAAAAACAGCACAAACAGCGCTGCATTGCACTAGAAGATCAGCTAGTTGAACTAATGATACTGCCAATGGAGAAGAGTGAACAAGAGACTGAAGAGGATGAGATGTCCTCTACACACTGGTGTTGGCTGCACTTGTCTTCTCAAGTCATATATTTGATACTCATCGGATTCGCCTCGTTTCCTAACATAGTGATGGGGCTTCACAACAAGCTGATAGGGCATGATATGAAGAAGGGAAGGGATCACCTCATGTGGGTGTTGCTGCAGTTTATATCGGGGAGTATTCAACGGAATCCGCTGTCAAACTTCTTGCCTATTATCAAACTTCACGAGTTGCTGTACCCTGAGAAGGAACCCTTGCCGGTGCCAGACTGTAGCAAAGCCCACTGCACCCACCAGATGGCGGTGGTTTGTATCTGGATGCATCTGTTGAAGAAGGCAGAAACTGAACATAAGACAATGACAATGCCACAAAACTTAAAAGTTCAATATGAGTAAGTAGCAATTCTCTAAATAATAAGGAAAAGATCAAATGGTCTTAAACAGATGCCAATTGATTTAAGACACCTGTCTTGAGTGCCAGCTTTTGTAATGTTATTGGTTGCTATCATGTAGCTCTACTCATTTATCGGCTTACACATGATATAACATGAAACTTATTGTAAGTTTTGTTATTTTCTCATCATGCTGTTCATTTAAGATCACCAACTTGGACGAATTTGATACTAAAACTATTTCTTATTAATCTGCAGGTTCCTTCAGCATCTGATGACGTCAAACAACACACCGACCCTGATGGGGTCGGACTATCGCATCGCGTTGTTGTGCAACGCGTATTCCACTAATCAGGAGTTCTATGCTCGTCCGATGGGAATCATCATTGAGACTCTATTTGGCAACCAGAAGGCCTTACCGAATGGGAACCCTACAACACCATTGCCAACTGTCCCCTTGTCAATGTGCATATTGGATAGCTTGACGCTGCACTGCAAGATGTCTCTCATCCACTCCATTGTGACGCATGTTGCTAAATTAGCTCAGAATAAGACTAACATCCCCGGGAATAGTATGATGGCACCGGCACTGGTTGAGACATACAGTCGATTACTCGTTTACACTGAAATAGAATCGTTGGGCATTAAAGGATTCATAAGTAAGTTGGCTGTTAACTAATGTTTAAGCTCGGTCAGTTTTAGGTAAAATTAAGCTTGGAAATTCTAAATTCAGTTGGAAATTATTTACATTCAGTCCTTGGAATCGTTTTGAATTGTACAGTAAAACCTTTCTTGTGAATCACTATCTATAATATGCGGTATACATGTGTAAGGAGTCTTCTGGGGTATAATGTACTAAAGTACCGAAACAGACATCGCCAACGAAATTTGTGTCTCGCCGGGAGGTTCTATTTTCAAAATTGAGCCCCTCTTCTTCTTTAAAAACAATCCTTTCAAGAAAGACAATCGTAACATTACCAGAGAGGATAAGAAATAGTGTTAGAAAGAGAGGCAACTCATTGTTTCTGATGAGTGCTATGCGACCTGAATTACACTTTATTGCATTGGAGCAAGAGTCGCTATTTATTTAAATGATTTTGGGGAGTGAGTCTTCTGTACAATTATGTACTATGTCTTTTGGCATAGGATGCCCCCCGACCAGGTGGACTGACGACCTGAAGAAGACAGCGGGCATCCGCTGGATTCAGAAGGCTCAGGACTGGTCAGAGTGGCGCAAGTTAGGGAAAGCCTATGTCCAGCAGTGGACCTCCAAGGGCTGATGGATGATGCATGGATGATGTCTTTTGTGACGCTAGTATACTTAATGTATACTTAAATGGTTGTGACTTGTGATTTGGACTGTTATTGATTGATTGATTACTGGTATCCGTAGACCAGCTGCTCCCAAACGTGTTCAAGGCGTACGCGTGGGGCATCTTCCACAACCTGTTGGACATGTTCTCGTACCGAATCCACCACATCCAGCCCAACTACAAGCTGACGCTGCTGTCCAACATCCACTCGCTGGCCGCCTGCCCGCAGGCCAACCAGACGCAACTGCAGCTCTGGTGAGTCATCATAACACTGATAACTGATATAGATGCTGATATTGATGCTGATACTACCTAATCCTAATTATTTACTATCCACTTTATGATATCATATCCCTAATAAGTATATTCATATCATAAACACATAAAATTAGTAAATAATAAAGTTGTAAATTATCTTCAACATTGGATTGTTCTGCTTTTAAAATAATATTAATATACAATATTATATTAATAAGGTAGACACCACATGTGGAACTACGCGAAAAAGGGGACTACACTGTAAACTAGCAGCCGTGGTTGGTTCCTAGCCACTCCATGGCACAGTCTGAGGGTAGTCCTTTTTCGTCTGGTGATATGGTACCCAACTACCACTAAATATTATGTATTATATCACACAATAATTTAGTAAGGTTACATAATTAGTACCTCTTCTTACACCTTTGTTATAACCTTGTACCATGTTATTTTCAATGGCGAAATAAATGTTTCTTTCTTTCTTTCTAATACTAATACTTACTAATACACTATGTGTCTGGTTTTGAAGACAGTCCAGCGGTTTGGATGTTATGAGGTAATAAATAATATTACACATATACATACAAGATACGCGCAAAAACCTTAACCCTTCTTTGGCAGTCGGGAAAAAAAGTTGATAACAAAATGATACGTCGGACTTTATTTCGGACATCGTTTGATATGTCTGTATTTGCCTGTAAAGGGCATGAAAGTGGTTTCTTATGTGAACACCCAACAAACGGCCACGTACAACCACAGTAACAACAAAGGCATCACGGTAACAATCTTGGCTCTCAAGCTCATAGCCAGAACTCCTCGTTTGGCAGCTGGAAAAATAATAATAGTAATAATGATATTAAAATCAATATTTTCAATGTAATTCCCCCGAGCTGTCCTACCACGAGCGGGCTGAATCTAGTCGCCTTTTACGACACACATTTGGCGTTAGTATTATAAGCACCATTACGGCTATACACAACGGTTACTAGGACTACAGAACAACAAAGAGTAGCACCAACATAGGTCAACGTATAACCCAATCGCCAAATCATTCCAGCTTCGAGAGCACAGCGCTGCGTCTGATCACTAGCTTGGGCAGTTCCGGTGTTCAGCTGCTGATGTCCCGAGCGGTCACCGATCAGAAGCCACTCGTGTCCTCGGAGAGTGAAGAGCTCAACCGAGTGCTGGTGCTCACTCTCGCACGCGGGATATACATGACTGGCGCGGGTGAGTACAGCATTTTAACTCCGCCTTTACATTAGTCAATGTAATTGATTATTAAATTAGTAATGTATTGTATACTCCGTTTTTTTACAACAAGTTCTATTTATAATGTTATTTTTATTTATTGTTATTCTTAATCTAAAAATAAGGCAGACACAAAATGATTATACCCAATTTAAAGATGACTAAACATTTAATGCCAAAAGTAATTTCTGTTTACCATAATTTTTTGAATTAATTTTTAATTACTATTTCCAAAAAAAGATAAACTTAGCTCGTTTACCAAATAAGTCTAGTCTAAAAAAATTCAGTATAAACACACTTTGTATCTTATGTTAGGCAAATACAATACATTCCATAGTTTCTCATAAGTATTGATATAATATAGTTATGCGGCGTGAATTAATATTTTGCCTAGCAATGTTTTCTACGGCGGATCATTAAAAGCGCGAATATATAATCTGATACGTCCAAAACAAGCATAAAGGCACTAGCTATGGCTTTGCACTGTGCCGTATGTATGTAGATATTTTCCCATTGTATAATAACACAAATAATAAGTATATGTGCTGGTGACTTGGTTCATAAGGCGACGGTAATATCTAAAATATGTTGTAAATGCTAATGTTGTATTTTTTTACATAAAAGAAGTTAATGCTTTACAACACTTCCACGTGATGGCAAGTGGTGATGAAGACGCGGTAAATTAGTAAAAGCCATGAAAATATTTAAAACGCAGCTCCGCAACGCTCCTGTGATACTTAAAACAATTCTACCCAAAATCTTTTAACATTACGCCAATTAGGAAGAAATCTTATGATTATGCCTAGCACACCATGAAATTAAATTATGTAATTGTATTTCTCGTATTTTATTCGTTATTTTGACTTACCTATTTAATATTTAAACCCTATTTACTATTATTATTAAAAGTCGCGATGGATTATGCTGGCAATATTAATTAGTTAATTTAATGCCCTCATGATACACACAATTCATCTGTTCGCTAATGTAAAAAAATAACGAAAATTTTGAATACCTATACGTGGTTGGACTTTTTATCACTTATTATTATGTATATTTGACGATATGGCGCGTTGGTTATCATGCTGGTTTGCCGTACCAAGGGTCCTGGGTTCGATTCCCAGAGAGGCGGAAATTTGAATGATCAGTTTGAATTTCTGTTCTCGGTCTGGGTGAGTTTTCTTGTCTTTGTGTGTTGTCCATGGCACACATGACACAAGGAATCTTAGTGTGGGGCTATGAGTGCGGAGCGCTATTATTATTAGACTAATTGGCTGAGTTTGTTTTTTAATATATGGGTCTATTTGCGACAATGATATAGAGTTTGCTATTTTACATTTATCATTGTTTTGTTCGCGAATTATTTTGTTATGACAAATATATATGTATTGACGATTTCATTGGCAATATGGCAGTTCTTTTAGTGAACAAATGTTATTGAATTTAATGTTAGTGAAAAAACGAATGCTTATCATTGTTTCAATTAAGTTTAAACAAATTGCTGTGCTATTTACGCAGTTACTATGCGATTGCTTTCTTCAATTCGTTTTTGGTTTGTTTTTGCATTTATATTTTGTTATTTTTCGTTTTCTTTTGTTTAAAATAATTGAATAAAAAACTGTTTACAAAATTCTATATCAAGTTCATAATTATGTATGAGATATTGTAATAACCCGCTTTGCTGGCGTCAGTGTTCCCGTTCTATTATTGTGTATACTTGAATACACGTTATCAATACAATGTGTATTCAAGGCAAGAGTGAATAGGTTTTTACTAAGTTTGTGCGCTTTGTACCACTTCCATCAGATGGGATAAATGGATAATATATAAATAAAATTTTTACACATCTTTAAAATTTAATAGTATATGCTTAGGATAAATAGAAACAGCCACCACAACCCAAACATTTAGGACACAGAGAATGTTTCAGCTTTTATAAAATGACGAAGGTATGAAAGTCGCACTCTTGCTCTATCAAATCAGTTTATCATATGCGGTCCTCATATTTGGCATACTCAACTTTCTTTGGTGCCTTCACTAAATAACAATCTCTCTCACGCCCATAAACCTGGCAGCGTACAAAAGAGCGCTACGTGTGGAAGTATTGTGTATGCCAGGTCTAAAGTTCGGTTTATATTATAATACGTATTAAGTAGATAGCTAAATAAGTGAATAATTTTTAGTGCGCGTCCAAACGTAATAATTTAGTAAGCTCTTTAGTTCATACAATTCTTCACAACCTACTTATGACTTATGCATTTTTACTAAAAACATTTTTAAATTTTTAACTTAAAAGTGCCTGTCCAAACATATTAAGTGAGAAGCCCCGCCCATCTTCTTAACAGAAAAATATAAAAATTTCTAAATTTCTTGTTTACTTGCTTATTAAATTTTAACTACAAAATTGTCCGTTTACACGTATTAATTTACTTAAAATTTGAGTATCTACGTAACTACTTAATACGTGTAAACCGAACATAAGTAATCTATATAAGTAACAAACGCCCTGACGAACACCTGATGGTAACATCAAAAGCATCGCTGACGCGTTGACGTCCTAATAGGGTTCGGACCGAAAGAGAGATGATATAATATTCCACGATCTCCCTCCAGCATTAGCTCTTCTAGTAGCAGGTTTAACCCATCACCATGCGGTGAATGCGGTATTAAACTGGTTGTTACAGGACCTAGCGACTACCAAGAGGAGAGACATGGTGCAAATGCCGTTGTTCAGCAGGGTACACTACAACAATAAAAACAGGGGAGGTTGGCTTGTACGACATTACGACGATTTCAATACTAGATGTCGTCATACTTAAATATCGATATATCGTCCATTAAGATATTAAATACTAGGAATAATAGAACATGTATACCTCCCAATAATTTCAAGGGAACATAGAACCATGGTAAAATCTACCCTATTTTTATTGTCCTGGACATGGGCTATCTATCCAATGCAAACATCTGTCCAACCATGCACATTTCTCGCAGATTCACAAAAAAGTACAGTTGTCTCGTCGTGACTTTAGATTTAAATGTAGTACTTGGGTTAAAAGAAAACGACGTGTTTGTCTAAATATCTTGGACGGCAACACATCTGCGATGCCTTTGGCGTCACTGAAGTCCACGGGCCAGTGGCAACTTCCTTTCACACGCTTAACCGGATGGCTACTTCATTGGACGACAATGCTTTATAATTCAAGTGTCACACTGCAGTTAATTATACTGTTTTAAAACAGTTTTATTAGCGCACTAGCTGTGCTGGGCGGTTTACCCGCGTTAATTTGTTGAAAAAACTAACTACTTAAATATAATTTTAATGTTATAATAGCCTATAGCTTCCCTCGATAAATAGAATTTCAAACACAAAAATAATTTTTCAATTCGTACCAGCAGTTAGCGCGTTCAACCAAACAAACTTCAGCTTTATAATATTAATATAGAATAGATTATCAACGCCACTCGTCCGTACTCCTCGATGTGTCGTCCAATGACGTTAGGGGTCATTCATTAATTACGTAATGGTCACGAGGGGGGATTCTGAAATCTCTACATTTCCTTATTTGCAGGGAGGGAGGGAGGGAGGGGGGGGGGTTATCCATCTTCCTAAAATCTTTTTTCCCGTCTAGTTGTGAATTTTAATGCAGTTAATTCCACTCTAAAACTAGATAAAATCTTACGTAAGAAGGGAGAGGGGAGGGGTCTGAGAAATCTTACGTGGGGGGGGGGGGGGCTCAAACATAGTTATACTATACTAAACGCAAAGACTCGTGGCAGGCGGAGTAATAAAACGTGCAAAAGAGACGGCGCACAACATTTTCTCTCTCGCACTTGCACTGTTTATGGATGACGTCACACAGGCTCAGAGATGCAAAACAACTAATTTCCATGAGTCTTTGCGTTTAGTATAAAATACGTAAGTAATGAATGCCCCCCGGCGGTTGACGTGAACGTGTGATGTGTGACGTGTGACGTATGACGTGTGACGTGTTTGTGTGTGTGTGTAGGGAGCGACGGCGCGGCGGTGAAGGAGCTACTGACGACGATCATGACGAACACGCCGCACATGTGGTCGCAACACACGCTGCAGTGCTTCCCGCCCGTGTTGGTTGACTTCTTCGCGCAGGTGGGTACTCACTACTGACTGCTGGCTCACATATACAATATGCAATACAATAGAATAGAATACTCTTTATTGTACACACAAAATAGGTTACTACCAATGATATTATGTACAAGATATGCCAAGACGGCGCTGAAATTATGTCAGTCGAATTTAGACAAGTGTAGCGATTTCAATTCAGACAGTTGATAGCTGCCTCTGAGTGAGGCCGTCTAGCTGTCTTTTCACTATTATGGTTTTAGTAGTGCCATCCCTTTTACATAATTTACCAATGTAATATTGATTGGTGTAGTGAAACAAAAGATAAACGAGTGTGTGTTGTAGCTCGGTCGGAACAGATTTTTTGGTTGATTTGTAAGGGCATAATGTATCTATAGTTTAATAGCATTGGTTACTACATTAGAACATGTTGTATATTTCGATGAACGAGGTAGTGGGTTCTTCAATTAAATGCACTTTATTATTTTAACTCACTTGTTTTAATTTAATAAAAACACAGAGCACATTGCGCGCCATTACATATTCAGAGCGGAAGAGGAAGATGAGGTGGGGGGAACACAGAATACAGATTGTCAGTATGATATGCACAGATTATTAATATACAACAGAACATAATATAAATAGCATGTAGTACAAAGGCGGTCATATGCAATACAATAGTTATAAACCTTGCCGTTAAACAAACTAATCTTAAGGCGGTTCGTACTTGTAAGCTTAGTACCGTCAGCAAAACAGAGTTGCTAGAAAAATATTAGCTAGATATTGTTTTTTAAAACCCGACAAAGTGCTAATCGGAATCGCGAACCGCGGGTTCCGTATTTTGGTGTAACGTATAAAACCTAACGCCTTATTAGGTTGAGTACTAATTAAAATAGAATATTATATTGAAAACTGGTTGAAATCCTGTGGGAGAGACAATTTAACAATTAATTTAGAAAGCACGGAGCCCGTCAAGACAACGTGTAAGCATATTCAGACTGATTATATTTTTTGCGTGCTGTACCGACGTGTGTAACTAAACTAAAGACAGAAATAACGTGCGAGGAAGAGGGAATGATAAGTGCCGTAATTTTAGATTCGTTTCTTTAATGGCGCGAGTAATGTGGGTTAGTGAGTGGTAAAGTAGCGTGGACCAGGGGACTGACGACCTGATGTCAGGCTCAGGACCGGTCACAGTGGCACAAGTAAAGGGCGACCTACAGCATTAGCTGCATGGACATAGGTAGGTATATTATAATAATATACCTAGATCTGGCTCATGATAGATTACTAGAGGCAATATATACGGAAATTTGAGCTAATAACGATTAAACAAACTTCAATGAACAGTCTGAGTACTGATTCTTATTTATGTTGTAGGGAATATTGTAATTAATTGGAAATGAATACTGCCAGACAACTTACGTAAGCGGTATTTATTGCAAGACTTTAAAAAAAATTAGGACCCTGTAGCCTAGTTCGTAGTGACCCTGCTTGTGAAGCGGGGGTCCCGGGTTCGATTCCCGGCCGGGGCAGATAAATATTAGTACTTGGGTGCAGGGTGTTATTGTGATGTGTTATATGTGTCGTCCATGCCACCCGCGACATTATTATTATTATAAAATTGTTAAAAATTCTGACGCCTGCATCACACACCGTGTAAAGTGGACTTTGCGCAGTGGTTAGCTGTATTCGTCAGGGATTTAATTAAAAAAAAATTGGGTATACAAATGTATACGTAAACCGAAGCAAAGCGAGAGCGGTTACTAGTAATATTGTAAAGAGGAAAGTTTTGATATTTGTTTGTTTGTAAACTCAAAATCTACTGGACCGATTCCAAGAAATCTTTCGCTGCTAAAATGATCTATTGTTTCTGAGTAACATGCGACTATATTTAAAAAAAAAATAGGGATCTATGCGAAAAGCGAAGCAAAGCGAGGGAGGCAGTGACCTCCCACTTTGTTTACCACCAGTGGTAGTAAACAAAGCTTGCCAACACTCCCCAGAACCCAGCAACGAAGGAGAACAAGCAGCTGCTAAAGAAGTCAGTGGAAGAGGAGTACCGCAAGTGGACGTCCATGGCGAACGACAACGACATCATCGCGCACTTCTCCGTCCAGGGCACGCCGCTCTTCCTCTGTCTGCTGTGGAAGATGATCTTCGAGACCAACAGGATCAACCCCATCGCGTTCAAGTGAGATTTTGTTTGTTTGTTTTTGTGTTTGCGTCCTGCACGGCGAAGGTGGTTTTTAGGGTTACGCGTCTCAAGGAAAAAACCAGTGGAACCCTTGCAGGATTTTTTTCATAAATCAAAATTTATTCTATTCTATATTTTACTGTCACTACGGTTTAAATACATCACGAAACTTCTAAATTATGTGACAAATCCCTTGCTCTAATGCTCGCTCTTCACTAGCAAATCTATACTAAATCCAAAATCCACCAAGCCAGGCGCACTCCGCACTTTTAGTATGATGTTACAAGTACGTGCCGCGCTCGACGCAACGGGCCAGTTTCAGAACGCTCTTGAATAACACTACTGTTGTACTACAAGAGTAGCTATTGGATTTTTATAAATGACTAGCAGTCTTGGCGTACTTTGTATCGCCTAACAATCAGTGAATATAGATAATTTATTACTTTTAACTTTTATAGTTTTGGTAGGTTTAACAAATCAGAGACCATTAAATTCCCTCTCCATTTCCCTCTCCCACTCCCACTCCTACACCCTCTGTCACTCCCACTCCCTATCCACAAGCAAACAAACTCTTCAGCTTTATAATATTGGTGTAGATTTTACGGAGTGACTCTTCTGTACCGTTATGTGGCTTCAACCCATTAATGGCCCACTACTGGGCATGGGTCTTTTCTCTTGAAGAGGCCTAGAGCATTACTCCACCACGCTGCTCCAGTGCGGATTGGTGGAGGGGTTAGTGGCCAACCCGAGTGTCGGAAGTTTTCAAACCGCCCGAGGGCCTCCGACATGGCTTAACGTCTGTTATCTTACAACCGGGACCGACGGCTTTACGTGCCCTCCGAAGCACGGAAACGCTCAAGAATTTTTTTGCCACTAGCGGTCATCATCCAACTACCGACCGCGCCCGATGTTGCTTAACTTTGTCGAGCACTTAAGGTCGACGCAAGCCGCAGGGCTATGAGCGCTTCAACCGTACCGATATGTACTATAATATATTCGGTGCCCCAACTACAACATGTCCGTACATTGTATTGGTACACGTGTCAGGATACTGGAGCGTATCGGCGCGCGCGCGCTGTCGGCGCACCTGCGCAAGTTCTGCGACTACCTCGTGTTCGAGGTGACCAACCCGGCGGGCGGGCCGCACATCAACAAGTGCGTGGACGCCATCAACGACATCATCTGGAAGTACAACATCGTCACCATCGACCGACTGGTGCTGTGTCTGGTGAGTGGTGAGCGGTACACTGCACTGGCTATGGATGATTAACTGTAAATTAATATCTTTACATTAATATCTTTACTTTCTTCATTTTTCTTCTCTCTTTTTTGGCCGGCAACGCATCAGTGATACCTTTGGTGTTGCTGATGTGCATGGGCGGCGATAGCCACTTACCATCAGGTGGATCGTCAGCTCGTTTGCCGGCTATTTCCATTTAAAAAAATATAAATTTAAGTTTAAAGTATTAAGGGAAACATTCAAAAACCTATAATATTATTCTTTTGTCGTAATCAATCCCAATAAATTAAATATAATTGAATTAAAATGTTGAAAATAGTACTGTCACGTGACCTCAAACTCCATTTTGAGAATATGACGTCATTGTAATTATTTTATATGGATGTTCAACAAACTTCAGTAGACAGATAGTATTGAATATAGTTTAGTGACGTCACGTGACGTTTTTGGTGGGAAATTTGATAATGATTTTTATTTATCAGTTTTTGTTTTTAAATGGAAGATTTACATTTTTATATTATTTTTTTCGTGAACATCTATGAAATAAAATTAAATCCTAAAATTAGTCAACATCCCAATTATGCTACACCTAGCGGGACACGAGCCTTGGCACGGACGAAGCACGGTTTCATAACTTCACTAACATTTTATATGACGCGGACATCGAGTGTTTATGCTACACCGTGCGTCGTCCGCGTCCGAGCCGAGTAAAATGTTAGTAAAATTTCTCGTGCCCGGCACGGTGTAGCATAATTCATCTCTTAGGGGTTGGGGCTCAGAAATACTAATGATTCCACCTTACTTTAGCTTACTACTTCGTTTAATTTCACTCCAAAACTATATTTGCAATTTACAAATATATATAAGCCTCATGTCTTACGGCCACACTCAAAGTCGCTAACGGTTACTTGAGTCGCTCTTTAGTGTAGAATATGTGATTCTGTACAGTACAGAATCATAATACAAATTTTGTACAAAGAGCGATTTAAGTTACCGTTAAATGACTCTGAGTGCGGCCGTAAAACATTCCGTAAAACTTGTCTTGATAATTTTTAATTAAAGGCTGAATCATCACAAAACAAACCAGAACACAGAATGCAAGTTCAAAGCTAATTTTTTCTTTCTTCCCTGTCATAATAATATCTTCGGATACCTCTCACTATGCTTGCTCACGTTCCGTTCTATGTACTCTACATTTCCAATTCTATATTATAATGGCGTTGTACACAATACGTACATGAACACAGATATAATGCGTACACGAAGCAAAAGAGATAAGTATGCGGGGCGTGATTCAAAAACCTCTTGTAATGTTTAATATTACATATTGTTTACGTTACGCAAAGGTAAAGCATACGTTACGTATAAAGGTACTATTTAACATTGATAATAACACAAACCTTCTGTAATATTAAATATTACAGAAGGGTTTACAATCATGCGCTGCATACTTAATTCTTAGTCATTGACAGTCTCAATTCGAGTTGAATTTTACAGTTACGATCGAATTTTGACAGCAGAACGGATTTCAAGTTCATAAGATATTAAAAGGCTAGTGGCCACAATTTTGATCTTTTCCTTTTGAATTTTTCCTTTGCGGGGATTCCCGCAATCTTTGTTTTCACATTTACTTGAGCTGCCTTCATTTTTAGGCTGCGTCTTTCTAAGCCCGCTGCGTGGAGTTGTAACAAGAACTATCCAAAAAAGTAGACTTATGAAGTCATTGGATTAGTATTGACCACTATCTTTTGATGTGGATAGTAAATGTTGATAGAAATTTTTGATTAAAATTTAACTGTTTTGCATTACAACAGAACAATTATTATGTGTCAGATAAAACCCAGTGATTTGCACCCCTCTGCTGCCAATACTCTGTATAATCTCTCAGACAACCTCCCTTGAAGTTCCCTCTCTGTTGTCAACTTTGTTTTGAAATGGTACTGGATTGGACTTGGTTGTTGTTATGCCGAAAGGGCCTTTTTGAAGCAGATTTAGCTTTACAATTATCCTTGAAATTAGTAGTTCTACTCCGTGTTTGTTTATTATTATAAGACTTTCTATGGGAGTGCTATTCAACAAAATTCTGTGGTTTCTTTTTAATTAAATATGTGGGAGTATTTAACCATGTTTAAGACCCGTTCAAGGAATTAATAACTGGTTGGAGGGCCTCCTGACTAAACAAATATTCCGAGCTCGGGGGAAAATTCTGTGTAAAATTCTGGGATTTTTTTTGAATAAAAACGATAAATGTAACACAAATTGGTTTTGGTTGGTTTATTGAAAAATTGTTTTTTACAATGAAAAAAAGTTGAAGCACAGGTTTTTTTTTTCTTTTAATAAGGTATATTGCTTCCACGTGCCCTTATTACAGATTATTATCGGTTCCGCATAGATCTGATTAGGGTTATTAAACGGTCTTGCGGAATATTGTTCCATTCTTGTGAAATCGCTGTTCTTAGTGCTGCCATTGTTGTGGGCACAGGGTTTCTCGCATATACAGCTCTTTTTAAACTATCCCGAACATGCTCAATGGGATTAAGATCCGGGCTGCGTGCTGGCTAATTCATGGTACGTATCCCAACCTCTTCGCAATATTGCAGCGGCGTGGGGTCGAGCATTATGTTGCATTAAAGTAAAATTTTCGCCTATTAATCCACCACCGTACCTCTGTTATATAGCGTTATGCCATCAAACTACCTCTTCTACCATTTCAACGAACCATGTCGATGAACACAAGTTCCATTCGCCCGATCATTGAAATGCCACCCCACACCGTACACGTACTGCCTCCAAAAGGAACACGCTCCTCAATACAACTTTGAGCATATCTCTCCCCACGTCGACGATAAACTCTTCTGCGACGGTCTGCACCATTTAAACATGTTCTATACTCATCGATGAACAATATGGAATCCCATTGCTCTTCAGTCCAATTAAGATGTTCACGCAAAAATCTTAAACGAGCTTGTCTGTGAGCTGCAGACAGCTTAGGACCATTTACTGGTCTAAAAGGGGTGATTGCCGCTTCTATAAGTCTTCCTTATTATTCGTGCATTCACGTTTATTCCACGCACTTCATTCAGCTCTGTTTTGATGTTTACTGACGTAAGGAAACGATTTCGTAGGGAAGTTGAAACAATAAATCGGCCGTCACGACGGATGGTTGCTTAAGTTCTGCCGATACCGGGTCTCCTTTTGTAAGAACCTGTCTCTACAAACCCTCGGTATACTCTAGAAACCGTAGACTGGTTTTTTTTGATTAAATAGAAATAAAAGACAATGACGAATGTGCACTTTATCGATCTCCATATTACGATACGTATATGTCTATTCTGAGATTCAATTAAGACTGATAAAATTTATGAATGTGAAACAATGGTGTGAATGCGATGCAGACTTTGAAGACTGCTACTGGTTCACGCGGGCGTTTTATAAAGTGGACTGTAGTATGCGTTGGGAGGAAGAAAAGTCAAGGGTTATTTGGAGGGTTGGCAAGCACACTAACCTGGTTGCAGGACTCGACTGGTACACGTATTAGCAACGACGGCTAGGCGGCTGCCCCAATATCTCCAGTCTTCTTTCTTCTTGACTTCTTATTGGTTATTATGCCGTATTTGTATGGTTTAGGTTTACTATTACACTTCACAGTAATATCACTTGCTTTATGAGTTATTTAGCGGGCGCGGTGATGCGGTTTTTAGATAATATGCGGATTAATTAATTTTATTCTATAAAGGGCGCGTATTGCATTCGAGACGAGATCGGCGGCAGACTTCTTTACGACTGTCTAAACCTCGGCGGTGTGCGAGTGAATCCGCTATATAAGAGTGCGCTTGCCAGAAAGAGAGGGAGGATAGGAAATTAAATAGAGAAGGAATGGATTGCCGCGCTTTCATAGAAAATATAATAATTTTGGCGGGAACAGCGGGAGCAGGCAAATGCATCCACAGAGTAATGCCATTATTGGCGCGAACAAACAATATAATCAGTACTTTAATTTAAACTGAAAATGTAATCTCAAATTGTTATAATTTTTACAGAGGTAACACCTACATGCGACCGCACGAACTTTTGCAAATACCTAATAGTTTAATATAAAAGGTTTCAATACTTATCAAAAATATTAATTTGAAAGCAATCTTGAAATTTGATGCAGTTTATGAGTCCGTCCGTTTTTGATGAGATACATGTTAACAATGACAATACACTGATATTATATTGGTAGTCTGTGAGACCAAAAAGGGCTTATGTCAGGATCTAAAAGAAATAAGTGATAGGAATAATGTCATGATTCTTGATTGGTATGTGCTATGTTGTGCTGATCAAAACCCTAGCGCATCCAAAGGAGATGATCCCGACGTGCTAGCTGTTGTAACGTGGGGCGATGGCCTGTGAACGGGAGTTGGTTGAGCTACGAAATGGGGCACATTTGCAAGAGGTTGTGTTTGAGATGTATCTAAGTTGAGTGTATTCAGGAATCCATCCCTGCGTGCTGTCTGCAGAGATTGGATTCTATCCTGCTGCACCGATAACTTAGTCTCCATTGTTGTCATTTTGTTAGTGACAGTTGTCCGTAGATTGTCTATACTGGAGGTTAGATTACGTAGTTCTTTTAAGATGTCTTGTAGGGTCTCCCCTTGATGGGCTTGATTTACAAGAATCTGGCGGATTTCCTCCTCCTTACTGGGTCTTATGCGTTTCCCCTTCGGGAGGGGGTCTTCCCCTTCGATCCTCTCAGAGGCTCTCTTGAGGCTTCGTGTCTCTCTTCCTTGGGGTTTTACAGGTTTCAGCCCCGTGTCTTGGATGGGAACCAGGGTGTCCGTGGAGGGGCCTGCCTCTACGTCACATGTATCTATGTCACCTTCCAGGTCAGACAGGTCTGCCCTGTCATGGAATGATGGTGTTTTGGATGTCATTTGAAGGGTGGGGTGGTGTTGTGTTTGGTTGAATGGATTATGTGCTTCCATGTTATGAGACAGAACGTGAGTCAAATTCTATTTTCGACTAGCCGACCTGTGTGTATGGTTTTTTAAATGTAACCTTTTCAATGTCATCAAAATCAGCCAGATACAAACAATACAAAAAAATTTTATTACATGTTTATACATACTACTAGGAAATCGCCCTCGCTTCGATTCAGGAAAAATAGTAAAAAAAATGTAATATAGCCTATGTCACCTGGGGATAATGTAGCTTCCCAACAGTGAAAGAATTTTTCAAATCGGTTCGGTAGTTTTGGAGCCTATTCAATGCAAACAATCAAATCTTTCCTCTTTATATATTAGTAAAGATATGCGAAAAGACTTTCCCCGACCTGTTATATCGTACAGGGCTCTATGGAGGAAGTATTAATTCGTATGTTGTGTATGTACACTGCGCCGATATACTCGTATACAGATAATAAAATAAAAAATAGGTATAATTTAATACTTGCTAATGTTATAAATTACAAGTTATCTGAACTATGAAATTCTCTCCAACACTGCCCAACACAAAGAAACACTTTGCAGTGGCTGCAATGGATGTTACTAAGGCTTTTCTGTTTCTTCGCGGTGCATCGAACGCAACGACCTCTTTGGAACCGAACTTGTTTAGAGATTCGCTCCTCAGTAACTTCCTTGTGTTCAGGAAAGCGATTCTGGGACTTATCTAACCTGTCAGTAGGGTTATACATTTACGCCGTATCGCGCACAAAGTTCCTCTGAAAGCTTATACCTAAACTCCCTGTGAGTAAATTTTCTGTGCTGGCCAATGTTGGAGCAATAAATAATATAACAATTAAGGATAGATATATTAAGTAAACGGCGGAAGACTTTAATATACCATTTTATGCCTCGTTTAGTTCAATAAATACATAGATAATTTTTGATCCTTGAGATCAACACCACCCGTAAATTTATTATATTGATGGACAACTTCCGGCTTTAGAAGATCTATTTTAGATTTAGATTAAGATAGTCGACAATGTAGTGATCAGTTTCACGTCCTTCCAGGCCACAACGGAAACGTCACCACAGTGTCGGCTTACCACTACCTTTTGTCGTTCTCTTATCATTTATGGCTTTGATTTCCTGAGGGCAATCGACTCGGCGCACATAGGAATATTTACACTAAAGACCTGGTCAAAATTATTTTATGTAAATGATCATATGGAAATGCTCATTGGAGACAATTTTATGATGTTTATTTTAATAAAATATGAAAGAAAGGGTTTAGAAGTAAAATAAATAAATCATCGAAGTCAGATTCATCTTCTGCATCGTCACTGAATTCGATTGGTTCATTTTCCGGTTCAGGGAGCAGAAGACTTATAGTTTCCGAACAGAACGGCTTGCTTTTCTTGCGAGGTTGTTTTCTATTGTTGCTTAAGAATGGATCAGACGTAGGTAAAAGTCTGTTTAAAGTATCTCTATTACATTTGACCCTGTCAAATTTTCGGGAGAAGTTCTGCCTATAGAGCTAAAAGTGCTTATTGCGAGCTTCAGCAGCTTCAGATAGCTGCCCAATTGGCAGTATCGAGTGTGATATTACTGTTGCACCGTGCATTAAAATTTTGTGCACAGTGGGTGACATTGGATACCACCCATAAAGCTGCACATGTAGCTGGGCAGTTTTAAAAGTGTAGTCATGAAATTTTTTACGTCAGTGACATGGCCGCTTGAAATTGCTTCTAAAATCACTTTGAATCGGTAGATCAAAGTTGGATGATCATTTGTGGAAAACATCACTTTTCGGAACTTTGTAGCTCTTGTTGGCGTTAATGTGATATTTTTAATTATTTAAGAAACGTCATTATTTTCTTCGGTACGTTGTTTCATCTGAGTAGCATAAGTTAACGATTCAGCAGGTGTGGCCTCTCTCAAATCTTTTGTTTTCCGTCGCTTAGTCTTATGGCTTCATTCACCAAATTTTTTTGTTGGTCGGCCTGGTTTCTGTGATTTCCAAAAAGAAAATTTAAGGGTGTTTTGAAGCCATTGTTCGTTTTTTTTTAGAAAACGTTCATGTTTATAATTTTGGCTTGAAATCATACTTGAAATGCTTAAAGTATGTTTTATTTGTTCAAATTGATTATCAGCACATTTACTGAGTTCTACGACTTTTTTCTCCAAAAATAACATCTTGTCATCTGTTTTCTTATCCGGACATTCTTGCAATATGTCATATAACTGTTTTTTAGTTATATTCTTAAACACAATGGTGGAACCTAAAAATAAAGGAGAATTTATTGCATATCATATAAATAACAATATCCAGGAGCATCGCCTTTAAATGTGTCTGGTAAACAAAATGGCGGAAAAAAGTGGAACTTTTCTTTTGCAGTTCTATTTAGGAAGGCCGAAACTTCATTTATAATAAGAGTTAACTACTCGGAAGTGATCGAAACATCTACAAAAATATTTCTGTTTAATTTATTTTATCAAAAATTATGTTCAATTTTATACTTATTTTCAATAAATTAAAAATAATACACACGACACTGTGAATTAAATCTAATTTCGTTATTAATAAAGTACATACATTCACCTTCCATTATATATTTTTCTTTTTACACAAACTACACAGAAAACAACTATAGTACTGCAAATGCAATTTGAAGAAAAATTCAAAGTATCGAAAAACAATAGAGCGCACTAGACGAACGACCGAGTTCCGACTACCTGTGTGCCGTCCGAGAATAGCAGATTGCCGGAAGGGGTGGTATTTCGTAAAATACTTATTCAGGTATAAGACGGAGATAATTGCAATAAAGTTTCGTGAACTTAAGGTATTTGACTTTTGACCATGTCTTTAGTGCAAGTACTCCTCTGTGCGGCGTCTATTTAATGTACCATCTACATCTGTCTTATGCCGTTTGAGAAATCTGGCTGGTGTAATAGAGTTGTAGAAGTTGTCCATGAATAAGGTATACCCTTTGCCAAGATACTCCTTGAAAAGCTCAAAGACTATCTTGGCTGTCGAGGACGTAAATCCAAAAAGAGGTGTCTCGGGTAATGATCCTTTTCCTGATTAAATTTAATAAGTAATGATTAAATTTACAACATAACCAGATAACGCACTCGCAGAGTTCGTAGCTTTTAATTCCAAATCGTGCTGCTTGGGAACGGATGCACTGAATCCAACTTAAGTGACCCTTCCAAAGCAGCAACGATTCGTCAATGCTTACTTCCCTGCGAGGCGAGTATACAGATTTAAACTTTGAATTCAAATGATTTAACAACGGCTTAATTTTTGCGATTCCGCGCTCAGTGCCATGGCTACAGATGTCTGATTTTTTGAGCTGATGAATTGACTATAATAACAATGATGTCAACAATGTCCATTTTCATTCGGTAAAAAATGTTAGGTCATTTCATATTATTGACGTTGACGTTTAGTGATCACATCACATAGTCATCAAATGTTGGTATGACAAATGTAATGATGTCAAATTTTCATTTCCGATTGTCAATCAAAAAAAAGTCAGAATTAAATAAATAGTATGGTAAAAATAGGCAGCCGTAAAAGTCTCCCCTACTCTATGACTGTATGGTTATAAGAATTCAATCTCAAAATACTTTGGTTCTGGGGTGTGTCGGCTAAAAATTCTTATATATCTAAGCTCAGAAATTAAAGCGGCGATTTTTAGATTTTTTTTTATTTTAAGACGCTAAAGTTGAAAATGAAATAAAACGATGTATGGCAGTGTGGCGTTGTTCTTTGGTTCAATCTTTTACACTCCTTTGCAAGACATTTTTTCCACTAGTTTTTGCCTCAAAACAATTTTAAGCCATTGAATTAAGCGATTGAGAAAGTTTATCTCATAATCGTGCTTATCTTATTTAATCCTCGAGTTCTATATTTCTGCGTGTTGAGTACTGCCGGCAGATCTAATCCCACAAAACTTTTCATTTTTAACATGATCATAAATTAAATAAGGGATTGGAAGACCAACTATCCATTTATTCAATACACCTTTCTGAAACTCTCGTCCATGTTCGATGGTCATATTATTCCAGGTGCCACTCCAGTGTTTCTTCGACCGACGAATAGTAAAAAAAACATCTTTTGTTAATTGCTCATATTTTTTCGGAAACTTTTAAAGACTCCATGTAATCCTGTAGATCCTGTACATCCTGTAGATATAATTGGCAAGTTTTTGCATATGGTAAATTACCAGTGCTATGTAAAATCAGGAGCATTGCCTTAACACATTTTTTATGAAGTTTACTGTTCGTTCGTTTTGTCTCTGGAATAAAATGCATTAATCTGGCCATAAATGATCAAGTTTACTTTTCAAGTTTGCAGCTGACTTTTTGATTAACGCAGGTGTGTGTAATTCATGTTCATTTCCAATGTTGTTCAAGTAAATCGAACATGAATGATTCGAATAAAAATGTAATTGTTCGATTTTTCGTTTGTATTTTTATGGTTGTAATTTGACAGTTCCCCGTTTGCTTACATAACAATTATAATTAAGTCATGACGGACAGTGAAATATTTAGATTTTCACTGAATATCCTTGTTCATAAAATCGATAGTTTTGTAATAATCGATAATTGAAATGGTTCATTCTATTAAAGAATAAACTATTTTTCTTTTTCTTTTTACCACTCCGAATGGGCAGTTTTCTAAATGAAATAAAGTGAGAATTGATTGGTTTCCTTTGTGCTGTGAGTAGATGTCAAAAAAGTAAAGTTTGATGGAATCACTTTTTCAATTGGCCAATTTTTTTTTACATGCACTCACTGCACAATCAATTAATAAATTAACCAATCAATTCTCACTTTTTTTTCGGAAACTATCAATTCGTGGTTGGAACTCAGCCGCAACGTAGTTAGATCTAATCTTCACATTTTTTGCCGAGTTTTGGGATTATGGTAGAGATGTAGCTGCAGGGGGTCCACCGGAACCAGCTAAATTTTGAAAGTGGTCTATGGAAAAAATTGGGAACCTCTGGTCTAAATTAATATCTTGTTCGTTTTGAATTTTAACTAAATGTTGTGTATGCGTGTCTCTCACGCCCTCTCCCTCCCAAATGTGAAGCTATTTTTTTATTTAAATTGGACATTGGACATGGTTTTCTTCTTGTCCATGTTTATCTTAAGATCCATCTGTTGTGAGGCACTGCTCCAAGTCCTCGAGCATTGTACCAAGTTCCTCCAGGGATCCAGCCAAGATGACTATAGCATCGGCATATCACAAGTGTGTTATTTGTTCGGAATTCTAATAAAACGGCAACTTGAGCCAAATCAGTGTTTAGAAGCTCCAGAGGCGTCTTTCCATTGTATACAACGCAGAACAGAACACAAAACAGAAAGCAGCTATAGGAAACTGCTCGCGTATATATTGTAATGCTATTTTTAAATCTGTTAGTACAATGCATACACGAATTTTGGGTACTGATCGTGTATAGTTTGTATCGTAGATGCTCGCGTCTTCGTTTCCGACTATACTACACCACTTATTTACACACTTGACAAGAGTGTTAAAAGTCTAGTATTATTGATTTAGTAAAATATGGAATTATATTTAAACTTTATTGGGTAGGATTAAATACATAACAATGACTTATAATCATAATTATTTTTATTAAAAAAGTACTTTTCAACGAACATTATTAATATTATGCGAGATGTTAAATGCTAGGTCGTGTTTCCTTTTTCTATTTTTTTTTGCGGTGGGTAATGAAGCTGAAGGTCGACCTACTTGTATTCTATTTTTTGTTCCCTTGTTCTTCATGGTTCGTCTTGATACAGATGTCGGCTGTATGTTGCGGGACAATCCTTTTTTAAAGTTGTTGAAATTAAAATTTTGGTCCTGTTGGTCTGTAGTGACGTGTTTTAGAGAATTATTGAAAATATGAATGGCTTTTAAATATGTGACTTAATCTACTCTACTAACGCCGTAATAAGACTACGTCACAGATGTCGACGGAACCCTAACGGGGTTCCTATTTTTCTCGTCAATAAAATCAGACAACCATAACCTAATCTACCCTTCTTTCGATTTGAGTTCAGTTGTTTTTTCATGGGCTAGAAAGAGAGGTCAATAAATCAAAATGGCGTACAAATTGTAATTTAGCGCGCTTATTCCGATACATACACGATTAGTCCGTAATGGCGCTGTACATTATGAAACAAGATATACTTCTACGCGAGTATTTGCGTACTGCTCTTGTATGGATTGGAAGAACTTAGTAAAAAAGTTATTTCCAATCTATACGTGATTATTTTCGTACCCTTGCGTTCTGCCTTGTACAGAATGGAAAGACGCAGCTCAGAGTACTCGTTTAGTTTTTCCATCATGGCCAATGTACACAGTCTAATTGGTCCATATTCTTGCGTTTTTATATGTTCGATTAAAATATCTACTATCGGTACTACGTAATATACTCGTAAGCTTGGAAAGTTCTGTTTGGAGAGCATAACGGTTGCTTCATAGAATGATTGCAGAAAATCTACTAATGTTTCAACAATATCCCAACTGTCAACAGTGTATGTAAAAACTCTGGATTATCTAAACACATGCAATTTAGCACCCTCTTTATTTTTAAAGCTCTTTCTAACATTGTGTACGTCGAGTTCAAACGGATAGGCATGTCTTTTATTAGCTTTAAATGGCAGATGCCTAAGGTCTTCAACACTTTTCATACAGTTGTTTTTTTTTTGCGGAAAATGAAATTTAACTAATTTCTGTACCGGTAAAATGATTTCTTTTACTTCTTCAACAACCTTATTTACAATCAAATGTAATACATGGGCCATATATCTTATGTGCAGCACATCCTTAAATTCGTCATGATGTAACGTGAGAAGTTGTAGTGTTTTAACAATCCTTATGTCATTATCTGTTGTAATGGAAATAAGTTTTCTTTGCAAATCAAATTCCTGAACTACTTTTTTTACTTTCAAAATAATTTGCTCACTTTTGTGTGGAAACGGAAATCAAATTCCAAAATCATTGAAATTGCTCACCATCATTAGAAGTATAATGCGCTGTTATAACTATAGATGGTTTGTTGATAATAGAAGTCCAAAAATTTGTACAGCGATCTTGCAGGTTACATTTTGTAACATTCCTATAACGTGTCGCTTTTTCTCAGCGTATACTTTTTGGATTGAAAATGAAATTTTAAATCTGATAATATGAAGTCGTGCTCTTCCACTATACGGTAAGAATGATGTCCATGTATAATAAACCTTACCAAAAGGTCATTAATGTCCACCTGTTGCTTTTTTATGTTGTAATGATCCCGATGGCGTCTTTTCATTTTGTTCTAAAATATCGCCATGACGCGCACTATGCCTTTTCAGAATGGAATGAGATGTCTTATTAGAAAATGTATGATTTCATATTTTACATGACAATTTATTGTTTAATTTTGTAAAATTGTACCATTTCCAACTGATACGCGCCGATTTTGCCTCAATAGGTATAGGCGATGGAAGTAAAAACCAGAGAAATATTTTATTTACAGCACGACCCAGCGCCTTGACGTTTTCGTGTTGAATTCTGCTGTCAAGCTATTGAATTTAAAATATACATGACATCAACTGCCAGTACTTATGACGTCACATCACAAGATAGATTTTGGGAACAAAATTCAATGACAATTTTGATTTATATTTTGTTTCTTTAATATACAGGGTGTCCCAGAAGTCGACGTCAAGCCGGAACACAGTGTTAGACAAAGTCATAGTTGTTATCAGAAAAATATTTAAAAAAATCCATCCTATGTATTTCCAAAATTATAGGCATTTCAAAAAATAACAAAAAAATCGACACCCTGTGATGGTTTTTTAATTCTCGTTGCTACAGATCTACATTTCTTTTTAATTTTACTTTTATTATGTAATCCTTAACGATACTTCCGTAAATTGTTGCCTTAAAATAAAAGCCAACTGCTTCAGCTTGGTAGAAAATATCACCTATTGCCCAACTAAGTATTCAAAATAAATACTTCTCCCATTTTAAACAGGCTGTACTGAAAAAAAAAGTACTACGCTTGTTTGGCAAGTAGCTTGAAAAGTTGGCGCGTTTCATAAGGATTTCAGAATGGTATAACACTTGCTAGACAATTGGCCATTTAGACTTCGACATTTTTTTTGTAAAATACCGTAGGTTTTCGGTATTGTTTTTCGTCGTAAATTAAAATCGTTGTTTCCTACAAAACTGTTACATCAAGATTTTAGTTAGGGTGAGATGGAGATAATCATTTTACGCGATGTGAGAGAGTAGTAACGCCATTTTTACCTAATGTGTTAGACTGAATGACTAAAAGAGACGGAGAGATTAATTTCCTCAATCAGGAATATCCAGGCAGATGGATAGGGCGGTCTGGTACTATCTCGTGGCCAGCCCGTTCACCTGATCTAAATCCACTGGATTTCTTTTACTGGGGCGCGGTGAAAGAAAGAGTTTACTTTAAGCCCATCGAAAACGTAACTGAGCTACGACAAAGAATAACTGAAGCAGTTGAATTTGTAAATAACGGGAGGTTCGCCTGTCTAATAACGCGATCTTTTTTAAGAAGATGTCGAGCTTGTATTGCGGCTGAAGGAAGGCAGTTTGAACATTTATTGTAATCAATGTAATAAATTTTGGAATAAACAAAATGTTTTATTTAAAATGTCTCTAGAAAAACAAACAAAATACTCATTGAGTTTTTCCTGGTAAACCAAGGGTCGTAGGAACCTTGGATTACCTGGAAATACGGCTTCTGTCTTGCTTAAACTCTTCCATCTCACTCTAACTAGAATTTTAAAGTCACAGTCTTGAGCAAAACTATGACTCGTTTTAATGTACGTAATAAAATTTAATCTAGGGTTCTTTACCAAAAAAAATCTAGTTCTAAATGGCCAATTGTCTAGCAAGTGTTATACTGAAATCCTTATGAAACGCGCCAATTTTTCAAGCTACTTGCCAAACAAGCGTAGTACATTTTTTTTCAGTACAGCCTGTTTAAAATGGGAGAAGTATTTATTTTAAATACTTAGTTGGGCAATAGGTGATATTTTCTACCAAGCTGAAGCAGTTGGCTTTTATTTTAAGGCAACAATTTACGGAAGTATCGTTAAGGATTACATAATAAAAGTAAAATTAAAAAGAAATGTAGATCTGTAGCAACGAGAATTAAAAAACCATCACAGGGTGTCGATTTTTTTGTTATTTTTTGAAATGCCCATAATTTTGGAAATACATAGGATGGATTTTTTAAATATTTTTCTGATAACAACTATGACTTTGTCTAACACTGTGTTCCGGCTTGACGTCGACTTCTGGGACCCCCTGTATACTACTACTACTACTTTAAGGTCGCACTGAAAACCAGTAGCCGTGGTTCGCCACGGCATGATGCTGAGTGCGAACCTTTTTTGTAGAGCACTGCTGCAACGGATTGTCATTTTCCACAACGTAATTGCTGTTTTGATGCATTTTGTAGCCTGTTGCATAATGCTTTACGAAATAAATAATTTCTTTCTTTCTTTCTTTCTTTATTATAATATTTTTGTGAATATTGAGGTTTTATCCATATTATAATAAAACTGTAACTGAGCGATGGCCGTACGTCGAAGATATTTGAGAAAAAAAACTTTTAGTAAGGGGGTTATTACTTATTAAGATAGTAGATCCCATTCCATTTGTTTGTAGAAATTTTATCTGTTTGTCTAAAAAAAGATAGGCGTATCGGTTGATTGCTGAGCTTCGACTCGAGTCTTCACTTGAAGGCTCTTGAGACTAAGGCTCGAACCCAAAAGGCTAGTGAGCCCTAGGGCCTCGAGTTCTGATGACTCAGTAGCTCCGACTCGGAGCTCGCGCTCAGGACTCGGAGCTCATTTTTCTTAACTTTACTTTTAACTGTAGTGGTTATAAAATGACAGACAATCCTCAGGAATTAAGTGAAACATTAACTTGAAGTCATTTACTTTAGCCTGAGTAATAGGCTTCCCATTTGGTTAAAGAGGAACAAAGAGTTCTGGGTTTACACGAAGCACATTTCCTCTGAATTTCCTCCCTATATACATATAACTCTTTGTACTTATCAATATCTTCATATTTCATGAAGATATAATATAATGATATCTTTTTTAATTTAGTATGTGTTATCAACCAATTTACTTTGTATTTATCCTTATAGGTTTTTCGATTTGTTATATTTTTTTATTTATAAATAGTAATGTATATTTTATACCATCAGAAAGTAAATTCAATTTCAATGAACAAAAAGCGCACCAACTTTTTTTAAAAAGCAGATATTTTGACGTAAGAATTTTCTATTGAAAATTAGGGTGCTTTTTCGAAATTAAGTCAAAATAAGGTGAAAAACTAAATATTTTAAATCTAAAAAATTACATTGTGGCTTTCACCAAAATTTCGTAAAAAAATTGTTAAAGAGAAGAAATAAAAAACCAAAAACATGGTTGAACAAAAGTTGTAGATCTTTTTTTTTACCTACAACTTTGTCATTTCTTTTTTTCCATAGGACTTGTAGTTTTGCCGGAAATCGAGACCGTTTTTACCATTAAAAACTCACTCGGGAAGTGGGGGGGCATTTCTCGGCCTCAGATCGATTGCTCGTAAATTATTTTTCCTTTCATTTTTGTAATATTCTCTTCCTTTTCGAATGGGTTTCATCCTACTATTTTTTTTTCACTTTTTACCGTTTTCACGGCTCTGGTCTAATAAGAATTGTTGCAAGACTAAAATGATCAATCAAGCACGCTTACATTTATGAGCAATATTTTTGCTGCATTCGTCCACATAATACGTGTTTATTCAATATTAAAAACATTCAAGGTAATATGAAACGTTTTTAAGAATTATGAATTCTTCTTGCTTTAGTTAATTAATTCCTTAATAACAGAAAAGTTTAAGATGGCATGGAATGTTATGGAGATTTTGTGTTTCTCTTAATTAGAGAAAATTCTATAAATTGAAAATGTTTCAGATGGCATGAAACGTCATAATCAAACATGAGTTTTACTAGAGTTGAACGAAGTTATGAAATTAAAAACGTTTCAAGTGGTTTGGATCATTTTTATGAATTTGATTCTAAGTGTGTATTATTATAACAATATAAAATAAAAACTTTCAGGACATTTGGACTGTTTTAGTTATATAAATATTTGTAACCCCGTATTATGTGGGTTGGTCTACTAAGTCGTACATGACATTTATAGTGACAGTAGAGTTGTAAAATTTTGACAGCTGGTTAATGTGCATTACGTAGTCAATTAGGCACTATTAACGCAATTTCGACATATGTGTGGATTGAAACGTTTTTCAGAAACTATGTCAAGTATGGTCTGCTTTTTCCGATTGCCATCGTTCAACAAATCTTTTATAATAACAAAGAAAAGATCAGTAATTGTAATCGGTATCGTCTGTATGTAACGGGTTTTGCCATGATGCCTACCGACCGCTGTTCTTGCCGAGAGGATAATGGTCTTCCACGCTAACATCTGGTATCATGTCTAGAGTACACGACAGATTTTCATGTCACTCTTTGTCTAATTTCAAATGCTGCTACACGACGATATATATCTAACTCATTTTCAAACTAATTCTTAATCCCTTAAAACATTTCAATTTCTTATCACTTACATCAAAATGAACATGTAAATAGAGCGACTTTCTATAAAAATATTTCAGTCGAAATATCTCCGCATGTTAACTGTTGCTGGGCATTCCTAATAAAGGCATCGGTTTCAATATTATAATGTTTTCATTTTTTTGTCAATGTGTTATTTCCAAATCTTTTATGTTGATTAACTTGCAAATTGACAAGAGTACTTCGTCTTTTAGTACGTGTAAAATTTGCATCTTTGTTGGATTTTTTTATCAACCCAATTATTTTAGTGGAATGGATATTCCCAGACACATCCTATAGGCAGTATATATTGCCAGACGTCAAAAATGTTAAAACTGACGCTTACAGCAAACCACGAAGCAAAGTTGTTTCATTTAATAGTGCTTGCGAGCATTACATTGCTAGCCTCTGGAATAATGTTCATTTGAAATAACTTTGCCCGGGTTTTTGCTGTAGGGGTCAGAGTTTTTAACATTTTTGACGTCTGGCAATAAATACCGCCCATATGATGTGTCCCTAAAACGGGCACGTCAACGGAATGTATAAATGTACTTGAATTGAAAGACTAAGACTTACCTGTGTGCTCCAGCTATAATAGGTATGCTGAAGGAATCAGCGGTCAGTCTGTACAGTCTAGGGATTTGGGGTTCCCCAGGGGGTGGAAACTATCATACTACTTACAATCTCCAAAGGGAATATTAAGTTAAGAGATAATATTATACATGTGTTCCGTCGCGTGACTCCGGTTCAACGCACACAGTCACCAGATAGGCAGCACCGATGTCGTAGCTGCAGCCGAATCTACACTTTCACTGGGTAACGTATTTTCCACCATCACAATTACTTGTAAAAACCCCCGAACTTGTCACTAGCGCGCCGAAGATGAAGATCGTAAGAGCGGTCAATTGACTTCTGTCTGCTCGTAGTCGCTCTGTCAATACAAGACGATACGCACGCTTTTGTCGTCAGAAGTGCTTGAGATTTGACATACAACGTTAAAATGCCTTCGTGTATTATTGTAGTGTGATTGGTGTAGTGAAACAAAAGATAAACGTGTGTGTGTTGTAGCTCTTTTCGGAACAAATTTGTATGGGCAAGACGTATCTATATTTTTTTAAACATCATTGCCGATTCCAACCCCGTCGCGAGTTTGACTGCCAGTTCATTTTTATACAACTACACCGGGCGTTTCTTGGTGGTCATACTATCATGTCATACTGATATGACCAACAAGAATAGTTTGTATCGGTAGTCATACTACTTTAATGAACACCATAGGTATATTAGGTTTGACATGAATAATAATGTACAGTTTCGATCAAATTTTTTTATTATATATTATATACTCGTCCAATACAACGGTTTTGTACCAGTTTATTTTTTATTTATTATTATACAATACGATTTTGTACCAGTTTCCTTGTGGTCATATCCTACTAATTTGTCCTACTAGTGGGACCACGAAGAAGAATTATTCCTCGTTGTCCTACTTCGGAGTTAAACTATTAAATGACTAGCTGTCTCGGCGAACTTCATATCGCCTAACAATCTGTGAATGTACTTTGTTACTTTTAACTTTTATAGTTCTGGTAGGTATAACAAATCAGAGACCATTAAATTACCTCTCTCTCTCCCTCTCCCGCCCCTCCCTTCCCCTCCCTCTTCCCCCTCCCCCTCCCCCTAGCTATAAGCTTATACATAAATTTTCACCCTTTTTACTTCAAAACTGACGAAGTTGCCATATTAACTTGCATCCCTTTAATTCGATTCTTTGGGGATGATTTTCAATGAATAATCACTTCTGAAAGTGTTTTAAAGTTTGTTTTTTTTCGGCTTGCGTATAGAGCTGTTTTTATGTTGTTGAGGGTAGGAATAGTTATTACAAGATTAAGCCCCTTATGTTCTATTGTCTCCTTTGTCTGTTTGTATAACTGAGGAATAGGTATATCATTGTGGCGGATATCCTTTTTTAATTCATCCACTGAAGCGTCTACTTCATTTTTTGCGTAATTAGCGTGGCATAAGTGAGCTTTTTCTTTTATTACTTGACTACCCTAAAATAATGTCAAAAATATAATCAATTACCCATCGGAATGAAAATTTTAATAGTCTAAATTAATTTTGGCCGTCTACGACAACCTAAAAACATCGGTAAAAATCCTAATTTACTAAGGAGACAGTGGTAAGCTTGCTACTACTTAGATTACTCACATGGCAGACTTTAAATTATGCTTATGGAATTTCATATCTAGTGGCAGTAGTTCGGTTGTTAGTCCGGTTAACCAACTAATGCAACTTTTGCTTTGTTCCCACTAGTTCTACTCGTTAGTCCTATCGTAGGACTTTTAGTGGCAAGTAGTTCTGTTGCTATGACGCACCGGTAGAAACGCTCACAGTGGTGTCGATCCTAAGTGACCGACTAAGCAACAGCGGGCGAGGTGAGCGCTAGTGTTAAAACATTCTTGAGCGTTTTCGTGCTTCGGTGGGCACGTAAAGCCGTCGGTCCCGGTTGTTATCATAAGACAACAGTCGTTAAGTCGGAGGCCCTCGGGTGGCATGAAAACTTGCGACACTCGGGTTGACCACTAATCCCTCCATCAATTTGAATAGAACAGCAATGGAACAGGGTGGTGGAGTATGCTCTAAACCAGTGGTAATCAGCCTTTTTTTCATTCGAGCCACAAACACATGTTAAATCATGCTGCCGCGGGCCGCAAAATAAAGAAATAAAAAAATTTGGTAATATGATTAATTTCTACTACAGAAGCCTGGCGGGCCGCATGTTGAGTATAGCTGCTCTAGGCCTCCTCAAGAGGAGAGACCCGTGCCCAGCTGTGGGCCATTAATGGGTTGAAGCCAACAATAGTACCTCATAATAAAATTAATATGTTAAAGATTTTTATCACCAACTAATATTCTAAACATTATTAAAGGATTTATCGACTTACTCGTAACGTAACGGGTCCTCTACACTTTTTACTTCTAACTTTACAACAATTCCATATAGAGTCTCCATTTTTATAGCATCGTTGCTTATATAATTGCCTACCATTAAGCAACAATACAATACCGCCTTTGCGATTTATAAATTGAATTTCTTGCGCTTCCTGTATATTTTTTTTCAACAAAATTAAAAGACAATAATACACAAACTACACTATAATGTCAACAAATAAGAATATAAAAATTTCTTTATCCGGTGCCATTAAAAAGGTGAATCTCAAAAATGAGGCCATTATTAAAATAAATTATTCTTATGTTAGTTACAGGTGACATTGACTGTACCATTATATTTGTCAGGGTGTAGGAAAATACTATATTTAGAATTATAATGGGGAGTATGACCACCGATACAAACTATTCTTGTTGGTCATATCAGTATGACATGATAGTATGACCACCAAGAAACGCCCACTACACCTACCTGTTGCGAACAGGATGTGTCTGAGAATATCCATTTCAAATTGTTTACAATATTCCCTACTATATATGCAAGAATCAGTCGTCAGACTGTAAGTAAAATGACTCCAAATTTTTTGAACCTTTGGCAACTGATTCCTGCGAATTGGCCCATGGCTTAAGTTAACTGATAGTTATACGTTCACTGTACACACTAATACTACTATTGTACATATTTTGTCTCTTATTTTGAAGATATAATACTAGAAAACTAGGATAATGAAAGTAAAAACGTTGTTTGGACAGAGAAAATCTTTTATATAATTATTTTTGAATGACACAGTCATATATATCAAAAAACACATTCGAATATCGAAGATATCACTTAAGAGTTTTCACACCTTAGAATATAAGTAAGGTCTGGTGGTCCTGGGCTCTCGGAATATAACTATATTTAAAGAATTTAAAACACATTTTCATAGACATCTGTTGCCAATAGCAATGAAATGCCAACTAAATGATTCGGCGCCTAAATACGATAGATTTCAAATCCTTTTTGTTCTACGTGAAATGTATATACTTGCGGCGTCTATTCTAGTTATATATGTCTGTGGTTTTGATGCTACTGATACTAATGCTTTTGATGATGCTTTTTTACGTTAACAACGGACAAACAGGCATACATACGGCCCACCAGATGGTAAGTGGTCACCGTCGCCTATGGACAAATGCAGCATCAAGGGAGCTGCAAGTGCGTTGCCAGCCTTGAAGGATACAATAAACACTCTTCTTAAAGAACCCCATATCATAGCGCACTGTTTATTTTTGCCATAAACATTTGTGACAGCTTTAAGGATATTTGCGCCATTGTCCGTGATAAACGCTACCACTTTGTTACTAGTGCTTTATTTTCCTGTCATATTAATAATTACTTGTGCTAATTAGTCAGCATTGTGTGGTTCTGTTAGAGCAGTTATACCAAAAAATATGCTCATTAATTTATTGTCATATATACAATGACCAGTTAAGCCTAAGTAGCTTTGACTATTACGCAAGTCGGTCCAATCCAAACATCTGCAGTGAAAGATAGTGCTTCTACTTCTTGTATTTTTAATTTAAGTTGTGCCGAAAGAATGTCATGTTTATAGTCAATCATGTGGGTAATTTTTTTTTCTGGCTGGAACTTTATATAGTGGTACCACTACTTTCATTAAGTAATATATTGAAATCCTGTTTTTATTTCACAGTATTCAGAAGCAAGCCATCCTTTGCTTCCATGAAGACTATTGCATTAGTTATTTGACCATGCTTAACACCATTATCTGAAAATTAATAAAAAAATCATAATTATTTTCGATCTAGTATGCATCTCATTTTCATGAAAATGAATTCAAAAAAGATTTCAGTTTCATGTCTTGCCTCCAAAAGATTTTATATTTGTTGGGCAAGAAGTCAATGTTTGCTGTTTTTAAGACTGATACAGAGGCTGTAGAAAAAAACCATGCTCTCAGTATCCGAATGATCAAAATTTTGCAAATCTGGAACTGGTACGACGTCCAACGTTATATCATCAACAACCTAAATAAAGGAAACATAGTTATTTTGATTTATTGAACATTGATTCTTATTTAATTCAAACTCGTACCGAGTTGAATTGAATTGAAAACAAAGAATGTGATATAAGGAATACAGGATTCACTGTCTTGTTCAAATCCAATTGTTTCGTAAAGGTAGACGACATAAGTTAACTGTAGGCTCTGCAGTTTTGACTAATCTGTTTCCGTTGTTATTGTAAGGTGATGGTGCGAAGTGGTGTCCTGCACATATATTTTAATTGATGTAACCTTTTAATGGGCAAATAGTATACCAAATCCTCGTCTCCAATGTCTTTAACCCATTGTCGACACCTAAAAGAAAATGGCAATTTATGGTTCATATATTTTTAAATGTGTTTAAAATATGAAATTATGATATTGAATAACTTTTCCTTTTATTTGGCGGATTTTAATATTGCTTGCAAAGGTATAGTGATAAAACCCTACACTTCATATGGTCATTATGGTTAGCTATCAGGGAATAAAGGGAGGGCAGAAAGTAAGAGGCTAGCCGTCGATCGTTTTCGAGAGCAAAAACAACACCTCTCCAATGTTGTAACCATTTTTATTCATAATTTTCAGTTATTTTAAATGCAACGTCAAGGTTGTTTGAAAAACGGAAAAAGAAAATCTTTGACATCATTACATTTTTTAAATCAAGAAGTTACTTCCAACATCTCTGTCGAATTTCTGTCTGTAATATTGTCTAAGTGAAGTTAGTGAACTAAACAAGGAAGCACTCTGGCATGTTCAATCACTAAATAAATTATAGGTCAAAGACACTAGTTTCTTTTATAAGTGATCGCACAATTGTCAGCATTGTATGCGACGCACGCGCCATGCGCGCCGCATTTATTGTTAGATTTGCATATCATGGCATAGGCGAAAATATGCAAAGCTATCAATAAATGTCCTGGATTATCTTGAAAAAGACGAACAATCGCTCTGTCCTGGTTTTTAGTTGTCACTCGGCTTGATCACCTTTCTGGTAGGTCGTCCACGTTCCCGACCTCTAAATATCGTTTTACCCATTTCTTGACGAAACTTTCAGACTTCTTCATGTATTTGGCAGACGACTTGTATGATAGTTTCGGTCCTTTAGCATGATGAACAAGAAATACTGCTTCGTACCATTTCAAGTATTTTTCACTCATCAATTGTCAATTGCAAAAATTGACAATTCACTAGAAATAATAATGTTAAACACCAATAGAAATTATATTGCGTATCAGAGCACGAGTCTTTAATCTGAATAATAGCGGTCACGTTCTTTCTAAACACACTGTATTATTTGCCCAATTAATAGTAGCATTATTTTGGATGTTGTCGACCTTAGTCTTAAGTGTTCATTGACATTTTCATTAGGGCATTTGTAAACATCGTATGAGAGATTGAAATAAGTTCTGTTTACAAATAAGTGATGTTTACAAATATCCGACAATGATTTGTTTTAGAAAAGTTTTTCTTTCGGTATCATATTTCATTATCTTATAGCGGGAGCTAATTTTAGTGTTCCTGGTTATCCCGCTATATAATAATATTTAATTAAACCAACTTTTCATCTTCCGGAAAAAAATATTTAATCTGACTCTGTCAGTAGGAATTTCTGAATTCAATATTTACATAAATCAAATTATAAAAATACATAAAAATATAAACGTAGAAAAACAGCCAGCATATATACATAGAGGAAGAATTATGTTACAAATAAGTATTTACAGAATAGAATAAAAGATGCCGTACCGATCGCCACAATCTCAAGCGATCTTTACGAAATCTACATTCTCTTTCTACTAAGTGAAAAACCCCCCCGAACGTAGTAAAATAATTTAGGGCTCGATTAACTTACTTAGTACAAACACAGAAGACATAATAGTGCGCAATAGTAGCACAGAAGAAATAATAGTACTAAGTAGTATTATAATAAGCACAGAAGCCGAACTCCGCAAAATCATTTAAATAAATAGCGACTCTAGCTCCAACGCAATAAAGTGTAATTCAGGTCGCACAGCGCTAATCAAAAACGCATAATGAGTTGCTTTCCTTTCTGACACTATCGCAATGTCAGGGTTGTCTTTTTTGAAAGAATAAAATTAATCTGAATGTTTAGTGACAGTTTAGTGTATGATAGCCATTATGAATTTTCTGAATTAGCCAGAAATGTCGAACGCTGCATGTACTTATAACGTTATAGCTAAAATTCGGAGTGCGCCAGGCCTGACAGTAGTACAAATAAAATTTATGCAAGAAAAAAAAAACATTTATGCATTATAATTATGTAGTATTATTATTTTTAAGCACGAACAGACTAAAATAAACACGTAGTGTGTAACGATTTTCGCTGACCAATCACAAAGGAGCTTATGTTTTCCCTATTAACTTGTCTCTGTATAGTCCAGATGGACTAGAACATTGTATGAGTCATACAGTATGACCAAGACTATGCTCAAGTGTCTTATCATTTTCATATTTATTCTCCTTTACTATGATAGATTTAGTAATTCCATTTTTAATAAATTGATATCAGATTTAACTAAATTTCTTCGCAACCATGCATTATTATCCATATTTATTGCCTATGTTCGGGAATGTTTTGTAGTAATATTTCAAACTACTTTTTAAAGTTAACGTCCATTTATTCGTGGTAATATTTCGTACTTTTGATTCAAATGCTAGTAAAGCATTGTTAACAATTTTACCATGACTCATCTATGAATACGACATTGTCCTAATTTGATATATTATTAATTTTTCTTAAATATGATACTCTTCTTAATATTATATCCTGTCTTTCCATGATTATTTTTCGTGTGTCACTTTTTTATATTCGAAGCCGATTTTTTTGAAAGTCTAATTAGTGATGAAGTGATAAATCACTACCAGTAAACAAAATGGCATCTTTTAGCGATATTAACAATTGATTGAAAATAGGAAATAGTTCATTATATCTATAAATAAGCATGAATATGGTTTCGTATAGCGTCTTGAGTCGAATGTATCGATTTCCGTTACAGGTTTTCCTCTTTTTCTCTGTTTAGTCGAATGTATTAAATTTTGTTCGATTCCGGAAGGGCCATACTTTTCTTATATGATAGCCGAAATAGTTTTTTACCTATATAGAACGCATCCGCTACTTGATTTTATACTTTTGTCATTTATATTATAATTTTGTGATTCGCGTTCAAACTATTTTTGCCATGTTACACCGATCCGAATCACTATGCATAAGCAAAAGATAAACGTTATAATAATAACAACAACAGAATCCAAATCACGAAATACAGTCAAAGTCCAAAATAGAATAGCTTAAATCAGCGAAATAGCAATTAATTAAGACTTCAAATGTCACCAAAACAGGGCACACAGTCAGCTTCCAAGATGGCGAGAGACTGCGCGGCGCGGCTATCAAACCATAAACTATAGACCACAGTAAACATACATACCAAAATTCAAATTTGAATTTGAATTTTATTATCAAACCGTTAACTATAGACCAAAGTAAAACATATACCGAATAGTAAAAAACATACGAGCATGCGTAATATTGTCCCATAACTGATGTGGGGTGGAAAGGATCTGAGTGTGGGTGCTTGTGTGTACCTAACATGTGTAGACTTGGAGTATCGGAAATAATTGTGTTTGAGAGAAAAAAAATTGGCTTTGCCGAGTTAGCTAGTCTTTTAATACCTAACGACTAAATATCACTTAAAACATTAAATTTAAGCGTCGATTACATTTTTTCATTTCTCTCGCTCGCTTTCTTCTCGCTCTTTCATTCTTCACGCTGGATAACATTTCGAAGTCAAAAGCTAGTAAGGAAAATTAAGTACATATTTTAATTTAACACATTTATATAAACCACATTGTATGATTTATTACTTTCCGCCAGTAGGGTAAGTTTTGGGCACTCGATATTCCTGAGCAACCGACCTAAAGCTGACCATGTGAGAAGCAAGGAGTGCCTAATAGAATTCCTGCCACTTTCAACGTCAGGCCTTGGGACTTATTAATAGTCATTGTAAAAGCCAACTTTAGGGGAAATTGCAGACTATTAAATTGAAACGGCAAATTATTTGGGATGATTGAAATTCGGGAGATTAACACACTCTTCTTTAGGTACTCCAGTAAGAATAGTGGCCTTAATGATATTTCTTCCAAGCTCTATGATACGTAGCCTGGTTTAAAATTACGAATCAGCAAAACTGGGACGCCAACCTTAAGTTACAGTTTATGGAAAGGCAAGCCTTTCACTACTCATCAACGTGACTATTGATTTGTATATTTTTGATTCGCCTACTTAAATTCTCCAATATTTTTTAGCCCTCTCGCATAATCAATCTTCATTGCTTAACTCATCTTGTAAGTTTGGAAAAACTTGCGAAATAAGTTCATCTTCTGTCGTAACTGGATGGGAAAAATCACTGGAAAATTCTATTTTAACTTCTGCGTCAGTTTTTAGTTGACCCTCTCCGATTAACATGAGCCTAGCAGCATAGGCACCCGAGTCTAAATCATTAAAAAGTTGGTCTCGCATGTTACAGTATTTTGTAAGGTGGAGCTTTTTGAACTTAGACCACAGTAGTGACGCCTTCAGACATGCATTCATCATATCCGCCGGTGTATCTCTCTCAATAACGGGGAGTGTCTGCCTATAATCACCCGCGAGCAAAACTACAACACCTTCCACCAGAAACTGCTACCACGCCAAGCCATGGTTGCTACTTTTGCTGATATTACATGTAGGGGCTTCTTGACTTACAAGATTTAATGGAAATTTAAAAGTAGAATGTACAGTTCGTCCATTAAGTAACGTTGATGCGATTCCTGAGGAAGCCACATCTAGAGCTATATTACGGTCTTTGCGAAGTCGGGCCAGCAGTAGATTTAGCACAAATGTCTTTCCCGTGACCCCCGGGGCATTGAGGAATAAGATTCCCTCTTCGTCACTATTTTACTCGCTGCGTAATCAAATCATATAAATGTCGTTGTCCGGGACGCAGTCTTGGCGCCATTTCATTTACAAAGGTATTTAAGGTTTCGGTATCGTAATCAAGTTCTCTTATGATATCGGTTGAAAATTCTGCCCTTCCTTCTGGAGTGGGCAAACTAAAATCCGCTGTTTTTTCCAGATAACATAATTATTTTGTCCTCTATTAATTTCAGAGCCTCATTGATAACCAATTCTTCATGCGCGCCTTTTAGACTGTGCGCAATATCTTCTGATAATGCATTTTTGTATTAATCTCACAGTGAAAGAGGGTTGGAGAGTCTACAAGTGCATACTAAAACTAAACGGCTTCCTCATGCTCAAGTCCAGCATGGTTGTAATTTTCCAATAAGCCACGTAGCTCACAAGCTTCCCTGAATGTTACTCGCTCATGTCTGTTTTTAGTGCCTGGAAGTTCGTAGGACCTCGCACTTGAGTAATATGCGTAAACAATAGCATTCAAAGTTGCTGACATGCACGGTATCCATGAGGCCCAGTGCGTTAACAACCTTAACACCTGGTCACTCCTCTACAGGTGTCTGCTGTACACGGCGCTTCTATTCTTTCCTCGATGCATTCCATATACAGTACCTCGGTACTTCCGCAGTAGTACCGAGACAGCCTACAATCAAAGTCCCGGGAATGCCCGGAACTTTGAGACTTTAAATATTATTTTTTTGTTTGTTTTTTTTTAAGGGTAAACCTTTTTGAAGAATTTTAATTCAGTTAATTTCTGGTGAAATGTATTAAAAAATCAACATTTATTATTATTAAACACAAAATTAATAGTAATTCTAGTATCTAATCATTGGTGATAATCACAACATTGTTAATTCTCAGACCACAGTTTTATTTTATAATTAAACAATCTAAATATAAATAATAAAACAGATTTCTAAATCAGTCTTTTAAGTAATCAACTAATTCATTAATTATTCTTCTTTGATTTAATAAAAAAGGCTTTTAAAAAAATCAGAGCATCAACAGCTTTGTCCGACAATCTGTTTTTTAATTTTTTTAATAATGCCATCGGACAAGGACAACACTCGTTTTCAACAGATGTCGTTTTACTCGTAATTGTGTTTAAGGCTTTATACAGTAGTTCCTAACTTTTTGTATGTTTTCCGATTGCTTCAAACACCTGAAACTCCTTTTTTAATGTTGCTCTTGTTTTTTTTCGCAGAATCTCGAGTACATTTTCTTGGATATTTTTTCATTGCTTGTTCCATTTGATTTACAAAAGACTCGTCAGGCTTGTTGTGTACTTAAGAGCTACTGGTACTAGGTTCAGCGCTCATTATTTCCACATCTGGTGTCCAGATATAAGGGATATTTTCGAAAAGCCTACAATAGAGTTCTTCCACAAAGCAAATTAGTGCAGTTTTACTAATATTTAAGGTAAAAAAGTCCGTGTTTTGAGACTGTTGGATGTGGTGGCCAGTGTGCAAATATTTTAACAAGCATACAACTCGTTGTTTTCTTGTCTCTACATTGCTTTTAGGGTAAAATATTTCTTTGACTAATTTACACAGCCGTACTTTCTGAGTGATTTCTTGGTTTTCAGAGACGGTTGGCTTACTACATCGTTTATCGATGCCCATGTCTTTGAGATATTTTTTTAAACAGTTTTGCCGTCACACTTAAATTTTCTTCCGAGCTCTCTATAAGATTTTGCGACACGGCCGGCCGTAATTTTCTTTAATCGAGCTCTCTCAGAAAACTTGCTCAAGCTGGAATAATTTCCAGAACCAGGCTTTCTAGCAGTGGTTTTCTTAAGGGCAAAGGTCGCCAAAATATTGTAAATGGTGCTCCGACTCTCACCCATTTGCACAAAATGTTCCACCACCTTTGATTTCGGCCATAGGGGATGTGTACTGTAGAAATTACACACTGTTTGACGACGGCGTTCTTGTTGATTTACCATAATTACAACATCAAACACCCAATCTTTATGACACTTACTAAACTGATTGACAGATATATTGACTTTACATTGACAAACACAAATTTTTTATTTAGATTTTAGTTTTTTATATTTTATAAATACAAACTTTGTCCAAATTTCATTCCGCATACGTTAATTAGTCATTAAACTAACATAAGACGCTAGGCTCCTTCAATCATTTGAAAACAAAAAGATTTTACATAACAATTTCGACAATCTTGTCTCGTTTCGAGTCTCGACCCGAAAGTCCCGGGAGTCGAGACAACTAAAATTAGGAAAAGTCCTGGGCCTTCGAGACACGAGACGTCCCGGGAAGCAAACCCTATTCCACATATAATAATGTTTTTGTGAAGCTGTCACTTTCGCAAAGTTGGAAAAATGCAGTCATATGTTGTCTTCGCAGGCGTTACCACTATCGCGGAAATTGTGCTCTGCAAAGTAAATGCGCTCGCCATTAGGCAGGTGTACTGCAAGATGGATAACAGTGGGATGTCTTTCGTGAAGTGGTAAACAAAAGATTCGCCACGCCGCTTCATTACTACTTACGTATCGTCCCGCCCTGAACATTTGCACTTCATCCCTAGGATCAATATTCACATCGCCGACTTGCCTCACATTGAAAACTTCTTGATCGCTCCCTTTATTTATATTGTACTTGCAGATATATTTTATAACTTGCACTGAACTACAGTACTCTACATTGATATGGGCAACGAATATTTTGTTAAGAAGGAGAGAATATGGAACAATGAAACATTCCAACTATTATCCACCGCGACATCTTGCTAATTACCGCGAATTCTAATTGTAGTTCTATTTATGTCCACCATCTTGAGGTGATCTTCCTATCCATTTTCACTTGTTACTGTGTCCTTCAATATTGCACGAGGGTACTATTTAGTACACTTTCCATTCTTCATACACGAAGATAACATATGGAATGCACCGCATGGCCCATGAACCATATTTTTTGCGAGGGTATCGTGCAATTTTTTATCAACATTGGCATCAGAGACTTCCGCACTGATTATACCGTCAATTTGGCTGGGACACAGTGTTTTTTACCCACACTAATAAGTGTACTTGGGGCATGCCTCGCTTCTGCTACTCTATGGAAAAGATAAAGCACTGTGTCTTTCCGTATATTTGACCTTTTTTTAACAGATTCACTAATTTTCGGACTTTAATTCGGCGCTAATCTCTCTGCCCATGTCGAGTTGCACGTAAATGTAATGAAAAGATCGGGGCGACCGTAGTTCCAAACGTATGCAAATGCAAAATGCGTATACTTATGGAAGTACCTCGGGCTGTTCATAATCGAGGAAGGGGGTATAACTAATTGCCTCACGTCATTAGCATTCACGTGCGCGTCATTTCTTACAGCATCTTGTAAATGAATGTAATTTTGAGCACGCAAATTGCTTTGATTGAGAGAGATAAATCTCAAGCGCTCACTCTCTATTTTCACGTACATGTCAACTAAGAATTAGTGCAGGAGTTGCTTGCAATGCAGAAGCAGAATAAAATTATTGTTACGCACCATGAACTTTTTTATTGGACATTCACCTGTGGTATGTCGAAATGATACCCTTCCTGGCCTTTCCAATAAATTAATGGGAGTTGAAGAGCATTGTAGAATCTATACATATCCGCAATCCGACAATGCTGTCCATCACGAGCGCGCAGCACGATAACTCTACCAGTGGTGTTTTCCGAGCCGACTTCTGCCACTTCACCGGTAGTGGGCGCATTGTGGCGCTTTGTTTGTAACTCTTTGTATTTTTTGTATTATTAGTCTTTGAACGCCTTAACAGATTTTGAAACGTCGCTCTACTTGAGCTTCCTGGTCACCTAAAGGCGAGGCGATTACGTTACGAATCCGATAAGTGTGCTTTACAGTAGGGAGTTTCATACAAAGAATACTGACATGCAAGAGTTGATACGTTTACGTTCCGTTTACGAGTTGATATGTGTGCTACGACCATAAATGTTGGGAAAAAACCCCGGCAGTAGAAATAATTTTATCCGCCCCAAAAGATGTCATGTGGAAGCACCCATTATATTTCCAGATATTATTTAAGAAATGCCGAGTTTCGTCTGATAAATGAAAATAATTTGTTTAATGCTTCTACTGGTTCTTTAATTGTGGAGTAACTACTTTCCCCCCAGAACAACACATACTAGCAGGCTCTTCTTTCCATTTCAGCGCATCGCAAAATTTACATGTTTTTTTCATTCTGTCTAATTTCAGAAATCTGTCGCTACCGTAGTCGAGGCTCGTATCGTACTCAAATGCGGCGCGTTCGAACACACTCTGTGTTTCGAGTGAATGTTAAACGCTACTGTGCCATCCTTTCGGCAACAGCCCGCCTTCGAGCTTCTGCTTCTTCCACAGTTTCAGCAGCTCAGTAGCTCTGGGGCTGACTTGCCGCCGAACTTGCTCCTCACGACGTGCCTTAGATTGTTCTGACAGATCAGGAACACGCTGGGACGCTATACTATAATATGCATGTTGCTGGCGTCGTAGCTTGATCCGTTGATTCGGCTGCTCTAAGAGTCGTTTGACGCCTAGCTTGTTCAGTTATTATTAGCTCTATTTGAGAGTCTGTTTGTTGCCTTCTGGCTATGTTTTGAGCTCTCGCATTTTTAAAATGATGATTATGCAAATTTGATTTTTGTTTCCTTGGCATATTCAAAATTGAGAGGCAAAATTCAAGGAACAAAAACCAAATTGAAAACACAAAGACCTAATCAAAGACCAAAACCAAAATGAAAAATCCTAACCGAAAATTCAAAACTTTTAGCTTTCCTATCAGGCCGGAATAAAGCCGAGGCTGTGCCGAATGATAATGAATTCGAATATCATTAGTCGACTTTTTTGTAGTGTCCGACCGAAGGTGCAATTCTGGCCGAAGCCGAAGCCGATTAATCGGTATTCACCAAAACCTTCGGCCGAAGCCGAAGCCGAAGGTGTCATTGACCTTGAGAAATACGATAGTTACTTTGATCTCAGAATATACTAGATAGTATCTAACTTGTTTTGACTCGTTTAGTTTACTAACTGCGATTCGTTTGGGCCGGTGCGGCGGCGCGGTGAAACTCTGCTGCTCTGCACACTCTCCGTCTCGCTCTAGCATCGTTCAGTAAATTTCAATATTTGACAACTAGCAAACCTTCGGCTTCGGCCAAACGGTGCTTTTTTGGCCGAAGGTGGCCGAAGCCGAAGCTTCGGTCGGACACTACTTTTTTGTAATAAACGGGTACGATTTTTCAAAATCTTAATTGTGATATTCCTGGTATAAGTTCTGCCTTCTAGGACGGGACATGACGATATTCGTGCGTTTTAGTTAATTCAATTAAACAAGATTCGGTTGTTCTGTTCTTAATAACTCAAAGGAGATTTTTGAATTTTTTCGCTGTAATTGGTGCGTCTGGCAACAACACATGACTAAGTTCAACTTTGAAAGTTGCTTGTCACGCTTTCGCTCTGAAAGCTTCCTTCTCTCTTCTCAAAAGCTCTGAAAGAAAGATAAATCATCAAGAACAAAATAATAAAAAAGTGATGTTGCTAGGCTCTCCATCTTGCCTCCACCAGGCGAGTCCCCGGGTGCCCGGATGGCGTGGTTTCCACCACTCCTATGGCCTCCATGTCCACGACGTCTTTCACGAATCACGGAAATTTTCTTTTGTTGATCTACAGTGATACATATGTATCACTAGTTCGTTTTTCTATTTGTAACATAACATAACCCATCCATAATTTTCTGGTAATTTATCCGTGAGGCACCGCATGTGTGTATTACACCATACATTGCAGATGGTGGAGACCGTTTGGGTGCGTATTAGATTCTTAATTTGTTGCAACAATTCTTGCTTTGTTGGTAGCAAACTGTAAGGATTGTATCCTGAGATTTATTTATTTTTATATTTTTTCTTCATTTCTTTCATTGATTTATACATTTTTTCAAAAAAATCATACCGTCTTTTGTCATAGACATTTCAATTCTTCAGATTCTTTAACGCATTTCCTGTAACTACGTGAGTGATCTAGATAGACACGGCGCGGAAGAAACAAGCAGTCGAAATGTATCAAAGTGTCTTGCGTTACGTGCGTTTGGTAACGTAGGAAGCTTCTATACATTTTGACTGGTTATTTCTTTTGCGTCGCGCCGCGTCGCTTCGCATTCGCATCTTGATCGTTCACGTAGGACACAGCGTTACATTGGTCAATGGGTGGATAAAATAGGATTATTTTTCAAAATTGCTTGGATTGGAGCGGGACGACAGTGGATTTTTGATTTTGTCGACTTAACTGTGAAACAATGTTACAAAAGAGCCGCTAAATTTTCTATCTCTCCACCGTTTTTGTCTTCTCTATCTAAAATCTAAAATATCATTGTTTGATTTTCCAATATTTTCTTTTGATTTCCTAATATTTTCTGAAAAATGTTGCCTTCAATTCAATGTGGACGATTTGTTTTCGGGGAAATTATCTACAATACATATGGTGTCTCAATGTATCAGTTATTAGTATAGATTATAAATTCTTATTAATATGGATTAACGAAGAAAATATATCAAAAGTATCGGCCATTCTTAATATTTACCACTGAACGTAGGTAGCTCAATCCGCGGTAACTTATCATCGATGTTATTATTCTCGATGGCTACGACAGTTGATGGAATACTCGAAAAATACGACATTTGTTGGTTAGTAGAAGTGAAAAATGATTGTAAGGCATTTCGTAAAGTAATATAACACATATATTGAATGTAAAATTCTTCAAAATTCTCATATATAAATATGATCTGTAAAGTATGATTCACGCCAGTCTTTCGAAGCAATCAAAATTATTGCCTTATGTCCCTATTTAAGCTCCAAAAACTGTTGTTCTAATACCTCTAATCTAGTTTCTAAATATGATTGGTCAATTCTCTCCTTTGGTGATTTACGGTAATTCTTCTTTGATCGCTTCACAGTCTCAAATAACTCGTCTTGTAATAATTGTAACTCCTCGATTGTAAACATCTTGTTATGCAGTTATGCGCTCGTAATAACTCGTAGACTCGTAGCCCCAACAACAACACGTAATACTCGTAATTAGTTCAAATCTTCTCGTTTTAACATTATAACTCGCTCACTCAAGATATTTAGACACAGCTTCTCAATTTCTCGTTATTAACGTTATTATTATTATAGCACTCAAAAGTCTATTTCATACTTTATTATTCATGAAAAATTGCAATTTACACGTAGCTTGCACTCAATAAGAAAAGACACCGCTATTTTTCTCGGTTCGGCTCGCTCGCCGGCCGGCCAATGCAATCAGGTTCGATATGGACCATATGTTTATGCGTTAAAGGTGTCTTTGCTTGTTGGGATAAGAAACCGACGTGTTTATTGAATGATAGTTTAATTGCGACTGTTTTAGTACATTATATTAGGTCATTGAATACGTTCTCGCTGTTTTTGTTTTTTGGGAAAATAAACGCTTTATATTAAAAATTAATAATTATTAAAACATACTTCTGTCAAAGTATTGCCCGTCACTAGACACCACCTTTTCCCATCTTTTTGGCAGCAAATGAATCCCGCGTCGGAAAAACGAAACGTCTTATGAGGCTATCTACGAATCAATCCATTTTTTGGTATCTTTCTTAATAAATAACACCTTGCTGATCCCACCAAATACAAAGGAGAAGGTCAGAAGCATGAATATTTTGCTTTGCGCACGGTGTAAAGGCATGGCCTAGATTACCCCATGATTTTTTACGCTTGGGGTTATCATAATGTATCCACTTTTCATCGCTAGTCACGATACGATGCGGAAAACTTTTTCTTTGCTATCGTTGAAGCAAAATTTGGCACGTTAAAAATGTCCGATGTCTCTCGGCTTTAACTTATAAGGAACCCAATTTTCTTGCTTCTGGACTATTTCTAATAAAGGCTTTCAAACGTTTCGAAACGGTCGTATCATCTACTTGTAATGTACCTGCAAGTGCAGATAGCGTCTGACACAGGTCTTCATCGAGTAATTCATGTAATTCTTTGTCTTGAAACTTTTTCAGTTCGCGCGTTCTCATCTCCAAGATCAAAATCATCGTTCTTAAAGCGTCAAAACCAGTCTCTGCATGTTGTCTCTGACAAAGCGTGTTCTTTGTAAATAAATATCTACAAGAATTATGTGTGATTCAGCGGCAGATTTCTTTTGAATAAAATAATGCAATAAAATTCCCCGCAAATACTCTTTACTTGGTACAAAACTCGTCATTTTTATCATGGCTGAATAACACAGACTAAAGTTCAAGGTCACACACAGTAGTTTTTGCCCATGCGTTACATGCACGTAGTCCTAGTAATGCCATCTGTTTGAAAACAGCGAGGACTTATTCAAGGATCTAATAGAATATGGACTGTACAACTAAATGTAGATAGCTATAAGTAGGCGAACAAAGACAAACTTAAAGTCCCCTCTTTTTTTCTGAAAAATGTTGTTTCTTAAGCCGAAATTCTCCGTCCCGAACTTGCTCCCATAGTGGGTTTTTTTCGGGCATAGAAGGATTTATGGGCATGAAAGGTATTAGCAGAAGCAGATGGTTCTGGAAAATTATGACGCACAGGCCGCGAGTTACTCTGTTTCTCTAGTTATTGAATCCCCCAATCCTTTTCCAATTAACTTGATAAACCTTCTGGGTTAAATAAGTATTCAGGCGATTGCAGTATCTTGTCCATGTCCTCCCGAATATACTTTCATTTTGTTTCAGACAATAGCTGGGAAAGCAACATACTTTTTAAGAATGTCATTGTTGGGTAATCTAGTAAGACAAGATTTTTTATTTATTCCATGTACCGCACTTGTATACATATAGACCTTCTATATATAAGAAGTATAAATAATGAAGAAGTATCTATATGTAAGATATCGCTATGTCGCACTCTTATACTCGTAATGTGAACAGTGTTAGTCGTTGTATGGACCCCGCACGCGCAAATTACTTTCGGTACGTTTGCAACTCCAATATTTCTCCTCTTTAATAGACACCCAAATTAGAGATAATTATTTTCAAATTTGTTTGATTAGTGGAGGTTGAAAATTATGATAAATTTGTGAGCAAGGGTACATGAAACGTTCGGCGTAACATTGGGTAGGCACTGCGGTATTCAAGACGAAGTGCATGAAGCGTCATTGTTACGGGAAAAAATCACCATTAAAATAATATTAACATGACTCTTCAACTGTTGTTTTGTAAAACATTATTGTTTTCTGCCTATTAAATGTAGAATTTTTCACAAAATTATATATATTGTCGTTTCGCCCATACACTGAAATCTAGAATGAATACTACGAAAGATGCATTAAACGTTATAGCTAAAATCAGAAGATGAAAATTTTGAAATTAAATTTTCTAAAGAAAGAAAACAATTTTAAAATCAAAAGCGAAAACCTCAAGGAAAATGCTGGAATGTGAAAAACAAAATTCTAAATTTGTAATACATTTAATATTTTGCTTGTATATTTACCATACTTTACTTGCAATATTGTTTTCAAATATTGTTTTTGCGATGGCTACGGTTTCACAAAGATTTTTTGTAGGATATGTCAAGGATTGTTTATCTTGCCACCACTCTCTTAGTGAAATATATATTTATATATATTAAATATATACAGATCATTTTCACTTTTAGGATTATTAACTCTAAAACATTTTATACAATCTATACAAAATCAACACTAAAATACACTATCGGCTGTCCTTCAAAGGATGTTAAATCATGCTCATATTCATGAAATGTTTCTGGTAATTAAATTGTTGGATATTCTACTCCTACTAATTCTTGTACAGATACAGTTGCAAGATCCGTAGTATGTTTTTTTTTATTTTCTTTCAAAACGGTGGAAATTTAAACAAAATCTGTTTTGATCATCTACACAATTGAATCCGCGGCTAATAGATGATGTAAATCCTGATATAATTAGAGATTTTGAAGCAGCTGTAAAATGGGAAGATGTAGGATTTCTGTTTGTAATTCCATGCTGACGCAGCATTCCGAATAAGTTTTCCAAAGCATCTTGGTTTAATTGACGTAAATTGAGGTACTTTATTTACACCGAGTTTAGAGTGTGACTGCCACCAAATGTCTTTTAAAGATTTCAAAGATATTTTCAAGCCATTGATGCATCTCACATGTCTCAGCTGCAGCTGGGAATCAGATTTTACAAATTTAATTGAATCAATTTTGTTTAAACAATGATTCCACCTCTCTATATGGTTGGATTTCTTTGATATATTCTCTCGTATACCCTTTTTCACAACTGCTGGAGACGATGGCCCATTCATTGCATCAAATAATCGATCCAGCTCCTCTACTATGTAAGCAGTCTCATTGTTTTCTCCTGTTATTTATCTTTTAGAGCCATCATCTTTAATATTGCAGCCATTGTGTTGCTCAACGCATGCGCGGCATATTTTATTTTTATTTTGATTTTATATGTTAGATTGACTACATATTGATTGAGTTTATAAAAATAAAATAAAAAAATATTTTGTTCTGCTTCTACGTATAAGATGACGCCACCTACCTGTTTTATTTCCGTATTTTATTTCTCCTGCCTGGTAAAAATTATTCGCTGGACTCGATGATTGGTCTGGCCTGCATCTTGGGTCGGCTGTTCTTTTTTAGTGCAGTCGTCACCTGTCCATTCGATTGTCTAAAGTTAAGTAGTCAGCATTCCGTCGTCAAGTCAATTAGTCGGTGTCGTTTAAGTAACTCTTCCGCCAATACAATACGGAACTGCCGATGTGATGTTTTCCGGTGAAAACTGGAAAACATGACAAAGCAGTTGAAAACAGCCGCACTGTACAAACGGCGGAAGAGTTTCTTGTACCAAACTCTGTTCCTAACACGTTCAACAGGCTGAGCTGACAGAAATAAAATTGATCCTTCCTGTCAACTCCTCCCATGTTCTTGTTGTAGTCGAGTACTATGTCTGGTTTGTATGTCAGTCTGTTGTACTTGTCTTGTGTCCCAATTTGGAGGGTATGGTATGTAGAGATCATACTATGTTAGCATCTCGCCATACCATAACCGCTAAATCGGAACAGTAAGTGGCCACTACTTCACCTCGTCTTAGGTCAGTCTTTGTCAAAGTCTTGACTGAATCAGGAACAAATTCCCGATTCAATCTTAGTGTCCCGTAACAGTCAGTCTTTTGATTCTTCAGGCTCCTTAATAATAATGGACTATTATAAAAATTGTCCATTATTAAGGTATGCCCGCGGTGAAGCAGCGGCTCAATCAAGTCGTAAACTATTTTGGCAGTAGCGCTTGTGGGACGGTCCACGCTACCACCAGTCGTAAGTCCGTTAGTCGTCTCGTCAGTATGTCTGTCAGCGGCCTGGTCAGTAAGTCCGTCATCTGCCTCATCCCCGACTGGTCTGTCATTTGTCTGTCCAGTCAGTCCAGTGGTGCTGTCAGTTGTCGCATGCGCATCTTTTCCAGTGTATACAAAAACTTCCAGAGATAGCCACTTGAAGACTCGCAAAGCTCGTAAGTTTTAACTCCGACCTTTGCGGCTTTCGACGAAATCTTCTGAGCGAAACTCAATCGCCCGTGCCACTTTAGAAGAGATTCGTCAATGACTAACTCCTGGGAAGGCATGTATAAACTGGAAAATTTTGCATTTAAATAGTCAATCACGGGTCGTATTTTACAAAGTCGAGTCTTGTCCTGGTTCGTCACATTGTCGACGAAATGGAGAAAGCTTTTCAGCAATAAGAACCTATTGCATGACATGCTTTTGGCAAAATAGGGCATCGTACCAAAACCATTATACGTGAAATATCCCTCTTCCTCGGTTGAGGGGTAGAGGCCTTGCAAGATTATTATTGCCAAAAAGCTTACCATTTCGTCCCTATCTGTCGGTGTCCAACGGTTAAGTCGGGAATGCTGAGAAAGCTTGTTCTGCTCTCGCAGCAAAGCAATCCTTTGCTCAGCATTCCTATTAGTCTCTGTACAGAGTCTGTCAATAAAGTCTGTGTCAAACATTTTGTCGAAGACGTCAATGGGTCTGGTCTGGTCAGTCACGCCAAAAGTCGGTCCTGTCGTACCCGTGAATGTCTCGAGTCGTCCATGAAAAGTCTGTCTGTTTCGATTCCAATTGAAAGTATAACACCTCGGTATAGTAGTCATAGTAACAGATGCTATGCTATTGTTTTATCTCATTTGTTCTTTAAGCTTAAAGCGAAACAGCTATAGCTCATTGTTAAAAAAAACATAATGCGCCTAAAATAAGTTTCACTTGACTGCCTTTGTAAGCTTAGGAATAGTGTACTTTTAAAATAAGTAGCTCGAGTGTAAGTTTCTAAAAAAAAACTAAAAACTCAACTATCACGGGAATCGAGATGACTCAAACATTTTAGTACACGTATTTTATGCGAGTGTGAGTTCCTTAAACATCAACGAAAAGTTATTCGTTTGCTCACTTCGTTATTAGCATAGTTGCACTTACAACTCATCTAATTTTAAAAGTACACTATTACTAAGCTTATAGAGGCAGTCAAGTGAAACTTATTTTAGGCGCATTATGTTTTTTATGAATCAGCTATAGGTGTTCCGCTTTAAACTTAAAGAAGAAATGAGATAAAACAATAGCATCGTGATGCTATGATATCAACATTTGACGTTTTTGTTACGCACATTACGTGAAAATAAAAAAGTTTCATACCTTATGAATATTACTTAAATTACGAAGATGCATATAGAGCAAGAGTTGAGTTGGCGTAGCGCCTAAGAGCTCGGACTCGAAATTCGATGGTCGTGGGTATTCCCCGTATGGTAGATTTTTCAATTTCTCAATTTTTATATAATTGATTGGCCAATTATGCAAAGAAGTTAATAATTAATTTTATTAATTTATTTATATGCAAAGATAGAAAAGGTAAAAATTAGGATTTTTGAAATAAAGCGAAGCGCATACGAAAAGACTTTGTACATGAAAATTCAAAACTTTATTCACTGACATTCGATTTACATGTGTCGGGAATCGGGATGATATAATGGGATGCTTTAAAAGAGGCTCGGAATATAGGCCGTTGTTTTCGCTGATGATTGCGCTTATCTTGAGCCTGGGCTTCCGCCAACATCTTCCAAGCAAAGTAGGTAATTACGCGCTGCTCCAGTCAACATATTGCTTAACCAATTTTCACTTCATACTGTAAGCCTATTTTTATAAATGAATGCGTAGCGACCTTACATTTGTACATTGTAGATGAGCAACCCTGTTTTGGTTATCATAGTATTTGAGAATAACACTATTGTCATTTCATTGTCAAGCTAAAAATAGTAAAATAGTATTGTATTATTGGAAATATTGAAAATATAAACATGCAAAGAGAAGGAAAAATTTATGTGTAATTTTATTGTAAATAATCCTGAGGCTCTCCATAATAAAATCAAATAAACTATTACCAAAAAATGCGTTTCACTTGTCAAACATCAAGTGAGTAACTCTACTACTATGGTTGCGTATTTTTTCAATAGTTAACTACAAAATAGTAACTTACACTCGCGCACACGTCAAAATGCCTCCACTCGTATGTTAAGTTACATTCAACGTTGACAATGTATAAGGAACACACTCGCATAAAATATGTTTACTAAAATGTTTGAGTCAGCTCACACTCGAGCTACAGTTCCCATCTTCAACTCAATTCAAGTCTCATCTTATTATCGTTAATATCCACGTCAAACAGTACATGACGTATAGGCATTCTTTAAAGGTTCAACCACATTATATGGACCTTTAAATCTTGAATTCAACAATTTGCAAAAGCTCACTCTTGTTTATATCCCTCCAGACAGTAAAGACAGCTCTCAAATATAAGGATAATATAGGGATCACGTGGAAAACTGAAATAAAATATAAAATAAAATTTCATTCCTCTGTTTGAAAAATGGACTAAACATACAAATCGATTGAATCGAGTATGCGATTAAAAGAAGTACAACACTAATTGTAAAATTCGTCGGATCACGAATTCATTTGTTTCGATAACAAAATAAATGTACGTCAGATATGAAGGACGATTAACTTATAACAAGAAAACATTAATTTAAAATAAATTACCGTTCATATAAATAAAATAACTACTTACCGATGATACGAAATATTTCCTCTTACTGGGAAAATCAATTTTGATGTATTTTTACAGTTTACAACAGCGCAATCAGGCATTTTTGTATTTTCAAAGTCAACCTTTCACAAATACAGTTGACAGCGGATTGAGCTACGACGGCCCCGTATTTGAGCGTCATCTATTTATTATCTATGTCTGTGATTGGACTGATGACAATTTTTTCATACACGGCCTTTTTTATTGGATTTCAGGACTGCCAAACCATATTTTGTTTTATTTTAAAAATTAATGAGTTTTGCTTTTACGTTCCATGGCATAAGCTGAATAAGATTTGGTTATGATATCAAAAGAGGATGAAAGCCAATAAAATTACCTTTCAAATGACATTCTATAATTTCAATGCATGAAAATTGTTACAAAAGAACAATTTCCGTTTAGGTGATTCCAGTTTAAGGCTCGCAATTTACAAAAATTATACGTTTTACGATGCAAAGCACTTTTTCTTATGGATCATGGTCTACCTGTGTTCTAAATTTGATGAAAATCCGTTCAATAGTTTTTGCGTGATGGAGTAACAAACATCCATACAATATTTAGCATTTATAATATTTGTAGGAAGAGTAGGATAGATACGAGTAAGCCGTCTGCTTGTACAACTTTTTATTAGGGTGGTCAGCCACGGCGACTTTGTACCCTCTTGCGCTAGTAAAATAAAATGTATTGCGTCGCAGGTGCTGCGCCCTAACCCCGATAGCAACGAGAGTCAGGTGTGCCTGTACATCATCCAACTTCTACTCCTCAAGGGTTCGGAGCTCAGGAATCGTGCTCAGGACTTCGTCAAGGAAAACTCGCCAGAGCACTGGAAGCAAAACAACTGGTAATGGAAATTTTTTGTATGTTTCTTAAATTTTAATGTTTATTCATCTGTAATAATAGGTCTTTACGAGGGGCATTCAAAAAGTAATGAAAATAGCTATGTTAGAAAATGAATTTATTTAATAATATTTTATTTTTCGACGTAATCACCCTTTAGGTCAATACATTTAGCAATACTTTTTTGTAGAGCCAAAATTCCCTTTTTCAAAAAATCTTCATCTTGAGTACTTAAAAAATCGTTTACGGTGGCCTTCACTTCTTCGTCATCTTCAAATTTTGTGCCTCTGAAATGTTCTTTCAAACGCGGAAATAGGTAGAAATCACTAGGGGCCAAGTCCGGTGAATATGGCGGATGATCGAGGATCTCAAAGCCAGCATCTTGGATTGCTGCCTTGGCAACAGCAGACTTGTGCACCGGCGCGTTGTCTTGATGAAACAAAACTTTTTTCGCGAGTTTTCCTCGTCGCTTTTCAAGAACGTATTTTTTTATTTGTTCTGCGTAGACATTTCCTGTGATAGTGGCTCCATGTATTCAATCATTATCAACCCCTGGCTGTCCCAAAAAACTGAGCCCATGATCTTGCCGGTAGATGATTGAGAACTGTTTGTTGTGAGAGATGACGGTCTTTCCCATTGATTGTTGTTTCGTTTTTGTGTCATAATGATGAAGCCATGTTTCAACCATTGTTACGAATCGAGCCAAAAAAGATCAGGATCTCGTTGAAACAGTTACAATGAGTTATTTGAAATGTTGAGTCGCGTTTGCTTTTGTGCGTCCATTAGCATTATTGGGGCCCGGACACCTTTTTCATTCCTAAATGATCTTGCAAAATACTATGCACACTATCAGTTGAAATCTTCAACTCTTCAGCTATAATACAATTTTCGAATATGAGAAGGAACTCATATTCGAAAATTGTACGAATTCAGTTGTGTGGAAATGCCCGCTGCGCAAACAACACAAAACATTAACGACGTGTATTGGCTTTACTGCTTGCATAAACACGGTCCATTATTGATTCAATCGTTTTAAATCTGGAAATTTTGAGTTGAAGAACGAGCCTTGTGATCGGCCAGTAACCATTGTCGACAACGACGAATTGAAGGCAATAGTGAAAGCGGATTGAACTTAATCTACGGCCGCGCTTGCTGCGGGCTTTAGAGTTAGGGTTAAAAAACATTGAAACACTTGTGTCAAATCGTAAAGATTAAAAGCTAGATAACGCTAGAAGCTAGATAAGTGGGTGCCACACGAACTAAGCGACCAACAGCGAGACTTTCGTGTCGAAACATGCATAGCGCTGAATCTGCAAAGAAACGAGGAAATTCTAAGTCGAATTGTTACCTGCGATGAAAAATAGATCTTGTACGACAACTGTAAGTGTTAGTCTCAGTGGGTGGACCCGGGGACAGCACGTAATCAGTGCGCTAAAAAGATATTACTCATAGGAAGATGATGATGACTATCCGGTGGACCAGTGCCGGACTTGTACATCAGCTTCTTACCAAATGGCACAACAATGACGTCATATGTCTATTGCGAAGAATTGCAAACAATGATGGAAAAGCTCACGGCTCCGGTCTGTTAGGACTGACTACTATATTGTACTGATTTCATAATGAACAAATATCAAAATCACCTTTTCCCAAAATGACTGATTTTCTAAATGTCTTTGTTTCAGAATGTCGGAAATAAAACTGTCAAATTCATGTACAGTCAGTAACACTTTATTTTTAAATCTTATATTTAAACAACAAAAATTCTACTCTCTGTATGAAACAAAACAATATTATTCTTAAACAACGTCAATCTTATATATCTGACGGCGCCACCATCAATGTTTTGTAAAAAACAGCGTTCAACGGGCAATTCGAGCGATCGAGTAATGTGTCACTCGATTCACACCACAGATTCCTATATAAAGCAGGGCACGCGCACAACTCGGGTCATTCGTTCATCGACCGTTGCCCAGTGCACACGTTACGTAGTTACTGAGTAGTTTTGTTACCGAGTATCAGATGACTTTGCGAGACAATCAGTTCTAATCGCGTATTTAATTATAACTAGTGTAAAACCTGTGTTAAAATGAGTTTCTGACTAAAGTGATTTAAACGTCCACTGTTGCTATTAATTCCTGAACCACCCAACTAGTCATATTTGCCTACATCAGAAGTGAGAGGATCCATATGGTGAGAAAATTTCGCCCACACAGGTCCGAAAATAAATGAAGAATGACGGTGGTCCGGATGATATTTGAAATGACTTGGTTGCAATGAGAAACGTTACGACAGTAAACGCGAGTAAATGAGAACCGTGGAATTTTACAAAGAAAATATGTGTGTGAGAAAATATGTGTGTGATACTCACCTCACGCGAGATATTTGTCGAGAAGCAATTATTGGTGGAAGTGAACGGTGGAACGGAGTGCGTTGCTATTTGAACACAGAACACGAGGACGTGTTCAGTTTGTCAGAGATGGCCGAGCGAATAATAGCATCCAAGACACCAAAACCAACAAACCAAAGAAACCAAAAAAAAAAATTCATAAGAAGTGTCTTTGAGGGAAAAGTACCACCTTTTAATTTGGTTCGCAAGAACCTTTATTTCAGGTTTTTCAGGATGATACCTTGATATGATGTTACAAACGGTGGACGGCACGCATGTAAAATAAGGATTCGAAATTTCGAATACAAAGGATCGGAATAATGTCATTAAGGTTTGAGGTTATAAGACAGCGATTTGGTATGGCATATTTTTTCATTATTCTTAACAAGATTGGATAATCCAATAGTGTTTTAGTGTTATAGTGTTTAGTGTGTATCTTAACTTCCAGTGTAAATGGTGCCGTCATCTTGAACTGTCAAAAAACACCTGACAGAATGTACAAAGTTAAGATTTTATGAATTTGTGTTTAAGTAAAAACTATTGTGCTTACGTACTCGTGGAACTTACTCGAAGTTCCAGGATTACCTTAAAATAAGATTGATTAGAAAGAACTGGTTAGAATGGTGGTTTGTGTAAACTACAAATCGTTTCGTCATATTTGTGCTTTATTCAACGAAGTATTATAAAGTCAATGTTCGGTATCTTTCAACGTAATTATGATTGACAAAGTTATTCAAAGTCAGTGCAAGTATATTGTTTTGTGACACCAGAAGCGTTCTGTAAATGATATCAAGAATTTTCAATTTTCAAACGTCTTGATATTCTTTAATTATCGTCTACCCTCAGTTCAGAAAAATAACATTTAGACATTTCATGTTTCTGTGCTTTGTTTTTTGTATGTTTCAGATAAACTTAGTGACAATGTCAGTGGTATGGACATGCAGCCTGTGAATATCAAAACGTTGACGAGAAGTTGCATCAATGCGAGATAAAGAAGGCTGGTGCGGCGTCAACTGCCTGCACTTGTTGACAAAGACGGCAGCGTATCGTGGCTCTGTACGGTGGCTTACGATGAGCATCATCGGTGATTGTATGGTGACATGATATAACAGGTGATCTGTATTGATTCCATTATGGTTCATTTTTGATAACTGCTCACTGACAGTAATTGTTCCTTGTTGAGTTTGTGCTGATATTACGTAATGTCACCACTAGACTATATCTGTTAATAGTAGCACTTTGTCGGCTGGTTCACGTACCTTGAGCGCTAATAGCAATAGTTAGAGAGTTCATCATCAGAATCATCAGATCCTATCAGAATTGTAACTAATGCCATTGTACACCACGATGAACGCTAAGCAGTAAAAAAAATGGGAAAGATGTTTAATTGAAAAAAAAAATTAAAAAAAAGAAGAAAAGAGAAGTACGAGTCATTGCAGGGAATAATCCGGACCTTTGACTCAGCTAAAGGAGCGTATACCCGGTCTAACACAATCGGCTACAGGGACTTTTGTCCTGACTAGCACGATTGGTTACAGGGGGCAATGCCTGGTCTAGCACTAACAACCAGGCTTGTGCTCGGACTAGCAACTAGCTAAAGGAGCGTATACCCGGTCTAACGCAATCATCTGGACTTTTGTCCGGACTAGCACGATTGGTTACAGGGGGCAATGCCCGGTATAGCACTAACCGCTGGGCTTGTGCTCGGACTAGCGCGATCCGGTCTAGTTTAAACTGCAGGGAAAAAAAATAATCCGGTCCAGTTTAAACTAAAGGGGTCAAATAAACACCAAAACAGGTTAAAGAAAAAGGTTTAAAAAAAGGGAAAAGAAAAAAAATACTGCGTTTTAGCGATCGTGAATCTCTGAAGGATTGATGTGACCTTTGATGATGATGATGATGTGAAATTTTATCCATGTGTGTCACAGTTTGATATAAAAGAATAACGTGTGATGTATAGCTAAAATAGTTGAACTACGTTTTATGTTTTTATGTCTTGTTCCCAGATGCTCAAAGGACGCTCGAGGACGAGCGTATGTCAGAATGGCCGTGACGGCGCCACCATCAATGTTTTGTAAAAAACAGCGTTCAACGGGCAATTCGAGCGATCGAGTAATGTGTCACTCGATTCACACCACAGATTCCTATATAAAGCAGGGCACGCGCACAACTCGGGTCATTCGTTCATCGACCGTTGCCCAGTGCACACGTTACGTAGTTACTGAGTAGTTTTGTTACCGAGTATCAGATGACTTTGCGAGACAATCAGTTCTAATCGCGTATTTAATTATAACTAGTGTAAAACCTGTGTTAAAATGAGTTTCTGACTAAAGTGATTTAAACGTCCACTGTTGCTATTAATTCCTGAACCACCCAACTAGTCATATTTGCCTACATATCTATAATAAACTAAAATTTTAACAAAAAAATAACCGACTTCAAATGAAGTAGGTATCCAATAAAAAAAGAATCATCAAAATTGGTCAACCCGTTTCTCTACAACGCGTCGCCACATAGGAACATACATAGACTGATAAACACATTACCCTGCTTTGCGTCGCGCAGTCGGGTAAAAAGCATAAAAATAAAAGATATTTTTGCCAACTATTGAACGTCATATATTTATGCATAATTATGATTGAGGAATCAATGTAAATGCTTACAGAAACGTAGAATTAGACGGCAAACATATATTTGCACTCCGAGGGTGATCACATTATTTTGTGACTAATGTCGTCACATATTTTTTGCTTTGGGTGGTTGTCACAATTATTTGATGTACTTTTTTATCAGATACCTAATTTTGTCGTCACTTTAATATGCTGTCTATGAATATCACATATTTTTGTTGCGTCCGTGCAGATAAATATTATTGAACGCATTCTTGAGTAGATATTATTGCTGACGTGTCCATAGTAATATATTTATGCTCGTGACTGTACCTTTTCTGTCAGACAATAAAAGTTTCCGGCGTTCTAAAACAAAGACATTTAGAAAATCAGTCATTTTGGGAAAAGGTGATTTTGATATTTGTTCATTATGAAATCAGTACAATATAGGAATCAGTCCTAACAGACCGGAGGCAAGCTCACAATTCAACAACCAAGACCGGTCAAACTCTCTTCCCCATTGCTTCTCCACGAGCTCACACTTCACGACAGATCATCGCAAAGCTACAAGAGATACAGCTGGAAGCTCTCCATCACCGTACTCACCGGACCTTGCCCCAACAGATTTCTACTTTTTTAATTTAGACTGTTTATTAGTTTAACACCCGAGAGGCAGTACAAAATGCTTTCGCTGACTTCATGTTCTCCCGTCTGGCAGACTTCTACAGTTAAGGGATTAACTTATTGCCATGAAAATTAAAATTGTACAGATAACTTGGGCCAGTACTTTGATTTCGATTTTCATACAAATCTCCTATTTCATAGGTAAATACCTAATGTATTTCATACCGTTAGCTGATTAGGGTGTTTTTATCCAGAAATTTTTTGGCAGAACAACGTTTGCAGAGTCAGCTAGTACATAAAATGTCGCTTTCTTGCCGTCCAATGAAGAAGCGGCTATCGTAACTGCAACAACATATACCTAATCTGTGTATTGTCGTCCCTTTCCCAGGTACGACAAACACCTATCCTTCCACAGGAAGTACCCTGAGAAGTTCACTCCAGAAGAAGCGGGCGGCTCGTACGCCATCCAGGTGTACCTGAGCAATGTGTGTCTGCGGTTCGTGCCGGTGCTGGACATTGTTGTCCACCGGCACCTGGAGATCCCACAGGTCAGCAAGAACCTGGAGCAGCTGCTGGAGCACTTGGGGTACCTGTACAAGTTCCATGGTGAGTGTGTTACAGTACATCACAATATTTTTTTAGGTTGCTGCTCGTTTAGCACTACCCAGGGGACACTTGTCGTGTAGAGTAATCATGTTTTTAAGTATCTTCCTACGGACGCTAGTAGCTCGTCCCCCAAAAATCGTTCTTCATTGGATGACACGATAACGACATCTCATGTGTGTATTACACAGGCACACATGAAATCATAATAACTTGTTCGCATAAAATTATTTGCAAATTGTAGATTGTGGGCGTATCTTAACTTTTTCATACGCCAATCTCTTTATTTTTCTATCTTTTATTTTTTATATCTTTGGTATGTATATGGTACACATACATAATATAGCTGTCGTCACAACACCAGTGGGAGCCTTGCCGCTTATAACGATATTATCGTGAGCTATCCCTAGTACCCCATCCATACAATTCCAGACCGACCGGTGACGTTTCTCTACAACACACTGCACTACTACGAGTCGAAGTTGCGCGACAAGCCGATGTTGAAACGTAAGCTGGTGAACGCGGTACTGGGGTCCTTGAAGGAGGTCAGGCCTGCGGGCTGGGCCACGACGGAGGCCTTCCAGACCTACCTCACTAACACCGAGACCGAAGCCACCGCTTGGAGCCCCGAGCTACTCTACTACATGGGGCTCGTCAACAGGATGGTGGATAGTATCCTTTTAATACCAACTTTCAAACGGGTTGTTTATCTTTTTGTGTATGTGTGTGTGTGTGTGTGTGTGTGTGTGCGTGCGTGTGTGTGTGTATGTCGATGATGGCTTGCAAAAAAAATGTATTATTTAATTAACTTCTTATAAACACAACCATACGGAAATTTAATTTGGGGGTAATCTATGTTTATACCTAATACTACCTTGCTAAGTGACCTATTAAAATAAAACTAGCTCTAGATTTTAAGTTAAAAATAAGATTTTGTAAAGTAGTTTTAGTCTCATGGTGGGCAGACAGACAAACATTCTAAAGATGTTTGTTGGCTTCCATTTGTTTCGGTGAGATTTTTCTTAAACATCTACTTTGACCTGACTTTTCTGTATAGTTAACACCAATGATTTTAAGAATGTTATTTCCTTAGTGCACCGCAGCAATGACAGGCCACTCCCACTTCCCGAACACAGACTGGCGCTTCAACGAGTATCCGAACCCATCGGCCCACTCTCTGTACGTCACTTGCGTCGAGTTAATGTCCCTCCCTCTGGCCCCTAGCGCGGTAGGAAACAGCCTGCTAGACGTCATCACTAAAGGCTTCGTCGTCATCCCAGCAATGAAAATTCAACTCTGGATCAACGCAATAGGGCTCATTATGGCAGCGTTGCCCGATCCGTATTGGACAGTGCTGCACGATCGGATATTCGAACTGATAACTACTACGGAGATGACTGAATGGCAGTACGAGTATACTCCGTTCCAACTGTTCAGCTTGAAGAAGACCAATGAGGCGTTGTTGGAGAACAAATACAGCTTGACGTTGGCTCTCGCGCATGCGGTGTGGTATCACGCAGGGGCGGGACAGATTATGCAAATACCCCTGTGAGTATACTTTTACGTTAATACTTGAGTTTTAATTTGGTATATTTCCCCGTGTGGTGCCGGGTCCACTTCGTAGAATAGCACCACTCCTGCCTATTCCAGGGATGTCGTAAAAGGCGACTAATAGGATATTCCAGTTCAGTACGAAAGAACGAAAAACGGAACCCTTATAGGATCCTTAGGACCCTTAGGCATTAAGTTTGCCCTTTGTTTCTTCTTTTTAAGAGGTGACATAAACATGTAAATAAATAATAATAATAAATCACTCGTGCATCTGAGCAACCGCCGTTCACAGCCATATTACTCCGAAACTACTGGATCAAATGAACTAAAATTTGGTACTCATGTACTTTTATGTGACCCAAAGACGAATGTATAAAGTCAACAACTAAATTTTGAAAAAAATATTGAACAAAATCAAAAATAAACAAACACTGTTTTGCAAACCGTATCGTGTGCTGTATCAAATGAAAGCGATTGTTGTAAAGTTCTGAAATATTTTTTTTATAGTTCTACAATGGAAAGTTTTAAAATTATTCAGGAAAGAACGAAAGTTAAAACCAAAAATTTACCATTCCGTTATCTCCGAAACTACTGACGCTAGAATTATGAAAAAAATATAGAAAATGTTCTTTACTTAAATATTACAGGAAAACCTATAGAACTCTATGGTCTTAAAAAATGGCAAAAATAAATAAAATAGAAAAATAACGGTAAATACATAATCAACGTACGGAACCCTCTCTAAGCGAGCTTAACAATTTTAATACTTTTACAATTTAATTTATTAATATTTTTATAATTTACAAGTTAGAATCTATTTTCTGTTTTAAAGTGCATTTTAAATTTAAAGTTTAATGTAATTCTGTACTGTAACCACAATTTATGTGTTTATGGGTGTATACCTGAAAATAAAAACTGTATTATTATTAACTTGTGAAGTTTATTTTCTATTTTCCGCATTACTCTATTCTTATCTGCTCTTCTATCTTTATTCATTATCTATTCTTTTTTATTCTTTATAGTTTCAACACGCATGCTGTGACTGCCTATAAGTGGAATTTTGTGTGTATAGCAACCTTAAGCCTTTGTATTGTTGGATCATGTATTACATGTAATTCTGTTGGTGGTTCAATAAATAAATAAATAAATAATTATTCATCAGCAATTCCTCCACAGGTTCATAAAAGAGAAGCTTTCCCCCGAGATCCGCACCGAGGTCCAGTTGATATTCCTGTGCCACCTGGTAGGGCCGTACCTGCAGCGGTTCAACTCAGACCTGTCCAGGGCCGTCATGGACATCACTGTCTCCTTGTACGAACTGCTCGCTAACATCGACAAGGCGCAAGTGCATCTGCAGTATATTGATCCTATCTGCGATTTGCTGTATCCTTTTTATATCTAAACTAATATTATAAAGAGGAATGTATCTGTTAGGGTTCTGTATCCACAGGGTAAAAATGGGACCCTAATACTAGTGTCCGTCTGTCTGAAACCAGGCTGTATCTCGTGAAATTTTCACAGATCACGTGTGTATTTTTGTTGCCGCTATAACAACAAACACTAAAAACTTATTATCCCGAAAAAAGCGCACAGAGCGCTAGTTTATATAAATAAAAATGAATCGCCAAATGTGATGGTAAGCACAAGACTCTACAACGGCTGGACGAGTTTTGCTAATTCTTTTTTGTTGTATTTTTTAATGTCAGGACAAGATTCTTATAAAGAAAAAATTAAGAAAGTTATACGGAAAATTTAAAAATTTGAGAAAACTTAACTTCCATGTTAATTTTGCTAATGTGACCATAGTAACATAACTTTTTTATATTAGAACTGTCACAAGGGAGATTTATTCGTTGCAAAGTTCGCCGGGTCAGCTAGTCAGTAGTAAAAAAAATGTCAAACCACCTTGACTCGACGCCAGTTACCACATCAAATACATGTTCGTCGGCGACACGTTGAAGAGCGAAGTGGAGAGCGTGATCCGGAAGTTGCGCCCCGCGTTGCAGATGCGTCTGCGATTCATCACGCACTTGAACGTGGAACAAATCAACACGGCATAGCAGCCGGTCAGCCGCTGCCAGACGCCGACGCACTCCGACAGCGATGACTGAGCGAGGTCACCACTTTATGTACCACAGGTAAGAAAGAAAGGGAAGAAAGAAAAAACAAACGTTTAATTCAAAGACAATCGCAATTAAAAGTATATCCAATGATAATATATACAAGATATGCCAAGATGGCGCTGAAATTATGTCAGTCGAATTTAGGCAAGTGTAGCTATTTTAATTCAGACAGTTGATAGCTGCCTCTGAGTGAGGCCGTCTAGCTGTCTTTTTCACTATTATGGTTTTAGTAGTGCCATGCCTTTTACATAATTTACCAATGTAATAGTGATTGGTGTAGTGAAACAAAAGATAAACGTGTGTGTGTGTTGTAGCTCGGTCGGAACAGATTTTTTGGTTGATTTGTAAGGGCATCACGTATCTATAGTTTAATATGATTGGGTATATCGCAAACTCTGAATAAGGAAACTAATGGAACTGCCACACCTGCGAAAAAACGTGCATAAATATGTAACATAAAATGGCGGTTTAGTTCCTGTTATTGTCCAGTTTGACGTGTCTTTGACATTACCTTAGTCAAAGTAGGTTTTGGTAAATACTACCTTAGTACCTTAGTAATAAGTCACAGTTTACACCGTAGTAAGGAGGAACACAATATGGCGAACACGGCACACGTCTGACGTCATGAAAAATTTGTCAGTATACCGAAACTATTGTGTATAGATTTGGCTTGTTTTCATGGCATACGTTAGACAAAGACGCCATTATGTTTATTATTTCGTCTTTTAAACTATTACATAACTAAATATCTATATGATATTGTAACACTTCCATTGGTTTCTTTATTCAGAAATCTAACCAGGCCTTTACATTAAGGACAGTCAGATAAATGTGAAAATATATCTTTTAATAAACAATGCAGAATCAGATGAGGCAACACCACTATAAGTATGTAATAGAGTAAGGTGGGGAACAATATAACATTTTCAGTAGATATTACAAATATCTACTGAAAATGTTATTTGCGATATCTGACATATTTGGCCCCGACTTATCTTTTTTCCGACAAGAGAGTTGCTATATGTCATTATTTAATGTTTAAACTAACGTACCGTGAGGTTGCAAATGGAAACACACTCTGTAAGTAGATATCGTAATTTCTCAATACTTGTGTATACTTCCGAATTACAACTTGCAAGGTTATTTAAACCAGCTTTTTAACATCAAGTTTTAATAAACCCTATTCCTTCCAGAGTATGTATAGCAATTTACCTATTTTTTCCCTTTGTTAATTATAACAATGTTCGATTAAAATAGCACATGATAAAATGGGACTTTAAGCTGTATACAATAAAGTATAATGAATTTATTTGTAATGTATATAAACAATGACATAATTTTGTATTGTATGTGGTTTTTAACTTACCTGTGGTACTAATCCTGTAAGATAGTGGATGCAACGGTGCCTGTTATGAACTTTTTGATATATCAAAGGTAGTGGAATTATAGCATAAAGAAAATATAGAATTGTGGTGACCACATGTGACTAATACAGTGGTTAGGAACTGCTAGTGATAAGTTTATTTAAGGGTTTTTCAATTATCTGTCTATCCAGAATCTCTGGATAAATTATTATTCACTGTGAAGATATTTATGTGGTAAAATTAATGTTAAGATAGATAAAAATAAGTCTTAAAAAATCTGAGTCAACAAACTATCTGGGAAGGTCACTATTTCTGTCAGTTTACGCATTTAGTTCCTCTAAACTACGAATTAGGTTTCAATGTGGTTCAGGTGTAGAAAGAACTCCTGCGGGTGCCATTTGCCTTGGGTTAAAGTGATACGTACATTTACTTAGCAAGATACGTACGGCCTTTATGAAGTTAGTTGCATTCAACCGTTATCAAAAGTGTTCAAATGTATTATAACAATTTGAATACGTTAGTAATTTTAAATTGTATTTTATATACATCGTTATCACTGTTAAATATTTTCAAAATAATCTAGCACAATCTAGTTGTCTGTGACGAAAAAGTAGAGTTAAAAATATAAAAATTAGTACAAAAATCATTACATTCCGTATATTAGTAAATTGACTATCTACCTCTACATTCAGACTTTATTACTGGATTTTGTAGTAGAATAAAGAAAGACGCTAATCAAACAATAAAGCAGAAAATAATCGGGCAGATAGGTTATAAAAATCATAAAAAAAACAATATTATGTTACGTTCATAACCTTGATTTTTAAGACGAATAAATATATTTCATCAGATATCTACCAGATAGTAGGGATGATTTGTCATTAGTTTACTGGCTCCTACAATACCCACATTTGTTATTTAAATATGCTACAACTGTCCTTGTGCTACTTAAATGGATACATACGAGTATAACATGTGCTACTTCATTAGATACAATGATTACTTAATTATCTTTGACCTAATCAGTGTTATTTTGTACGCCAGTTGCTGCATTTTGCATGATGGCTGGTAAATTCTTAGGAAACTTTGCCTTAGAGTAGCCTTAAATCTATAGTGTTTTATAAATAAAAATAAATATATGTTTCAGAATGAAGAATAAAAGTAAATGTTTGTGTGTTGAAGGCACGATGATTTGAAGTTATTGTATTATTAGTGGAGCGCAATAATTTTTGAGAGTGATTTTAAGTAATATATGATTAGGAACAAAACTATCACACATTGAATCACAACTTAATTATGTTAATAGTGTAAGTTATATTAAGGGAACTTCAGTGAGATATATGAAATGATATTAAATCTAGGCTAACAGATGCCTAAATGCCCTAATTCCCTAAATGCATTGTAGTAGATAGGTTTCTTGTAGCACAACATTAGGTTTTGCGCCGCGTTATTAAAAATTTTGGAAAGATGACGACTTCATTTGGGGATAAATAATATACTGACATAAGTTTCATGATAAATATCCAAAAATATAAACAATAATTTAGAAAACATTAGTTTTGGAATTTCCAAAAGACAATTTATTGCTATCCTATCACACATTTGCACAGAAATAATGTACTAAGATAGATAATATTTGTATTATGCGTACCCTTATTAATTTTTTATAATTATACTATTATATTATAATAATATTGACAAGTTTACAAGGGTGTTATAAGAACAAAACTTAGAAACAAATGCCTCCGTGTAAATGCGATTACTTTTACAATTATGTATTAGAAAGCATTCGCTCAGTCTTTAAATGGATTCAATTTCAAAATATTATTTTCGCTAAATTAAGTATGTATAAAAATACTACAAACATAAGTATCCAACGTCAGTAACTGATAGGGGATAATTGAGATTCCGATAAGCAATAATTAACAGAGCAAAATAAGATACAAATTTAGTAATAGTCTGATATTGACTAATAGTATTTTGTTACATTATTACTTAATTAATAATAATAATAACAATGACAAAGATTAAATTTAATGTTATATAATGATAAAATGTAACTTAAAGCAATATGCGAATGTAAATTATACAATTATAGGTCATATAGTATATATTTTTAAAATACTGTGTGATATTGTCCGCAGTATGAGTTAATTATTGTTAAGTAATAATACTATTATTATACTTTTCTATGTATATTTAAGACATGTTGTCATTGCTTAACTTGTATCACTTTGATGACTCAGAATATTTCTATGTATTTTTAATCTAAAAAAGCAAGTAATTTTTTAATCTCATTGATCAAACACCTAATTTTGCTTAAAATTATTGCATTGCATGTTATTATCTACGGCAATTAGTTTGTTTCAAGTTTAAATGATGGTAAATAAACATATAATTTAATTTATAATGTTGCCAAAGTAAAATCAAAGTAAATCAATCACGTAAGACATTTACACAATGCCATTTGTGTACATGTCTTACGTGTAAAATATCTCCATACATAATTTATTCGTCAGCCATTTGGGGGTAGTTATCCACATTGACATAACATTATATTTGGTCTATGATACGTGCTAACGCCCCAACTCAGAGAAACTAACGGTTACTTAAGTCGCTCCTTAGTACAAAAATTGTATTATGATTTTGTACTAAGGAGCGATTAAAGTAACCATTACTGACAATGAGTTGGGGTGTTAGTAAGATAAAATTATTACAAGTATATTTTTAGTTCACTTTAACGAGATCAAATGTATATTTAAGAGATAATTGTTGAAGGGAAATTTTTGTTCCTGTCTAAGCGAGCAATATTTCAAGCTACATTGATGTTATGTACATCAATCTTATTGTACGATTAAAATATAAGTAGGTATGATTAAATAGAAGTATCAAATGGACTGTATTGTACATCGTAATTTTTCGTTATTCTGTTTATTATTATCAGATACATGTACGATTGTTTTATACTTTAATTAATGAACAGAATTTCCAAATATCACGACGGTTCTTGTTAGTTTTAATATTGTCAGTTAAAGTAACTAAATAACCATTACAATTAATTTTGTATTTTTAGATACTAGAGTTTACTGAATCACACTGACTTTAAATACATAACAATGATATTAAAAAAGTTTGTATACTTTTTGCAAACCCCTTTTATAAATTTAAATCGTGCTAATTAGCAATACAAAATTTAAACTTTAATTGGATTAATGAAACGTAGTTAAGGGTTATAAATTAATCTTAATAATTTACATATTATTATATTTATGTTCTGCAAGTCATATTTTTGTAAAACATTGTACCAATTTATATGTAATGTAAATGTAATTGTTAAGTTATACATCTTAATATGATGTGAAGTAATATACCTAATATTAATTCATGTGAAATAAATGCCTTGTATATACAAACTTACGATTGAGGACACTTTTATTTTGATCTGTTTTCCTAAATCTGGATAATATATTCGACGGTACATTCTAGAAACACTTATTTAAAAGGTAATGTTACTTTTATCCGTACGTGAATATTTCTGGTCAGAAACATATAAAACTTTAGGCACAGAATATTTAGACCTTGTTAGAGGTATTTATATAAAGCAACGTATTTTATGTCTATTTTATTAATTAGCTATTTAATATAAACTTGAAGTCACGTGTTCACGCACGGAGTATAAAAAGATTACCCAGGTCATGAAAAAGCATGGTCTTACCTGCAGGTTTAGATGACACAGTCACAGTTTACAGTTACAATAATCATACAATCATGTAGTAATCATGATTATTATACAGTGTATGGTTATTATACTGTGACACAGTGTTATGATTTATACATCATAAGGGCCATGCGTAAAGCATATATGAGTAAAGCACTTCAGATTATTGTAAACGAAAAATATAATTATGAAAATTTAATCGTTGGCTGCTCGTACTTTGATACCTCGCTTGCGTTTTTTATCCTACATAAATGCGAATTTGTTTGTAGTAAGTAGGTATCTTAATTTACTTATAATGGAGATTAAACCTAAAATTTTTTTGCAAATAAAGTAAAATTAGACTGATTACTTATTAAGATTTTGACAGCGATTATACATAAAGTTTGCGATGGACTTCACTTAGTATACAATTTATTTATGTTATTATATTAACGCATGGGGCGTTCTTATCAAAAAATAATGTCGAGAGCATTCTTTATCTGATGTTTGGAATTGTGCAAATTGGTATAAATTTTATTATTCCGAAATATCTATAGTTTTTACATTGCCTAATAGGTACAGTAGGCGCGCGAGTTAAATGCAGTCGGGCTCTGAGGTGCGGGGCGGGAGCGTAACCCCCCACCTGCTTCTTCTTTCTTCGAACGCCCGGAGTGTAGTGTCACAGTAGTGTTGTCTTTGATAATAATTATCGCACGCATCCGTTGATATCGATTAAGTTAGTGTGCTTGAAAATAAAGCTTAAATCTTATTTAAAACTTATTATTGGGTTGATATTTTTCTATAATATTGATACTAAAAAACTGAACTTTGCCAAAACAATGTAATTTTTTTTGTCTAAGAATATTTTTAAAGTGATTAGCTTAGTTTAGCAATACCAAAACGCTGTAACTATGCTCACATTATTATTATGTTTTATAAATCGATGGGCATATTTATTCCAGCATTTGCAGATAACGTGGTTAATTTAGATGTAAAAACCGAACGCTCACAAAATTTCATATTGATCGCAGAAACACGTAATTAATGGTCCCGGAATTCAGACAGTTCTTTCTGATGCTGAATACATCATTTCATAACTTTATCTAAGTACCTCTAATACATTTTGATTTAAATACAGAAGATTGTAGAAATCATGCACTGGGATCTCCTACTTATGTAAGTTGAATGTTTCCCAAAATTGTATACTTAATCATAAGGTGTAAAGTGCTACGTACGACTCTGCGCGACCCTTCGCCAAAATGGCATGGCGGCGCATTCCTTGGCTCTTTTCCCCACAGTGCGTAATCGTGTTTGATACCGTGTACACGGATAACGTTACTGTCCTAGATTTCTTAAGTTTTACTATATACCTACCTATATCAACTGACTTAGGAATACTGTAGTGTTTTCTTTGAAAAAATACCTCAATGCCGTCCTTTAATCATGTGGACTTTGAAGTCAATGAGATCTATTACCGACCCTTAATAGGGCGATTGTTTATGTTTAATATTTTATCTGCCGAGGTTTTAAATGGATGGTACTTTTCTTAGTGTCACCGGTTAAAGGTATTTGCGGTGTTCTCCTCCCGTAGGCAATGTAGGTCCCTGCTTTTTTCTTAATAATTTTTCATTCCCATAAACGTACTAGTGTAGAATCATTTTTGTCCTTTAAACTGTTGAAACGTATCGATTAGTGAAGATAATGTGAATTTTGTATTAAAATTTATGGTTTAAAATAAACCTGGCTGAAAATATTAGTTACAGTAAACTATGAAGATCTAGATATAGTTTAATAAATAATAGGTTTAGAGATAGTTTAAGACAGGTTTCTGGGGTTACTGTTTCCGAATCACGTCAGAGTATTTCGACCCCCTTTTCTCTGCGAGGTCACTGAACTCTAAAGGGGAGATTTCGCTGAGACAGCTGCGCGTTCCATTTCATGTTTAACTGTACCTATCTCTTTAATCTATGGTACCTTATGGTATATTATGTTAAATTAAATATTTCACACATTATTTTGCCTAGTAAAATACTTATTGCATAGATAAATAGATGGTAGCGACGCGCTAAGCGAAATTTCTTATATTTATATTTTATAAAATTGCGATTAGTTTGTAAAGTAATATAATAGTGTTTTTCAGGTAGTTTCAAACGAGTCCTTTTTGGTAAATAATCTTACACACAATAAAAATAATATAAAGACAAATAATAATTGAATGCCAAAACTAATTTATTATCTGCATAAAACTGTATTCAGAAAGATTATGATAAAACGGTAACTCTATCATAACTGATAGTTATACTGTGGCTTTACTGTATTTTACTTTGAAATGTAACCGGTTGATACCAGAAGCAAATGACCCAAAACATGGTTCAATTATTCTCCGTTGAGGTGAATACTCTTCCCCTCCAGAACGTATATCATCATATCGACGGTTAAGAATCAATAGTGTCTATCTCAAAAAAGTCAACATTACAGGAGATGAAATAAAAAAAACATGTTTACTATTCTTTGATAAGGTGACTGAAATAGTCATATATACATATATACATAAAGAGTATAGTAATATATAAAAAATAGAAAATTACCTTATCATTAGAACAGTAAAGATATTTTTGTTCATCTCCTAGGACGTTAACTTTTTTGGGATAGATAGACACTTGATAAATGTACTTAGCTACGTTTTGGAAAACATTAGCGAGGTACCTACGTAGCTATGCTAGGACACTGCAGTTTTTTCATATCCAATGCAAGGATATGATCGCTTCAATTTTTATATAGTCTGCAGATAGATAGACACTTGATAAATGTACTTAGCTACGTTTTGGAAAACATTAGCGAGGTACCTACGTAGCTATGCTAGGACACTGCAGTTTTTTCATATCCAATGCAAGGATATGATCGCTTCAATTTTTATATAGTCTGCAGATAGATAGACACTTGATAAATGTACTTAGCTACGTTTTGGAAAACATTAGCGAGGTACCTACGTAGCTATGCTAGGACACTGCAGTTTTTTCATATCCAATGCAAGGATATGATCGCTTCAATTTTTATATAGTCTGCAGATAGATAGACACTTGATAAATGTACTTAGCTACGTTTTGGAAAACATTAGCGAGGTACCTACGTAGTTATGCTAGGACACTGCAGTTTTTTCATATCCAATGTAAGGATATGATCGCTTCAATTTTTATATAGTCTGCAGGGACCAAATAAAAATAAAAGCGATCATACATAGAAGCCATCTCATAGTAAGTTATCATCGTCGTTATTGGACATCAGCAACCCCAGATGAGTCACGTTATTGATTTTATACCATTGTCGATCTCACATCCTTGTTAGAGAACACTTTTCAGAAACTCAATCTAAATTTTACACCTACCTATATCCCTACGAGGCGTGATTGTATTAGACCGTAGAGGATTGCTACGTCGTTAGGTATAAATATAAATTCATCATACATACAAACGCACTCAAGGACATTCATTAAGGACTCATTAAGGACCGCTATTTGGGTCTCACTGTTGTAAATATTTCCACTTTCAGGTTGTTACAATAATATTGAGTGGCGCCACGTTCATTTTAAAGTTATTTGATTTCTTATTCTCTTTTGTCTTTGAGATAAATCTCGTATTAGGTATGTCTTACATTGGCCCTCAACAAGGCATTCACGAAAAAAATACTCAACAAAATAGGTGTAGGTATCCATTGCTTTATATCGATTTTAAAGTCAATAAAATGGAAACTAGCTAACTAGTTTTCTTCCACACTTAGGGTGAAGCCAAACGAGCGTATTTTTGGCTGTGCGTCGCGTGAAATGAGTCGATTTCATACTAAAGTCCGAACTCATTTTGCGTCGCCGTGTGGTACAAACAGGACTTTAGTATGAAACCGAGTGCACGTGACCTATCTTTTACGACTGACTGCTCTAAAAGATACGCTTGTTTGGCATCACTTAGAAAGGGGAAAAGAAAAGTTTATTAATTTCCCATACATTTATTATCACGTCATAACATTAATTTGACATTTTCTTCATAACTGTAATACACACAGAATTCATAATTAAATCCTATTAAAATACAATTGGACACCAATAAAGGGTAGCACACCACATTTATTGAACTAAGTACCTAGAAATTTCCAACTTACATAGACACAAAAGCTAAAGTCAGAAGTCACCTTACTACCTATATTCTATACATTTATTAACATTTATAAATCACGTTGTATACATACCTATTTAGTTTATTACATTAAATTCATTCAAAACATGACGTGACATAGTCTTAAAAGTATAATGTAGGAAAGTAGGTACATAATATCAAAATTTAGGATTTCACAGCTCGTAATCATGTCTTACTATCTTTAAAAAATATAGTTCCAGGAAAATATCAGACCACCTGAAAGTTAGGTTTGAGCAAATCTTATAAAAAATCTACAATTTAAACGTGGAATAACAACCATGTCATAATTAGAAATTCCAAAAGAAGAAGACAGACTGGATCCCTGAGTGTACATATTCTAGATAAATACATTAATCTGAAATACTTAGTATCTAATGTAAATAACATGTATTTTTTAATAAATTAACCACATATCCGTTAATAACACGTAGGTACCGTTATACTAGTCATTTATTCCAAACCGTAGATATTTTGTCGTCGGAGTCGATTACACGCAAGAAGCGAAGTCCATTTCAGTTCGGGTTGTGTGCTTGGAGATTCGCTTCGATTGGCTCATCTTCAATGCCGTCATCATCGTCATCAATAGAGACATTGTCGTAATTCTCAAAAATCATGGCTATATACTGTAAGGGCCCCGCGATGAGAAACAAGTCAACCGCCAGCTTGCAGATGATATATAATGTTAACATTAGAATCATAATATTTTGTTCACCAATGATGGCAATATATAGCACGCCGCACGTTTCAATAATAAGACTAAAATAGTTTTCTTTTATTAATTTTACAGCTTCTTTTATTCCGGCAAAGATTAGTCTTCTTACGCTGATGATGAACCACGTTGTCACTAACATTTGCAGCGTGATAAAAATTCCAAATATGGGAAACATTGTTTTAGGCAGGACATCTTTATTTGATTCCGCTGCGTCATACGCGTAACAATAGTGCGGATATTGCGTACAATAATTTTTTACATTTATTACTATTATAAAAGAATTGAATATTTGTACGCATGACATAAAAATTACCTTGGTGAGGCTGTGGTCAGGGAACAAAGGGAGATCTGTGTTAAAAATGAAAAATATAAATGTGTTGTAGACTGGATTAATCAGAAGCTTGAACGGCACCTTGTATATAATCTTGTACGACTGTCCCCACCACGCTAAGGGAAAAATTTTTGTAAACACCAACATCACTAGTGCTGTTAACTCGTAGCTAAGTCCACACAGTATCTCTCGATCCATTTTCCTCAATTTTTCTCTTATCGGATCTTCAACTGCGCTCCCGTGTGATGTCGTATCAATTTTACTTCGGGTCCGATATTGATTTTGCGTTCCAGGTGCGTTTCGATTTTACTTTGGATGCATTCAGGAACAAACTGTCACGTTCGTACACTTTATTTATCTGACTAGTTTAAACATTATAACACTTTTATATCCGTAAATTATCCAGAATTAATTAATAGTTATTTGTTTTAAATTATGCGCTCAGGTAGAATGAATTCTAATTAAGAATTCACCAAGCGTCAATAACTTGAGCTAGATGAAACATTGATTGTATTGGAACGTCAAATAGAAGAACCTTCTGTTGGCGGCTCTATAGGTTATGATTTAGTATTTTTATTTTTTAAGCACTCGTACACTGCTACTTTGTGTCTTTATTTCCCTAAGGTTGCCTGGAAAAATCGCTTCTTCAGCGGGATCATGATCATTATGGAGATACTCTTTAAGGCGTGTTTACATGAGTAGTTTGTTTGTCTCTAAATCTGGTAATTTTTCCTCGTCCTACAGAGTATGGTCGAATGTGATTTGAAAAAATCAATAAAATTTTGAGATTATTATACTAGGTTTAAGATAAACTCTCGAGTTATCAGATTTTCTACATTTACTAAAATAACAGTAAAGTTTGTCGTAATAAACGTATAACTTTACTACATAGGTAATTAAAAGTGCATGTTTTATTCTAACAACATTAAAAAACTACACTAATACTTTTACAGTAACAATATTATGTGATTCTAGTATTTTGCTATACGACTTTATTTTTTCTTTAGTCTGTAGATGTTCTGAAGTAGCCAATGTTGGTCGTAGCAAGTTATAGGTAAGTATTATACTTGCACAATGCATGCAAACGCAGCATCAAATGTCCCAGTAGAGTTGCTCTGAAGTGAATCTAACAAATTGGAATAGTTCATTTAATAGCGATTTGAGGTTGATTTTATTTATTTTTATGTAAATTTTCAGCTCTAATAAATAATTCATATTTTAAAAAAACAGTGGTATAGATTAATCTATGTAAAGCCACGTTTAGGTTCACATTTGAAATATTGAGAAATCCTCAAAAACTAAAATATATTTTTATTTCATCCTGATTGCTCTTCGAAATAGAGGATTATTCCTTCAATATTTTGAAAAAAATATAAGGTGATGACGTTTAACTAACGATTACTGAGTGTTTTGTTTTGGAAAGTGTGAATACAGGCGAGAGGGTTGCAGAGTACTTCGCGTCATCACTCTGTAGATTCATATTAGTAGTTTATAGCATCTGTACCGAACCTAGTTTTATGAGGACTCGAATTGCAGATGTCGCACGCAGTGATTGCTGCGCGGGTGTTGCGCGGATATATCGATTGAATCTCAGTTGGGCGTCTCGGGCCGGGCTTTCGGATCGGAGCCTCAAGCTGTTGGGCGCTCCCTCGGTCGCCGTCTACGTTCTCCACTCTGCACCCTGAGTCGCGAGATCTGGCTGCTTCTCCTACCGTAAGTATACCTAACTCCTACCGTAAGTATACATAATTCCTGTCCCAAATAAAATTCCATGATTCCATATGTATACATATATTTTTCTTCCTAATATTATTTTCACTATTCTGTTGTGATATTCTTTCAAACTTAATATCTATGTTGCGTAAAAATGCTAAACTTTGTGATATTTAAAATTAATATGTTGTATGTAACGCAAAGACGTTAAGATTGTCGAGTTTTTTGCCTTAAAGCTAAAAGCTGTAATAATACATAAACTATTAAATTTTATAATTTTGCAATTATAAATACATATTACATAAAATAAAAAAACTAAACTTAAAATTTAAATATTGTCAAAAATCAATGTCCGCCATATTTGTGCAACAGATCAGGTATCTATTGCTTATTTCATTGAAAAGCAAAAGGCAAGTGTTAACAATTGAAATGGTGGGCTTAGATCACGGGTACTCAATGATATCTTCGCAGTTCATGCGTTTTTCCGCCCGGGCATGATTTATTTCATCATGTCGGAATATTTGAAATTTGGCGGTCTTGCGTGGTTCTGTTTAACCTATGCCCTTTACCGGGGCGTCCGGGCATGCGCAGTGCAGACCATACCCCGCGTCCCTATCCTGAGACCTGGTATCCGTCCATTTTGACTGCCGCTCTCGGGGCCCATACGTTATCGGCGCCGCTCTCTGAGGATACCTGTTGAAGTGAGCTTCTAAAGTGGCTACGGCCAGCCCATCTCGCCGGTAAGTAGCTTTTCAATATCCGATTTCAAAGCCAACAATGTTTCTTGGATCGGTGCCAGTTGTATCCGGATTCGGTTATTACATAATGCGTTTTAAAGACAGCTCTGCGTACTTAATTACTTCATCACAATATAACTTTAAAAGTGCAGTGATTTTTTGATTTATACAGTGAAAATATAATAATTTTATAAACTTATTATTGTGCTAAGTGTTAAAGTGCAATTTGTGTATTTGGTGAGTGTGCAAGTGCAATTGGTGTGTGTGTTTAAAATATGTACAGTGAGCATTATATTTGTTACTTTTTGTGCAATGTGTAAGCAATTTTTATATCGTGAATTGTTATATATTTGTATCTTACTCTAAAGCGACATGTATTAAATATTTTACCAACACTCGTGTTTTTTTTCATACGTGTGTTCGTAACTGCGAAGGTGGTACCTACTCATATAAATGATAGCGTCGTCAATTGGTAGCCATTTTGTTATTGATAGCTCGGGCTTACAAAATGGCTGCGCCAATTGCATACCAGGTGTGCGCGCATGCCTAATGCACCGATCGATGCAGCGTCGCCCGGGAGGCTAGGACCGATAGCTACTTAATTAGTTCGCTTCCAGACTCCGGTGCACTCGCGAATCCGGACTCGTGTCTAGGCGTTTTACCCAATTATATTAGGCGTTCTAGCCAGTTAATGCTACCGCGAGTGCGTGGACAGATGCAAATGACTGTAAACAACATCCGAAACTTGCAGTGAATAAGTGTTGCGGTTTGGCGCACGTTATAAAGGTGTTGTAATTTGTGATTATTTTATTAGTTCGGTTATTAATCTTGAATTAATTATTAATTGCGTAGTGATGTTTTCTGGTTTATATGGCCATTGCAACTGGGAAACATCTAGAGTAAATCTCAAGAATTCGAGTCCGATTTGAAATCAGTCAGAGATCCATCTCTCTCCTCTCTCCACTAAAGGGTGAATCGATAGTTCCATGTACAACTGAAAAAATACAAAAATATTTAGTTTCTTCGTTATCAACATGTTGAAATGTTTTGAGGTGTGACTTGTGTTTACCGAGCATGCTCAGCCCCAATTAATTATACAAAACTGTTGCATGTTTTATCACATCGCTTTGTTTGTATTTCTTGTTATGTGATTTGAAATAAATATTTTTATTGTCAGTGTTCTTTTATTATCCTGTAATAGATTCACCTCGAATTCATCCATTAAAACAATAAAAATTCAATAATCGTCTCGGAATAACATAAAATTTCACAGTAAAAATTAAACATGGCGATCGGCAGCCATCTTGATGTAATCGATATGTTGAAGGATACAAAATGGCTGCACCAATTGCAAGACAGATGTCCGCGCACGCCCTGTGCACCGATCGATGCAGCTTCTCGAGACCGGCCAATCCCTCCCACATTCTATGCAGTCGGGATAGGAGCCTCGTCCGCGTAATATTACCCGCTTCCGGTTAATATTATAGTTAGATCTTCAATAAATAATTAGCAATCAATTTAATTTGAATGCGAAAGATTTATAGTGAGTTGATGAAGTTTGGTATTTCTATTTGTGTGCTGTGAACATACGGGAGGTTCAGGTAAATATTAGTGTTCATATAGTGGGTTGATATAGACATTTCAACGAGGATTACGATTTGAATCAAAATTATTTAAATTTCACGAGCGTAGCATTCTCAAGAAAAATAAAGATAAAAAATACGACAAATATTAGAACAATTCAAAAGCAAAGACAAACTAACGCAACAAATGATTTGAAGCAAAGAAGTTAGAAGTAATCTAATAAACCAGCCGTTATCTGTTATAAAACGCGCACTAGTTTGCGGTCAAGTCGGGTTAACAAGGGAAAAGATGCCAAGGGTAGCGCATGCACATTGGGAGTATGAAACAAAATAAATGGCTGAAATTGGCGACAAGCGGCAGAAGACCAAAACAAATGGATGCATAAAAAATCCTACCTGATAACATACTTGAAAGAAATAAGAAGTACCGTAAAATGAAATAAAAGAAGTGTTTGTTTTTATTTTAAGTGGACACTTATGCAGCGGTACTCCTGTGAAGAATTCCACTTAAAAGCAAGCCTCAGTTGGATCTGAGAGGCGGTAGTGCCGATATACCGTCAGAGTTCTTTTGTTACCCTGTAATCGATTCACCTCGAATTCATCCATTAAAACAATAATAATTCAAAAATCGTCTCGGAATAACGTATCTAAATCATAAATCTTGAAATAGAACATAAAGTTTCACAGCAAAATCAAATATGCCAAACGGCAGCCATCTTGATGTAATCGATATGTTGAAGGATACAAAATGGCTGCACCAATTGCAAGACAGATGTCCGCGCACGCCCTGTGCACCGATCGATGCAGCTCCTCGAGACCGGCCAATCCCTCCCACATTATATGCAGTCGGGATAGGAACCTCGCCCGCGTAATATTACCCGCTTCCGGTTAATATTATAGTTAGATCTTCAATAAATAATTAGCAATCAATTTAATTTTAATGCGAAAGATTTATAGTGAGTTGATGAAGTTTGGTATTTCTATTTGTGTGCTGTGAACATCCGGGAGGTTCAGGTAAATATTAGTGTTCATATAGTGGGTTGCTATAGACATTTTAACAAGCATTACGATTTGAATCAAAATTACTTAAATTTCACTTTGTAGTTAACTAAAGCTATTACTAACTTATTATTAACTAAAGTTATTCTTATGATAAACTAGGAAATTGCTCTCACTTCGCTTCGGAAAAATAGTAATAAAATATAATATAGCCTATGTCACCCGGGGATAGTGTAGCTTCCCAACAGTAAAAGAATTTTTCAGATCGGTTCAGTAGTTTCGGAGCCTATTTAGTGGTGGCAATACTAAAATTTGCGTACGGCGAATCCGGACATAATATTATTATGTGCGAGGCTATCGGTATACGGAGCGTCCGACGCGGACGATGCTGATAAATGTGCGTTCACCATAATGCAAACAATCAAATCTTTCCTTTTTATAATATTAGTATAGATATAGATAAAAAAATACAACAAATATTAGAACAATTCAAAGCAAAAACAAACTAATGAAACAAATAATTGCTTCAAGCAAAGAAGTTAGAAGTATTCTAATAAACCAGCTGTTATCTGTTATAAAACGCGCACTAATTTGCGGTCAAGTCGGTTTAACAAAAGAAAAGATGCCAAGAGTAGCGCATACACACTGGGAGTATGAAACAAAATAAATGACTGAAATTGGCGTCAAGCCGCAGAAGACCAAAACAAATGGACACATAAAAAATCCTACTTGATCAGACTTTAAAGAAATAAGAAGTAACGTAAAATGCAACAAAAGAAGTCTTTTTTTATTTTAAGTTTTACAATAACAGCGGTACTCCTGTGAAGAAGGCCACTTAAACGCAAGCTGCAGTTGCATCTACAAGGCGTTAGTGCCGACATACAATCGAGGACATAAATATATATAATTATATACTTATTTAAATATGTAATATAGTATAATATTAACGTATGTTACATTAACATGCATTACATTAATGGTGTTCTTAGCCCATATGAGTATGGGATTTTGGCTATCTCCTTTGCTCTTTTAGTCTACAAAAAATCTGACATGTCCACTTGCTGGATGCAAGTTTGCTTCTTAGGTCTTATACAAATTACACATGTCCACTTGCGGGGTGTAAGTTTGCTTCTTAGGTCTTATGCAAATTAAACATGTCCATTTGCGAGGTGCTTTGCTTCTTAGGTTTTATTGAAATTTGTCATGTCCACTTGTTGGGTACAAGTTTGCTTCCTAGGTCTTATACAAATTAGACATCTCCATTTACGGGTTCCAAGTTTGCTTCTTAGGTCTTATACAAATTACACATGTCCACTTGCGGGGTGCAAGTTTGCTTCTTAGGTCTTATACAAATTACACATGTCCACTTGTGGGGTGCAAGTTTGCTTTTTAGGTCTTATGCGAATTAAACATGTCCATTTGCGAGGTGCTTTGCTTCTTAGGTCTTATTGAAATTTGACATGTCCACTTGTTGGGTACAAGTTTGCTTCCTAGGTCTTATACAAATTAAACATCTCCACTTACGGGTTCCAAGTTTGCTTCTTAGGTCTTATACAAATTACACATGTCCACTTGCGGGGTGTAAGTTTGCTTCTTAGGTCTTATGCAAATTAAACATGTCCATTTGCGAGGTGCTTTGCTTCTTAGGTTTTATTGAAATTTGTCATGTCCACTTGTTGGGTACAAGTTTGCTTCCTAGGTCTTATACAAATTAGACATCTCCACTTACGGGTTCCAAGTTTGCTTCTTAGGTCTTATACAAATTACACATGTCCACTTGCGGGGTGCAAGTTTGCTTCTTAGGTCTTATACAAATTACACATGTCCACTTGTGGGGTGCAAGTTTGCTTTTTAGGTCTTATGCGAATTAAACATGTCCATTTGCGAGGTGCTTTGCTTCTTAGGTCTTATTGAAATTTGACATGTCCACTTGTTGGGTACAAGTTTGCTTCTTAGGTCTTATACAAATTAAACATCTCCACTTACGGGTTCCAAGTTTGCTTCTTAGGTCTTATACAAATTACACATGTCCACTTGTGGGGTGCAAGTTTGCTTCTTAGGTCTTATGCAAATTAAACATGTCCATTTGCGAGGTGCTTTGCTTCTTAGGTCTTATTGAAATTTACATGTCCACTTGCGGGGTGCAAGTTTGCTTGTTAAATCTCATTGAATTTCGACATATCTACTTGTTAGGTGCAATTTTGCTTCTTAAGTCTTATAGAAATTAGACATGTCCTCTTGCGGGGTACAAGTTTGTTTATTTGAACTTATACAAATTAGACATGTCCACTTGCGGGGTACAAGTTTGCTTTTTAGGTCTTATACAAATTACACATGTCCACTTGCGGGATGCAAGTTTGCTTCTTAGGTTTTATACAAATTAACATGTCCACTTGCGGGGTGCAAGTTTGTTTCTTATATTTTATTGAAATTTGACATGTCCATTTGCTGGATGCAAGTTTGCTTCTTAGGTTTTATAGAAATTCGACATGTCCATTGGCTGGGTGCAAGTTTGCTTCTTAGGTCTTATACAAATTGGACATGTCCATTTGCGGGGTGCAAGTTTGCTTTTTAGGTGTTATTGAAATTCGACATTAACATTTCGAATTTCAATTTCTTTTCGGTTCTTTTAGAAATTGACAAGTTAATTTGCAGGATGTTAGTTAGCTTATTTGGTCTTTTTGATATTCCATCGATCCAAGTTTACTTTTCAGGTTTTAAAATACAGGGTTGAAAGTTAGAAAAAATGTGTCTAGAAATAGTCAAGTTTACTTTTTTCGTATTTAAGGCCGATTTGTATTAATTTTTAATAGTATAGTCAAACTCATTATTTATTTACTGTTAACAGGTACTTCTCTGAAGCTGTCGCGTGGGATTCCGCCTGGTTAGTATCTTATTGTATAGTTTCTTATCATCAATTATTTCTTAATTCACTAAGGTTTGAAATAGTGTAATAATTATTGTCAATCATAAACAAAAAGTTAAATAAATTTCAACAATATTGAATATTAAGTAGTAAGTTTAATTTGATTACTATTATTATTATTGTAAGCGCATAGGTTTTCTTACAATACATTTTTTGTCAACAGGTACTGTTTTTAAAGAACTACAACGGGAACCTCGGCGAGGTAGGTTCTTTATAACATTAAGTAGTACAAGTTACACAAATTAAACTAAACAACGCAAGTATTGTATATTAGCACATGCATAAATAACCATAAGTAATCTATAGCTATCCAAATAAGCGAATTAAAGCTGAATAGATAATCATACAGAATGTAAGATACGAATATACGGTCCATTTCGATTGCACACACATATAGCGCGGCTATGTGTGAGTAACTGTTCAGACGCCCGTTGCAGGAGTGTAACCGGTTTTCGCTGGTTCAACTGCGGTGCGAACTAAGGGCTGTCACTTGCGCGTATTATTATAAAACGGAAGTTGAATAAGTGTAACAAATAATATTACAGAATCCAACATGCCCAACTACCGTGGGTATGTTTAATTTAAAAAAAAAACATAATTTCTTATGTAATTAATAATTTAATTAAATTTATAAATTACTATTAGATTTAGTCGTAATAGCTTTAGACGAGAGATTTTACTAAAAATTATTTATAACAAAGTTTCAGTTTACATTTGAGATATTATAATTTTACTATACTTGCTTCTCTAGTTTAATTTGATGTGTAATAAAGTATAAGTACCTAACCTTAAACAAGATGCGACTTCAAATTCAGGACAACTACAAATTTATAAGAAATAATTATAATAAGTGTCACCTATGAATATTAGGTATATCTGTCTCAGCTACAAGTCCTTTATTGCAACGTTCTTAGTAGTTCGTATAACCTGGACTTGAAGTCGGTATACTACAAGTCATACGTCCCAACCCAACTCAGAGTCACTAACGGTTACTTAAATCGCTCCTTAGTACAGAATTTGTATGATAATTCTTTACTAAAGAGCGAATAAAGTAACCGTTACTGAGTTGAGGTGTTAGAATATTTAAACCACCTTTTGCCTTCCATCACTTCAGTACTATCATACCATTTGTGGGATAATTAATTTTACATAATAATTATGTTTCGGATGAAGCTAACATAATTTACACATCAAAATAATATGTCGTGAGGTATTAAATATATAGGTATGTTTTTCGCAATTCGCGAATTCTGATATGGACGTAAACATCCTACAGAAACTAAACATAAAATATTAACTGAGCACCTATTTCCTGCAGCGCAACGTATATTTTAATCTTTGATGGTTTTTACTTTTCTACGCTAATCTTCATACAAAGTGACATCATCATTCTATCCGAGTATTTCTATCTCGACTGAAAGTCTCTGTGAACTTAAAAATACCTCGTTAATAACAAGCGAAATTTTAAATTAAAAATATTAAGGTTATCATGTTATTAACTTCAGTGTGCAGCTCATCAACATGAGTTTTTTTCTATTTAAAACACACACACATGAGTTTTTTCAAAATTTTCTATTTAATATAAAATTAACACCTTTGTTAAGACTATTCTGCCTTGCACCTGCGCGTACGCATTATTCATAGCATACCTTTAAAAGCCTTGGTAATCTTATTGATATTAATATATACATACATATATCCAATCTTAGTAATAAATAATGAGTAGTTACGCAGATATTATTGTTACTGTGAATATTTCGGTCAAACTGGTGCGGACGTACGCGCAGGGCGGTGTTGCGTAACAAAATTTCCACTCGTAAAATAAAAAGTGAACGTACGAACGTAATAGCGTCCGTATAATTATTTATGTTATAAACACAGCAAGAATCATCTCAGCCGATGCGCCGCGATGAACCGTTAATGCCCATTGTATCAAAGTTGGGACGACCAAGCGACAAGAACGAACGAACTATCGAAATGTGTTCGACAATACACTTTTCGATAGCATGAGTCACGTTTTTTTTTATGAAAAAGTTAAACTTACTACTATTTGGTTACAACACATACTTACAACAAATAGTTGATATACATTTCTTGGGTATCTAAAAAACATAATGCACTATTTTACATTTATACGATGTTTTGATATTATCAGAATATTTTGAAATTGCACACGGAAAGGATTTTGAGATGTGTAGAGTAGAGACGTAATAAAATCAGTAGATTTTATAAGTTACCAAGTGTAATCGCCATCTCGATAGTCATTCGCGCTTGTGTTAGGACATTCCACCGATGTATTCACATCGAGTTCAGAGCTCCAGCAACATATTTGCCATTGTTGTCTTGACGTAGTTCAGTGACAAAGAACGTGTTTATAAGAGTCGTAAGACTGCCATTTATTCTTTTTATTGGATGTCAGCCGGCAGTTATCAGATTTAAGCAACATTTACGGTCATCTCTTGTATACCCGTCAAATCAGTAGGAACTGTGACTTGATATTCCGCTTCAAAATTAAGTCAGATTGTGGCAAATTCACACAAGTGCCGAAGACTTTATTCGATACAAACTTGTGCCAACTATCTTTGTTTTATGTTTGGTAAATATAGTTAATTATAGGTAGCTGTAAAATTAAGTATTTGAAACAATACAATTTAAATAATACAGAATGCGAATATAATTTATTTTTTCTTTATTGTACTTACTACCTTTTTAGTTGTCTGCACATCTTAATGTTAACTGTTAGAGTATGCTATTTAACATTAGCATAGCTAAATCCACTAATTGTAATTATAGCAATGAAGTGCGAAGGAATAAATAAAACTACTGTTAAAACAATAATTCTAGATAGATGTACTGATTAAAACCAGGTAGTGCAGGTATTATTGATAGTAACAAGCTTATCGAGTCGACTTAATGATTTTAGTAAATAAGCAGTGATAATTGTTTAAATAAGCAAGTTACAAAATAATTATCACTTATTCCGACGTTGGTTAAATATACACCTAACAGTTCATAAAGGTGTGAAATCTGCTAATCCTCACTGAGTGACAACTGTAAAATGCAAGTGTTGAACTTTACGCCAATTATGAGATGAGACATTAAGCCTAGTAGAGGGATAGAGATCTTATGATATTTCAAGAGGCAATAGGTATAAGTTAACTTCTGCTCTGATATAAGGTCCATATCGTACCGTCGAATCGTATGGAAAAGTGACATTTTTAAGATAAGAGATCATGCTCTTGAGCTGAGATCAGTTTATTATTAATACGACCGATAAATCTATGGTCATAATGCCAGACATATTAATTTGGTTACTTAGTTGGCAGCATCCACTGTACATTCATGTACAGTGGATAGTCGGAAGTCAGCCTAACAAACGTATGCCGTTTATTTGCGTTGTATCGAATAATCAGCGTCAACAATATAATAATAAATAAATATAATAATATAATAATAAACAGATAACAATATAATAATAAACAGAGTGCAGCATACCCTTTGTATTTTTAACCGAATTCAAAAAAGAAAGAAGTACTCATTTTGGTTAAGTTTTTTATGTTTGTTACCACAAAACTCCGTTATTTATGAACGATTGTACCGTTTGATTTTTTTAAAGCGTTTACTTCTAGATTTTTCTCATATTTGTCGAAATCAGATTTCATGATGGGATATGGAGCAACTGAAATTGCAGTTATACATAATAATATGGCGATTTTGATTTAATATATTTCTTTAACACTGTTATAAATAAAAGCTTGCACACTCATACCCCCGCAGTAGGTTTGCGTGTGTCGCGGGTGGCATGGACAGTGCTATTTAAGACATCACTTTAACATCCATGACTCGAGTACAAATATTTAAGTGTTACATATACGAGTATATCTGTCCCGGGCGGGAATCGAACAAGAGTCGCTACCAACTAGGGGGTTATTCCCATTTGTCCCCACCTCGTTTGTCACCACTGGTGACAAATGGGAACAAAATCCTTCCCATTTGTCCCACTACATAGACGGCTGCACGGTCTTCGTGTATCTTTGAAGTAGGTTATTTGTTAGTAGGTATAATTTAGATTACATACCCTATAGTTGTACAAATTATGTTAGCCAAGATAGATATAGAACATATCGACGCTTGAAAGGAAAAATTGACTAAGCGACATTGAGCTAACTTTACAGGAGAGCAGTTTAAAGTTGGAATTTTTGGAAAAAAATCATATAATTTTTTGTAATCTTTCTACCGACCTAATTCTTACTATTTTGGAATTCTTATTTTATCATCTATATTGCGGCATATACAACAACTTTTCTCAAAATTCAACTTTAATCTGCTTTCCTGTAAAGTTAGCTCAATGTCGCTTAGTCAATTTTTCCTTTCAAGCGTCGATATTATTTATCAAACAACAATAACACAGAGAAACACGAGTAGTCAGTCCACTAGTCTGTCCAAGCATGCCCATAACAAGTGTCTTGCCGAGAAGGAAGTATTATAAAGCAACGTTAAAGCTGCAAGAAAGCTAATGGCTGATGCGAGGGTTCAGGTAACTGTTGCAAACAAACCAGTTAAGTCAAAACTTTCCCCCAGAACACCTAATCTTGGTCGGCACTCTGCGTTAGATGGAATCAGGTCAAATGACGGAAGTGAGTCGCGGTTCTTAAAATGCAAATCATACGTTAATTTGTACAATCAAAGGTAAGAATTGGATGGGACTGTATATCTTCCACTTCTTTTAACTTATTGTTCCATTCTAATTTAACGTTTCTCATAATAATAATAATAATAAAAGACTATGTTATGGGCAACAAATACTACATAAGTAATGTTTTTATTCACATCGACAAAAAAGAGGAGATATCTTTTCTTTATGTATTTTATTACCAAACTTTTTACCTCTAGTTTTGTGTGACGATATGAGGAAAATGACTAAAACCAAACCTAATACTAATAGCCGAGGCACTAAATGCATTTTAGCACCGTTGTCCTCATTGCTTTGGTAATAACTTACATAATTCGGATGGCGTGAATATTTGAAAAGTTATGCGTGTGTAATTCAACTTATATAAATACTAATTATCATATTGTTAGCAGTTGCTATAATTTTTATTTATAGTGGGTTATTTTATGTTAAATCAGAAAGATTACTAATTTAAGTGAACGTCACAGACTTAGTTGGAAGCCCGGGTGGCGGCCTTTTTTCGTGTAAATAAAATAGCGACCCTTGACCTAATCTAACTTTACTAAGTTACCATTTGAGTGATTTGAGTGACCTAGGCCTAAGTTAAATTTTTTGGTGAAGTTCTTCGCCCCTTCCAAAGCCTCCCCTCGGAGCTCGGTTGCCACCCTATCCCCTCCGCGTTTAATTGTGACTTATGTGTCACAATTAAACAAAAATATTTTTTAACTAACTTAAATTCGAATAAACGACTTTTTGTTTTCGTCCTGGTTTCTATAAAACAGAGGTATTTGATAGCTGATAGTTCAAGGTTAGTGAAAATGGTGAAGGAACCACTCACTTCATTGGCTTTAACCCATTAATTGCCCACTAGTGAGCATTGGTCTCTCCCATTGACGATACCTAGAGCATATTACACCACGCTGCTCCAGTGCTGATTGGTGGAGGGTTTAGTGGCCAATCCAAGTGACAGAAGTTTTCATTCGGCCCGAGGGTATCTGTAATGGCATAACGGCTATTATGTTACAAGAACAACTAGAGACTCAAGAAGTTTTGCCACTAGCGGTCACCCATCAAACTACCTACCTCACTTGCTTTTGCTTAGCTTTGTCGATCACATAGGACCGACAGACGCCACCGGGCTTTGAGTGCTTAGATTAATATTTCAAAAATAATAAAAAAATATCAACACATGTGACATGTTGCTAGGAATAATAATTGAACCATCTATTTTTGGAACTAAGCTGTTCGAGTAGGGACTGTTGTGGACGACCTATTACGTTGAGCTATTCCACATAATGTGGGTTACAATATGTTATGTCCTTTATATTCTAATAATTAAATTAAAATACTTTAAATAAGAAACTATATTTTCTAACTAATTCAAATCATGGAAAACCCTATATTTCGTTTAAAGAGTTAAATAAGCACCCCATACACATTATACATTGTCGTATAAATTCAGTGGCAGAAAACAATTATATTCTGGCAAGAGCGCTTGTGCAACCGTCATTAATTATGTCATGACTGTCATGAGTCTACAAGCGTATCTAAAGCCTCACTTGAAACTTTCTTCGTTTTACTAACAAAAAATTAATGTACGCAAACTCTGATGATATGTATTGAGTATGCCTTCCTCTACATGTTAGATAATTTACGACATTAACAAGAAGTAGGTACGTACGTATGAATATTTTTGCTAAATTATCGTGACAAAATTTTATAGTTAGTTAAGCTATAAGATCTTCACTGTATAAACTTAATGCATGGGCTGTATTGCCTTTTTGTGTATTGCGTATGCCTTTTTCATAAATAACGAAGCTCTAAAGTACCAAACAAAAAATACATCTAAATAGAGGACCTCCTCCTTTTGTGGAGTTGTTTAAAAACGTAGACTACGCATGCGCATGCCATCCATCCATACATACATAAACAGATGGAAGTATAACCAATTACTCCTAGCAATAAAAACAAAGAATAAAAATAAATGCAATCTGCGCAAGCGCATACCAGTAGGCGGTAGACATATTGAGTTAACAAGCAAATTGAAAATCATATCGATGATGCTATAATCTTCCTCAGTCGCTTACGCAATGTGTCATAATGCATCAAGTCGAAAGAACAGGAAATGTTATGACTTATTCGACTCGCTTACGACCGACAAAAACCGAGCTTTCATACACTTATAAGCTTCACCTTCACTATTCACGATTACGATACGACCTATGACATTCAAATATACTGTATGTATGTTACGGAATTGTTTCTATGCCTTAATTAAAACTCGAAATCATTTTCTTATCTTAAATTTGAGGCTTATTTAATTTTAAAGTCCTACTGTTCTTGACTAAATAAAAATGATACAGGTAATTAAATTTAAAAAAAAGTATATTGTCCCATGAAGTGCTGAAACAAATTTATCGTTTCTTTATTATTCTATCCTGAACTTGAATAATGTTTTTGTGTTTATTATTATTATTTACTTTTTTTTGTGAAAAATATGTGATTACTGATCATGTAGAATGATACGAATTGCTGCATTGGGCATTGTGCATTAGTCCTAAAAATCATCAAGACATTGACAATGTCACAAATGACATACACCGATAATGCCCTTTGTTAGTTTTGCCGTTATGTAGTACGTTAAGCCCTATTGTGTGACACCGTTTAAGCTTATGACCACAGATAACCTCCTATGCCCTATTGTGTGACATCGTTAAGCGTTTAGACTATTTAGAATGAAACGGATTTCAAAGTGAAAATCATGAACTTCGTAAAAGCGCTCACATTATTTTATGAAACATCAAATATTAGTTTCATTTAACGTGTTGATATACAGTTAGCTAACGTTGTTAACATTACAATATATTCAAAATGATAAATACCAATCCATTTAGTACTTACTAAGGTGTAAAATTAATAAGATGTTTAATGTCTGGAAAAGTGTTGTCAGTATAACAGTGTTCAGTTTTATGCTTTACATAAGATAAAAATAATAAGAATAAATAAGCAACATTCTTATTGTCAATGGAGAGATAATTTTTGTATTAGCAAGTCAAATAAGAATTAATTTGTCGTGACGATGCCGTGTTTACAAAAAACAAACCTGCACAACAAGTAATAGTGTCGCAGTTGATATAGACACGGTAACTAGCGGCCTACTAAGTAATGTTTGTATCTCTTTATTAACTAACTAGATGACGCGGCGATCTTCGTATCGCCTAAGACTGTAAGTTTCATGCAAATATGTCCAAGGAATAAAAAGTTTCATCTAAACTTTTATCCCCTATTTCACCCCCTTGGGGATTGAATTTTGAAAAATCCTTCCTTAGCGGATGCCTACGTCATAAGAGGGATACATTATGCGAAATTTTAAGTTTCTAGCCCTAATAAGGGTTTGGCCTGTGCGTTGGTACATCAGACAATCACTTTTGTCTTTTATATACACAGATGTATCTTATGCAAATATCCAACAAAATCGTGACACTAAAGATTTAAGCAGAAAATGATAATAAAAATAAAAATGTAGTAGGATTTCGTAGTAATTTTAGAAATTAAACTTTGTGTTACTCTTTCACGCAAAAACTGTTGAACAGATTTCAATTCAGCACACAGGTAGACTCATACATTCAATACTCATACATAGACTCACGCATAGGGTACTCATACATTCAATTACGATGACCCGCGTGGCGCAATGGTTACCATGCCGGATCGCCACGCCAAGGGTCCTGGGTTCGATTCCCAGCGAGGCGGAAATTTGAATGATGAGTTTGAATTTCTGTTCTCGATCTGGGTGTGAGTGTCCTGTCTTTATCTTGTGTGTTGTCCATGGCACGAACGACATAATCCTAGTGTGGGGCTACGAGTGTGAAGCATTTTAAAAAAATTAATACCGAAACACGCGGGCAAAGAGCTAGTTTTAAACAAGTTCCTTATACCTAAAACAAATAAAGAAGCAATTTCAGAAATGATTTTCTAAAAGTTCTATCCGTGTAGGATTTAATCTTAGATCCCTCGAATGTAAGACTGGTTTTCGAGCTAATCTATAATACAAATATAATATTAGACCTAGTTTTTGTATTGCTGAGACATTCCATCTCTCTATTTTTGGTTACTTGCCTACACGATCTCTCTTCTCTCATCTAGATTCGAGGTTTTAAAAATGCCATTGGGACTTGTATTATTCAATAGTAGTTGGTCATTCTAAAGTTATGTGGCCCACTTGGCCTACTAAATCGCATTGCCAATTCAGATGACTCTTGTTATCTCACTGTTACATAATCTTGTACGTACGTGAATTTTGAAGAATAAAATTTAAGAACCGAAATAAACTCGAAGTTTAATTACTCTGAAACGAAACCGCCGACTTACTGTAAAGTGAATATTATTATTCACTTAATCTTGCGGTGATAGAAAATACTGCTAGTAATTTTTCTTTAAAAGTTTTTATGGCAGTATTTTAGTTAAGGAACTGTGCAAAAATTCCTTGCCATTTAAAAGTAGATACAGATTATTGTTTTTGACAGAAATTTTGTATCTACTTTTAAACGGCAAGGACAGCCGTTTGCACTGGCATAGATTACACCTATAAACTGTACATATAAATATGGAAAATAATAATTTAGTTTTAATTTAGGGTTCGTATTAGCTCCACTCAGTTGCTCAAGATTATTGGTTCTTACAAGCGCCTTATTGTCCGGGGCAAATAAAGAAAAACAGTTAATTATTTTTAACTTAAAGCTGATTTTTATAGCAATTTATTAAAAAGACTCCTGTTAGAATTTGGTTTAAAGTACTACTGGTGAGACAAAAAGTATAATACAGTGATTTATTTGTAGATAGTCAATATGGCATTACTATGACTATTCTTTATATGACAGATTTTAGGGGTGTAAAAGTTCTGACACCATTAATATTATAATTTAATTGATTGTACCATAAAACTTATTTTATATGAACGAAATGTTAATATGTATCACTGCGATTGAACAACTAGCGTTAAGAATTAGAAGCTTAGATATCAATATTATTATATGTTCATTAAAAAAAATAAACCGACTACAATTAACTTCGATCATAGGCAATGAGCTTCTATTGTTAATGAATGAATATAATAATCCTCTAAAATTATTGAAATTGTACATTATTTACTGATGATAATTAAGTACCTAATTGGCTACTTTGCAGTAGGTCTAAAGATATTAAATGTGGCATAATCACTAATAATTTCAATCAAAATCTGTATCTCTGTAAAAAATATCTGTAGTCTAATGTGGTGTGAAGTTATATTAATTTTCGTAGGGTATAATTACTACCAGGTGAGACGCATGTTCGATGTTACTTTACCAATTGACAAATATTTTTTTAGAATCGATTATTTTAGTATTTGCTTGCTTGTTACAAATTTGTATTGTTAATTTCTTTTGCAATTTTATTTTGTAAAAAATACTCAGGTAATTTTTAGATGTTAGCTTTGGTAGTTAATCAACGTGTATTTTCGGTATACCGAAATAAATTACTACAAAATTTCTGCCAATTTTATCTATACTATCAATCTATGAGCAATAATATGACTTTAAACACTAAATTATAAACTAAAGATAAATCGCTAAAACGCATGTATTTGAGCAAAATCTTCCGGCTAGGGGTCATTGTAAACGATGCAAGCGTAAGCAATGAGATACAGACGTATCACAGCGGTTGATAACATCACCGCGAGAGAAGGGGCTGCGTTCGCCATTATATAAAAAGAGATACACTGCGAGCGACCACAGTGTCCTACCCGACTGATATCCATCCAGTATCCAAGGAGACCACGAGCTGTCCAGGAAAATGGCGGCTCACACAGCTGTGAGTAGCTTCCTGTTTACGGAAACGCGCGTGAGAAAATGTGATTCGAAAACTATTCAAAAAGTTCCGGCCTGTGCGCGTTTAGTGTTATTAACGTGTGTGAACATCAGATTGGACAAGCAATCAAATACTTATTAAGATAACATCACATCCATCCGTTAAAAGTCAATAAACTTCTGAATTTAACTGTTGGTGTTAGATAAATAATCTTTAATTAAATCTTTGTTGATAATCAAAATTATGAAATTGTTTTTTTGACTTTGGACTGAGATTATATTATTGAAATGACAATAAATCGTTCGGTCCATTTAATTAAATACCTAATTAGTAACCTAATCAAAATAAAAAAGCATAATTAATCCGAAGTGATTCTCTGATTTCTTACAAAGTTACTGTAACCCTTAACTCTTCAAACACGAAAGAACACCCATTCAATGCACCGAAAGTATTATACAAATAGCGTAACAAAAATATTGTTATTAAACACGAACTTATTTCTTGTTTTTTGATCGGGCAATGGCATCGTTTACTTTATCATTATAACCACCACTACCAGTTATAACATAACGACCGCCCAAGCGCTTTCGGTCCTCCTAGGCAGTAAAGCGGTCTTGTTACGTCACTAACAATCGCAAAGATAATATCTCCGCAAGCTGTCCTGACAGCTTTCGTTTTCGTTCAGACCTGCCGGTCGCGTCATTTCCCGCCATCCATTATGCAATAAGGACGGCACAACTAAACTATATTATTATTTCAGCTGAGCTGTTTACTGCTCGCTTGCGTTGGTCTCTGCGCTGCGACTTTTGGAAAGGAACAGTTAGTATTTTCATGTTCCTATAACACTTGAAATTCGACGATGCAACGATTTATCCATTGTTCTTCGATCAAGGTTACAGATGGTAATCACTAGCGCGTAACGTAAACATTCAATGTTTCCCTAGCGGTTACACAGTCACGCGTATGAACCACAAAAACATCTGAGAAATTTATTCATCTGCAATTATCTTAAACAGTTCTCACAGATCTCTTCAATGAGGTAAAATGTGAAAATCGTTGCATTGTCAATCTCCGCACTTGCTTTCCCCTCATCACCCATCCTTCCAACGCTTTGCGACGATTTGTACATCATTGTTTCACTGTCAATGTCACAATTTTATTAATTTTACGAATTAAGTGCTGCTAAAGGGCTTCTCATTTTGTTGCAGCGTTCATATTCGCGTCCATTTACCTGAGGAACATCACTCGTCTAAGGAGGTAATAGTTCACGAGCACCACGACGACGGTGGGCACGGCGGCGGTCACGGGGACGGTTTCGGCGGTGGTCACGGCGGCGGTCACGGAGGTGGTCACGGAGGCGGCTTTGGTGGCGGTCACGGCGGAGGATTAGCGGAACACCTACACGGAGGATTCGCTGACCATCTCCACAGCCACGGCAGCGGCGGTCACGGAGGAGGCTTTGGCGGCGGTCACGGTGGTGGATTCGGCGGCGGATTCGGCGGTGGTCACGGCGGCGGATTCGGCGGTGGTCACGGCGGCGGATTCGGCGGTGGTCACGGCGGAGGTCACGGTGGCCTGGACTTCGGTGGAGGCGGCGGCGGTCACGGTGGTTTCGACTTAGGCGGGCACGACGGCAACGACCTAGGCGGCTACAGCTATGGCGATCAAGGAAAACATGGATTTGGAGGAGAATCAGGATCCTATGTCGCCGAGTTTGGAGGCGGCCATTCTGGAGGCGATAGCTATGGACATGCTGGTCATGACCATGAAGGAGGAGGGCAATCCCATCACACTTCATATGAATCTGGAGGGTGGGCTTCAGATAACGGCGGAGGACATGGCTTGGGTTCTGGATTTGGTTATTCCTCCGGGCAGTCTGGATCACCCAGTGGAGGAGGAGGAGGAGGAGGAGGAGGAGGCTACTCCGGACTAAGCGGCCACTTGGCTGATATATCGGGGGGCCATGACACCTCCTACAGCTTTTCGGGAGGGCACAGCAGTCTCGGCTCCGGGAGTCTCGGCTCCTACGGCGGTCATGGTGGTGACAGTGGAGTTGGTCACCATGATGGCCACGACATCTCTAGCATAAGCATTACTTCGACTGGAGGCAGCCACGGTGCAGACAGCTTTGGCTCGGGTGGATATGGAGGTGGCCACGGGCACGGTTCAGGTGGATTTGGGGATGGAGACGGGCATGGTTCAGATGGATTCGGAGGGGGACACGACCATGGCTCCGGTGGATTTGGAGGTGGCCACGGGCATGGTTCCGATGGATTTGGAGGCGGCCATGGATACAGTTCGGGGGGATTCGGCGGTGGTCACGGACATAGTTCAGGCGGATTCGATGGTGGTCACGGACATGGTTTGGGTAGTTTTGGAGGCGGGATTGGACATGGATCGGGTGGATTTGGAGGTGGTCACGGTATAGCATATGGAGGAGGCGGAGGCGGTCACGACCATGGATCGGGTGGCTTCTCAACTGGTCACGGGCACGGAGCGGGAGGGTTCGGAGTAGGTCAAGGCCATGGTGGATTCGGATCGTCTGGCAGCGGGGGATACAGCTATGGAGGCCACAGCGGTCTCGGAGGTTTCGGGGATAGCTACACGAATGCTTTAAGCTCTGGTCACGGTGGCGGCCCCTATCATAAGAAGTAGATAAGTCAAACTGCGCCCTCCCTAAAAGTACTAAGTCATAGAATTTCTGACAAGCAAAATGTTATACATCCAGTATTAGTTGTATTGTTGTTTTAATTTATACGATTTAATTTTAAGTTATTGTTATTTTGTTTTATTATAGAACATTATTTAAATTATTTCGCCTTTTCTATTCATTCGCCTTTTCCCATCATCATTAAAAGCTGATCACCTTCATGGTTCATCCTAATCATCTCTCATTGCCGCATGCATTAAAACTTGAGAATAAGTTGCTTGTATCTACTTTACTTTACTTTTTAGTTTAAATTATCATGATTTCTTTATTTTGTTGCATAACCGTATTGACGTAGCGTCTTTCCATTCTATACAAGGCCAGAACGCAAGGGTATGAAACTAACCGCGTATAGATTGGAAATAACTTTTTTACTAAGTTCTTCCAATCCATACAACAGCAGTACGCAAATACTCGCGTATACTTCGTAGTAGCGTAGAAGTTTATCTCGTTCCATAATGTACAGTGCCAGTACGCATACGGACTAATCGTGTATGTATCGGAATAAGCGCGCCAAAACTACGCGAGCAGTTACATGCTCGCCATTTTATTATTATTTATTATTATTAGTTTATTTATTCCAAAGTTACACTAACATTAGAGGCAAAGCCTAATGCGTTAGTAAAATTAACAAAAAAAATTGTAATATTAACATTAAAAATAAGAATGTTTACATCAATACCTATTACTAATAAATTAAAATTTGTAAAATAATTTTTGATTTATCGACCTCTCTTTCTAGTCCCTTGCCATGAAAAATAATCTAAAATTTTAACAAAAAATAACCGACTTCAAATGAAGTACATCCAATAAAAAAAGAATCGTTGAAATCGGTTGGATATTGAGTTATTCGTCCATTTATCACGCACATACTTAATGCAAATTTAAGACTTGTATGATTTTGACATGGATGCTATTGTCAGATCTCGCTCAAATTCATGTGGGACCACACGACAAGCAGCAGCTTTCGATTAAAACAAGAATCATCAAAATCGGTTCACCCAGTCCAAAGTTCTGAGGTAACAAACATAAAACAAAAAAAAAACAGTTGAATTGAGAACCTCCTCCTTTCTTTGAAGTCGGTTAAAAAACAACTGAACTCAAATCGAAAGAAGGATAGGTTAGGTTATGGTTGTCTGATTTTATTCACGATAAAAATAAGAACCCCGCAAAGCGTAGACGTAGTCTTATTACGGCGTTACTAGAGTAGATTAAGTCACATATTTAAAAGGCATTCGTATTTTCAATAATTCTCTGAAACATGTAACTACAGACTAACAGGGCCAAAATTTTATTTTCAACAACTTTAAGAAATGACTGTCCCGCAAGATACGTGTACAGCCGACATCTATATCAAGATGAACCATGAAGAACAAGGGAACAAAAAATAGAATACAAGCAGGCTGACCTTCAGCTTCAGTACCCCCCGCAAAAAAAATAGAAAAAATAGAGGTGTCAAGGGACACCCGGATGGAACGAAGTTCCTTTCGATTTAAGTATTGTTTAAGATTAAGTATTTCGATTTAAGTAAAACGCTCTGAATCACTTCAAAAAAAGTGTCGTCATTCGTAAGAATCAAAAAGTGTCGTAATTTTCCGTCTAGCCCCCTTTCACAACGCGCGATAAGGAACTTCGTTCCAAAAGGAAACACGACCTAGCATTTAACGTCTTGCATAATATTAATAATGCTCGTTGAAAAGTACTTTTTTAATAAAAATAATTATGATTATAAGTCATTGTTACGTATTTAATCCTACTCAATAAAGTTTAAATATAATTCAATATTTTACTAAATCAATAAAACTAGACTTTCAACACTCTTGTCAAGTGTAAGTGTTGTAGTATAGTTGGGAACGAAGACGCGTGCATCTACGATACAAACTATACACGATCAGTACGCAAAATTCGTGTATGCATTGTAATAACAGATTTAAAAACAGCATTACAATATATACGCGAGCAGTTTCCTATGGCTGCGTTCTGGCGCTGTATACAATGGAAAGACGCATTGACGTAATTATGATATTATAATTATGTGTGCTTGTAGACAGTTGTTGAAGTAGTGCGCGATTAGAAAATATTTTAAACATTAAATTATTAATATCGAATACACCTATTAAAGCCATATTATATTGATGTTAAAACAAATAAACCTATTTTGCTCTAAACTTTGTTCCTACTAATATTTTAATGCAATGCTCAATAATTTTGATATTTTTTTTTATAAACTTATTGATTATTTATTATACTTATTAAGCTCTCGATTATTCTAACACAGTAGTTTGTATGAAATCGATGTCTATGATGTATAACAGTAGATGGTAATTTGATGAATTTTATTATTAATATTAGTATGATTATATTCAAAAGATATTACTCAATTGTGAGATAAATATACAACTCCAGTCAATGTTGTGCATTATGTAATCGTCTCATAGGATTACAGATAAAGGCACGGTATTGTGGAGAAGATTTGCTGTTTCGATGTTGTAGGCTAATATCGTACCTTTACCTGTAATAATATTTATGTCTATTTAACTCAATCGAAAGTCAATATAAATTGACGTATATTAAAGGAATTAAATGTTTAGTGGTCAACTTGATGTAACGTACTACTTATTAGACAAACTGATTATGGATCTATTAGAGGAACAGGATCTAAGTACCTATGGAGATGTTTCTTGACTTCTTAACATGATGAAGATTTATGTAGCTAATGTATACCTATCGAACTTTCTATAGAACTATATGTATGTCGACTAGACAAAATTATGGAAATGAAAATGAAAACTACTCTTTTATATTTTTAACTTTTCGGAGAATATTACAGGTTTATCCAGGATTAATGGAAAATATTTTACTACTGAATTCATATTATTTTATTATACTGTCCCGAGAAAATTATTGGGGTCTATATATTTCTAAGAAAATGATGATAAAAGAAAATAAATATTATTCTTGGATTAGAGTAGTCTTAGCGAAGATGTAATGAATTCATGTAACATTATCTAGTTTACACTTTTGACGTATTGTCTTTAAAAAAATCATAAATAGTGAAAAACATATAATGTAATTGTATCTATATTGGCTTGTCGTCATCCGCACTTAGGCATGTCATGTCAAATTGTAATTCATATCCAAATAAATTATCAATGTCCAAGTCAAGATTCGTTTAATTTCGAATGAACCCAAGTTGATCAACATAATTATAGGAGATTTTGCATTAAGAAACTATATTTAATTTGAAACAAATTGGCAAACACAATTACGTACACATTATTAAATATTTGTATGTTTAAAATCTGTAGTACTAGGTAATTAAGGTAAAATTTACAGAATATATGCAATAATCGATATTCATGTGATAGGTTCCGAACGCCACTTGCGTTGTAATCAAATTGAAAAGAGGTTGTGCACTAATGAACCAAAATTATTCATACTAACATTATATATCACTAAAGAATAAGCAGTCTTACATATGTACATACATAAGAAACGGTTTCAGTTGAGCAGGCCTAACCTTAAGACTTGAGTTAGGGAGTAAAGATGGCGGTTGTTTAATCAGCGGTGTTTATCCATAGGCAGGCATATTATGAACTCTTAATTCCAGCCAATTTCCAGTGTAAACGTCAAATTCGTGTTACGAAAGCGGTCACGTGACACTTTTTAGCCAATCATACGTCGTTTAAAGCCCGAGAAATGAATTGCCTGGATCATGAATGGTTTTATAAAAGTTCATAATAGGCCCGCGGGAAACATGTAGCCGCGGCTTTCTATGCTCCTTTGCTATCCTCATTGGATAAAAAAGTATCTTGCTACTTTAGCTACTGGACTACAATAACTACTCCATTTGAACGTCAATAACCTTATTACGAATCGGTCTGTTTACACACACAGCTTCACACATAATTCTGTGCCTCCTGTGATAAGTGATACAAGTGAAAAATCGACACTTTACAGGAGGACAAAAACAACTTCAAAAAAATTCTAGTTCATAAACTAAGTGAGCTAGGTGTAACATGAGTAACTTATTTTGTAGATAAAAACATTTACTGTCACCGTACATTTAGTTTTTTGTAGTAAATATTATAATATTAAAATAATTCATCGAAGTTGTACCATTTTTATTTCAAATTAAATTACGTTGCACCTATAAATTGTCTTGTTCATAGTGATATAACTCTAAATAAATCAATATTCACGATAAATATATTGAAAAATAAAATGTGAAAATTAATATAATCGCAGTTATAGCACGAAGCACAAAAAACTATCTGTAGAGCAATTATTTATAGGGGTTACAACTTTAGATATATCTATATTCACGTTTTTTTTGCTAACCTGTGCAATTATATCAGTTTGCACAAAATTATTTCCTATAGCAGATAGAAGAACGTGAGTTAGACCAAAAAATCGTTTTTTTCTTATAAATTTCTATGTTAAAATCACAAAAAGGGTACAACTCGACTTAGATCACTCATCACAGGAGGCACAGAATTCAACAAAGAATTAAAATTCAGTCTCAATGCTTAAAATAAATATGAACCATCTGTACTATTAACACACACATTCAAACATAGCTTCTGCTTCTTTATATCTGTGGACTTTCAAATGGTCCAGCATTTCCCGGAATAACTTTTATCTGTAATTCGTTTAAATCCAATTGGCATTTTACGTGCATGGATTACATACAAAATTTCAAATCTATATAATTAGTTGTGCAGATAACTAAACAATAAAAATAAACTAAACATACATATAAAATATAAAGAAGCGAAATTAATTATAAAACTGAAATACAAAATTGATTTTATTCAACACGTAACATGCACAGTATAATTTGCTTGTCGTAAAAAGATCAAAGCACAAAACATAATTGGAATAATCCAAGTGTTCTAGTCATATGGATCAAGAACCTAGACTTGGTGCTGCATACTGAGTGGAAGGCAAAAGGTGAATATGTACCAACATGACTTTAGAAACCTACGCCAAACTCTTGTATTGGCTTGGTCATACTTCATCTCTGCACTGCGGAAGTGCGCAGTGAATAACTGATATTTCCTTTTTCTTTCAGATATACGTTTCGCACGTCTGCTGACGACGTCATCGGTGATGAATCAGATATGAAACACTGATGGCAGCTCCCAATGACCCTCATTTAGAGCAAGATCGACCTCAGCGCATGCTCAGCCCAGAGACACTAGCAGAGATCACTGCACTCATTACCCTCCAATTCCTCGAATCCAACATCGTCGGCATCCCAGTAAATGTCATAGAAGACTCCGTGCAATATCTCGTCGCTTCTGCGTACTACGACAACAACGGACACGTGTTGATAAAAATAGTGTTGGATGTCCCATTAGACTAGAACAGCTGCAAAGATTTTTCGCCTCCAGCCCATTGCCGTTAACGGCGAAGAGCTTGTAACCACGGATTTTACTACAGATATCGACTTATACCAGGAGTTCAATAACCGCGCAATCTTGAATTTTGCTTTGTTGTTTATTCGACTTTCAGTTTTGCTAATAGTAGCGCTGATTTTCGCGAACTACTTAAATCGAATTCTTCATTTAGATTAACTCGATCGTCAAGATGAATTTCGACGATGGATTTTTGGGCGGACTCTTAGACGGACACTTCGAGTACCACGTGGTTGTAGCCAACACCGATCAGATTCTTGCAGAAGTGACTACGGTTATGTCCGTCATGTTAAATCTAGGCTACATGTTGGCAGTTATTATGCTGCCACAGTATCCTGATGAGCTCCCTGAAGTAGCTCTGCTTGAGATTGACGAGAATACGTATTTGCCCATGCAACATGGTGATATTCTCGTTAATGAGCGGGAGTGGTTCCTGCAAGGACGTTTCTTGAATCGTCCGCAAAATCCACCTGAACCAATGGACGATGATTAAGCTGAAGAACAAAGAAAAAAACGAACCGTTTTATGACGATATAACCGGAAAAATTAACAACTTTATTATTACGCATATACAATTCATCTATTCTTCGAAGAATATTGGACAAGTTACACGATTTCTTAGATTCTGGTTACACAGTAATAACGGTAGTAGTAAAATTACTTGTGATAAATGATTCATGTCATGGAATGCATAATTCAAGTAATGGTTACTCAGTAGTTCAGCAGCACTAAAGTTTCTTGTATTTCTTTATGCAGCTTTACAATAAAAGATTATATTGCAATGTTTATTTATTATAAACAAATTTTAAAAGGCAATATTCGATGCATGTTTAGATTAAATACAATCTATACTACCGGTTCCTAAATAATAATATTTAAATATTTTTATTTCAGATAATACATATATTTTTGCAGAACTAATTTCTATATATTATTTAATGATATGTGAAGTGAAAAGAAGAAGACGCTTCTAATAAATCTGTGGCTCAATTTATCGGTACTTAATATTTGCAGACTTATTTATTTCCTAAATAATGTCAATCCTGAATAATTGGTGAGTCTTCTTAGAGGATACGAAATTCAAATAAATACAATCTCTGCAACTACAAACGATGATATACGAGTATTTGGTACTAAAATTATGAAACAAGAGCTTAAACATGTAGTTGAGGGTAAGCAAGAAAGCAAACAATAACGTAATTTAAGTAAAAAATGTTTTCGAATTAAAATTCTTGATACTCATGAAAGATGAGATCATAAGCATGGTGTGTGAGAAATGAAATTGAAAGGTGACTACATTCGTACTTAGGACGGGGTACTTAAAGTACCATAACGAGTAAGGTTTTTGTAAGTTAAAGTTTTGGGATTGAAGTTTAAAACTGTATGATGGTATTTTAGGCTGTCAGATATTATGCCTACTAAGAATAGGTACTTTTTGTTTTTTTTTTGGGATTTGGTCGTTGAATAAATTGTGCTTTCTAACAATTTCAAAGTCCATAAAATAACGATAATGCAAAGGCATATCGAAAAGGATTGTCACGTGAAAATCATTTTATTTGTAGGGATTGTATCGTCATTGTAGTAAACTATAATCATGGAATAATTAGAAAAACTTACGTATCCATTATATCCATTTATAGATGTTTATGTGTAACAAGTCTAAATTATTCATAGAATAGCTGCTATCTCTTGAAAACATTTCATTATGAAAATATTGTCTTCGACAAAAAATTCTGTCACCTGTAACTCTAAAGTGTGGAAATGACAAGAAATGTTCTCATCATTAAGAAAGTAGAATCGTTAAGAAAAAGAAGGCATTTGCTTCAGTCTGTAGTAGCACAAAACGTTACCTACTCGGTTTTCGACAATTATTAAAATCACAGAACGAAGCAAGTAAGGTTTGCAAAAACAGGCAGGTGTTAAGTTGATTGGCGGTTATTTACTGCGCAATACACATGTCCTGCTAATGCTAACGTTAGAGAAAAGTTTCGCAGTAGCATCGTTGTTAAATTAAAGTTAAATATTTTAAGCGTACCGGTTGCATCGCTTGAAGAGTCGGTTTAGAAGCGGTTAATTTCATCCTCAACTGCTATTGGAGAACCTCTTTGCTGGACTTCACTCTAGTCTATTCGCTTGCCAACAAAGGTGAAGGCTTTATGTTGACTGAGCAATAGCGCTATGATCATTTGGATTACTGGAGACCTGCCAACTATATCTCAGGGTAGCTATGAACGTAAGCGTATATTCTTCAGGCTAGTTCTTAATAATTATGTAATCGTGTATGCACTCGGTGTTTGCTTGTAATCGAATCGCTTTTCTCTAAGGTATTAGTGAGCAAGTATTTATCATACATGTAGGTTTTCAAATATCACAACGTGCTGGAATAGTCGTTTATTGGGGTATAAGCTTATTTATTATCATGATATTCTATTAACCATGCTTATAGTAATACATACTTATTATTAATCAAGTGTTTTATCATAATTGGTGTTAGTAGTTTAAAGGGTAATCCCTCGTATTAAAACACGCCAGTAAAAATAAACGAACTTACTCGTATCGTAGATAAGATACTTACACTTATGTATCCTTCATTGTGTGCACGTTGAATATTTTATCTTTCTTATTTAATTTTTAAATTGGCAGGACTAGGTAGACTAGGTAAACAATGCTTCCGTTGTTCAATAATGTTAGAATCGATTAAAATTTGTGAATATTCTGAAAGATCGTAGCATATGTGGATAATTTTGTAAATGCTAACAGGTTTACAACAGCAAGCTTACATAAAGCTTATAACAATAATCACTTACAGAGATAAAATAATATATTCGATATGATGCCAGGTGTTAATATTGAGCAGAATTTATCCAGACTAGCTGTAACCGGAGAAGAAGATACAATATTAAATCGATAATCTAGGCGTATGAACTTATATCGTATTTTAAATATGAAGAAACATTAGTCACGAAGCTTTTGAAGTTTTAATTAGAAATCGAGAAAATTTTGACAAAACTAAATCTATCTTACCACTGGCTTTACTGTCCCTACCTTCTTTAATATTAAGTTAAATATTTAAGGTATTTCTAGTCCTAAATATATTTAATTGTAAGATTGGCGGTGTTGTCTAGAAATTACTAGTACAAACAACAAAGTGAATAAAACTCACTAAGCCTAGATATAACAAACACACACATGGTAGAAGAGTTTTCCAAATAAAATTTGTATTAAGCTCACTGAAGAAGAATAAGACAAATAAGACAATTATGTGATTGAAACAATTTTGGTGTTCTTGAGGCCCATATAACATAAAAGTGTGAAATCAATCACATATTTTAACTTAAAGAGAGAAATGAATGTACCTAAATCTAAAACACATGTAACACGCCGCCAATCAACGCCTACATTATGTCGTCATAACTATCAGTATTAGTTAAATAAAGTTTACTTCAGAATCTTAAGAAAACTTCGATACCAATATGTTTGTATTCAACTAAATTAACTTACTCTTATTTTTTGGTAATTTTTTGAGCAACTGTCCCCGAATTATTAATTATTAACGTAATCTACTGGTATTATAAGATGTAGAGGAACATATTGTATGTAGACTAGTACTTTTAAATCTGAATGTGGAAAATATAATAAAAAATGCATTTTGTCTTTTATTTCATCAAACCATAATATCGTTGTATTTGGCAGATGTAAGATACTTGGCTTTAACTCTTGCTATGTTTGAGGACTTTATGATATCTCTGAAGCACGAAAACGCTCACAAATGACCACTAGCCACTAGCGTCTCTACTAATAATTGTAGATACTACAGTGATCTCCAAACTTATTGGCCGGGCTTAAGTTAGCACAGCTACGCGAAGAGAGTGCGCGGGTAATCGCAGTCGATGCCCTGTCCACCTGCTCCTCCGCTTAAACTTAATTTTACGTTTTGTGTATCGACTCGCGCCTAACATCAGCGCGACCAATAAGTTTGAAAATTACTATACACTTCTAGAACTACTACTTAACATAATAACTGAGTCTTTTCTCTATAACAAGAGCGCGACTAAAATTACTCTGTCATTGTATACTCAGATTTATAAGCCGTGCTTAGGCGTTGCTCAAATTTAAAATTATACGAATAAAAATAATATTCCTGAATCAAACTTACCATAAGCCGTTTTATGACTTTTTTATTTTTTCGCACTAACAAAGTGTTAGTCATGTAGTACATTTGACGGTTATCTGAGCATAATCCTAGTATATAGATCTATACATAAAAATACTCTGTCATTACCTAGCTCTAAAGTATATTCGGAGCGCAACTAACAAATAACTGTACCTCACCTCGCTATCTACAATAATATTATGAAGAGGAAAGATTTGCATTTTTGTATGTTTGTAACGAAAACTCAAAAAGTACTGGACCGATTTCAAAAATTCTTTTACCAATAGAAAGCTACATTAACCTCTGATGTTATTGGGCTAAGGTACCAATTACCATCACTTGGCTCGCCAATTAGGTTGTCAGCTTTATATAAAAAAGTAACAACAAACTTGTATTGGTTTGCTGCCGAGTACCTGCAGTCTGCACCACCCAACACAGCGTGACGCAAATGAACTTGTCAACTGTGCCCTGCGCTCCACTTCTACCAAGATAAGTAACATGTTAGTAAGTATGTTATTATTACATATTACAATATAAAATCTTACTCAGCTCGGCTATCCTTCACTAAGTTTCTGATTAACTGTATTTGCCAGTAACAAAAGCAGCAACTATGCGAAATTAAAATTAAATCTGAATCCGCTTGAAAGCCTGCGGGATTTTCGGAATAAAAAGTACCTGTACCTGTACGATTGAGCGACTGAAATAAGTTTGCCAAACATATAACTATAGTACAGACAGCAGATAATACTGTAGTAACAGTAGGCTAATTACCCTTATACTGTCAGAGAACAGGTAATCGGCAGTATAACGATAACGTTCTTTTTTTCTTTCTTTCTTTCTCTTCTGTCTTGGTCGCCAATAGATGGACGACACGACGGTGGCCACTGACCATCAGGTGGATCACCTCGTTTATTGATTAGTTGCATAAAAAGCACCAGGGTGTCGACCGAAGAATATTATCTAAATTCGAATTATGTCAATATCTACTGCGTAGAGAGAACCAATAAGAAATAAGAAAGGGAAAAACATCTTCTAACGGAGTGAAATAGGGGATAAATTATTGTATATTTGTACAAATTTTTGCCCCATTTCCTTCAATAACGACCCGTGTAGCCGGATAAATTTAGAATTAACTCTAGTCGTAGGCACCAGCTAGTTACATAATAGTAAGACTATTATTTGTATAATTATGTAATTTGGCGTGCACAGTTAGTGGTTTAGAGATAAAGAAAGAGTACCGACTACAAAAACTGGGAAAATATTAATTTTTTTGAAGAATCTAAAGCTCAATGTACGGAACCACAAAAAGCGCGTACGTTTCGGACTTGAGTGCCTTTTCATAGTATGTATCTTCGAAGTGCGTTACTTTAAATTGTTAAAGCAAGTATTTTCTTTAAAGCGGTCAGTATTCTCATCTTCACAATCAAATTGGAAATTACCGACTATAGTTTCGTAATGCACTTCGAAGATACTATGAAAAGGCACTCAAGTCCGAAACGTACGCGCTTTTTGTGGTTCCATCCATACAGTGAGCTTTAGATTCTTAAAAAAAAATAATATTTTCCCAGTTTTAGTAGTCGGTACACTTTTTTTATCTCTAAAACTATGTAGTGAGAAATTTTCTTCTTCTCAATCGTATCTGATCTACATTTATAATAAGTCGTGGTTACTTCGGTAGTAGTATACGGTAGTATAAACATTTCTTTGACTAAATTCCGAGAAAATGTCGTTTCAACAGACAGATAGACGGATCAACAAACAAACACATTTTACTATAATAATTAAAATGTGTTTCCGTTATTTCCGTTGCTACAGTAACCATTGTTGGGATAATTTCTAGAAAAATAATAAAAAGCTGCGAGATGCATTATACTCGTAAGTGTTAATCTGTCGCTGAGTAATGTAATTAAACCGACCGCTTATTTTCACCAGTTTTTGCATCAGTCGTGTGGAACAAAAGATAATGGCCTCTTATATAACTCGCATCGTGAAAGTAATCGCAGGGAAACTGTGGGGTCATCACCGGGTGTATGTATCAGCCGAGTGGAATATTATGGTAATCTTACACATAACTGGTGCCGCACTTAACTGCCAATTAAAAAAGGTACATTGAACTCTTAAGCCTCATGTAATTTTTGGTAAACTATCTTAAACTGTTGTTCTTATTATCCTAATTTGTAATTTAAAAATTAGACTGACACAAAATGAAATGAATTTAGAGACAAATAATAATTAAATGCCAAAAGTAATTTATGTTTAGATACTATTAATTATTTTTTAACTTAATTAATAAATTCATATTTCAATAAAAAATAGTGCCAAGATTGCTTACCAAATAAGACTCGGCTAAATAAATGAAGTACGAGTATATGCCGTACTATGGATTTATTACCGTACTATGGGTTGACTTACCATTTTGCCTTGTTTGCGGTCTTTTTTATCGGATTTTTTGAAATTCTTTCCCTAAGGGGTAAAAATAGCGATTGGATGTCACTTTCATACATACCAATTTCGTCAGTTTTAGAGTTACAAACATAATTTTTTTTATGTACCTAAGTTCATAGTTATAAGCGGAGCGAGAGGGAGGAGATATTATACACATAAAAACTATAATGGCTAAGAACGGCTGTAAAGATTTTAATGATTACTGATTTGTTACATTCTTAGGCGATACGAAGTTTGCTGGGGCAGCTAGTATCTTATAAGTTAATGCTTGAATACAATACCACCTGATGGTAAGTGGCGATGCAGTCATGGATGGTAAAACGCAATAACTAAAAGCCTATTCGCTCTTCATAACAGTCAAAAATTTTTATCACTTAGGATTATTTTCCTTACAAAGGTGTAGAAAATAATTTTAAAAATAATTTACGATTTCCAGTTGTTATAAGAAATATTATATTATATATATTATTATATTATATTATATTATATATATTATTATATATATATTATATTAATAACATACATGAGATTGGATTAAAAGGTGATATAACTTTATACGCCGATGATACAAGTCTCTTCTATCATGGTCATTCTATAGATGTAGTGGTAAGAGAGGCACAAGACGACTTGAATATTTTATGTACGTGGCTACAGTCAAATCTACTAACAATTAATACTTTAAAAACAAATTATATAATTTTTGCAGCTAAAAATAAGAAAATAGGGCATTATCCTCCCTTAAGAATAAATGGGGAAATAATCAATAACGTTACCCAAGAACGATACCTAGGTTTGCTTTTGGATAATCAACTCAGTTGGAAACCTCATATTGAAAAAGTACGTAATAAATTAACATCATTGACAGGCGCATTACGAAGCATAGTGGGGTGTTTACCAAAATATGTTCAATACACTATTTACAACTGCCTTGTCAAGCCTCACGTAGATTATTTAATCCAAATATGGGGATCAGCAGCAAAAAGTCACTTACAAACATTACAAATATCGCAGAACAAACTTATCAAAGTACTTTTCAAATATGATTTTTTGACATCAACTGACAAAATCTATCGAGAAACACAACTGATGAACATTGCCCAAACATACAAGTATAACACCTGTATCTTCGTAAGAAAAATATTGACTAGAGATATACATTCGCAAATCACATTTACGAAAAGAATCGATCATCATAAACGAATGACTAGACAAGCAAACAATATATGCCTCATACACCCTAGGACTAAAAATACGGGAAAAGAAATATACTATACGAAGGAGCTCAGCTCTATAATAAATTACCAAATGACATAAAACGCGCTAAGACATTTCCTACATTTAAAAAACTTTTAAAAAGCCACATTTTAAAGAGTTTTTCCCCAACTTAAGTATATAAAATTTGTAAAATATAATATAAAAAAAAAATTAACAACTACGACATGTTATAATGAAATAAATACACCTACATGCATGCATTCATAGATATAAATACACACTCTCATACATATATACATACAAACAAATATGCGTATATGTGTACATATAAATATATATATATATATATGTATAATAAATATATATTTATCTATTTATATAAACAGTAAAAAAAAATATGTTTAGTATAATTACACTTATTACATATGTTTATTTAAAACTACATGTAACATATTATGTATTCTTATTAACTCAGTGCAAACGACAGTCATGAAATATTTCAAACTTATCAATCCACTATAGCATGAGCCTAAAGGTGGCGGTTCGCGCCGCGACAGAGACAAGCGACCGAGACAAGAGACCGAGACAGGAGACCGCGACAAGTGTCTCGGTCTCTTTAGCATCTACTGTGGGTCGAGACCGAGACCGCGACCAAAGCTACAATTCATTCAATTTCAGAGTCTGTCGATGGAGTTACTTATGTTGTACTGTGCCATTAATTTACACTGTCTAATTAGAACTTCCATTGGAGGAAGAAGAAGGTTTTATTTATGGTTTCAGCTATGTTTTTCCAAATATTTTTCTTTAAATTTTCGTCTCTGTAGGACTCCAGTTGAGTATTGTATATCGGAGGGTGCTGTCTGATCAGTTCAATCAGCTTTTCACAGTCTTCGTCAGGAAAAGTAGTAATTTTTTACAATAAACACACGTTCAATTCGAGCGCGACACGACGAGACAGACACTACTAGTCCAGGGCAGCGACTGTCGCGCGGTCTCCGGTCTCGCGTCTCTGTCTCTTGTCTCGGTCTCGTTCGCGAACTGATGCCTATTCATTGCATATGGTCAAGTGACGATAGCGGTCTCCTGTCTCGGTCTCTTGTCTCGGTCGCTTGTCTCTGTCGCGGCGCGAACCGCCAGCTTAAGAAAACAATTCATTTACGCCGCTTCCAGTTTTTTTATAACTTGAACTGATCACTTGCAAACATTTGTTACACTTACCCTCCATATTTAACTAACGTTATTCGTTTAATTGGCTTATGACTTATTGTATTATTATAACTATAATTTCTCAGTAAGTGATTTTTTGTAAAATCTTTTGAGATAATAAATGTTTTAAACCGTAATATGTTTTAACTGATTTAAGCAACAATAAATAAATATTTCATTATAACGTTTATTTTATTACGTTTTTTTATTCTAGTTAGTTAAATAGGTACTTTGACCCTTTAGAATTACAACCCTTCAACTGGACTTACTGTGTTTTTGCTTGATGTAATTTCCAGGTTCCCGATAAAGGAATGCCCTTAAGCTCACCTGGTAGATAGTAGAGCTGACTGCGCTGATTCTGAATCAATATTTATCTTACAAAAACCGACTTACTGTGAATATCGACAACATAGAATAGAAGTATCCTTTAATGCGAAATATTTATGAATATATTATTATGGCTGTATAAAAATAAATTTTATGTAATTTCTCCTAATTAAAATGTATAATATGAAGAGGAATGTTTTGATTTTTTATTTAGTTTTTTTTTGTAATAAGTAGATTAACTTTAAATAAGTACTGGATCGATTTCAAAAATCTTTAAAAAATACGATGTATTATTTCTGAGTACCATGGTCATATGGTCTTTATTTTATTAAAAAACAAATAGGGATCCTCTAAAGTTACCTAAGTTGAAAAATGTAAAAAGGTTAATTTGTGCATACAATTGTCAGGTGTGGGATTCGAACCCACGCTCTCAACCCGTGCGGGAAGAGAACCGGAGGCAAGCCCCGGCGCTTTAACCACTCAGCCAACCTGACTTGTACTAACAGGGACAAATATTTCCAACAGTATCTAGTTTTGCACATGCGCAGTAGCGTTTAAGGAGGACTTCGTACACAATCGAGAGCTTTGAAATATGAGCCTTCATAGATCTACTGCTGGACATGGACTTTTACCGAAGTGAGGTCTCCATTAGGAGACATGTGACTGGCAACATAAACCAGCCAAATACCTTCCACTTCAGGCACCGAGTTATTTTAAGTAACAAGATATTCTATGAGTGACTTAATTCTTTCTCAAAATTGGACTTGCCCATTTGGGTCACTTTAAATTTCTTGGCAAAAATTTCTTGAACGTTTTCGTGCATTGAAGGGCTCGTAGAACTATCGGTCCCGGTTGTTATCGTAAAATAATAGTCGTTAAGCTATTTCAGAGTTCCCCGGGTGGCATGAAGATTTTTGACACTTAAGTTGGCTACCCCTAACCCTGACCGTTCCTCCAATCCGCACTGAAGTAGTACGCTCTAGGCCTCCTCAAGAGACAAAAAACCGTGCTAAGTCATCATCATCATCATCATCATCCTGCCCATTTCCCAATTTTATTTGGGGTCGGCGCAATATGTTTTCCTCTTCCACACTTCCCTATCAGCCGTCATCTTAACATTAACTCTCTTATCTTTCATATCATCTGTAACACAATCCATCCATCTTTTCTTAGGTCTTCCTCGTCCCCTTCGTCTATCCATCACATTCATATCCATCACTCTTCTCGTCACATGCGTTTCCTCACGCCTCATTACATGCCCATACCATGACAATCGGTTTCCTTTCAATTTTTCTGTCATTTTTGCCACTTTCACACTTCCTCTAATATACTCATTCCTTACTTTATCCATTCTCGTCACTCCACACATCCATCTCAACATTCTCATCTCTGTAACATGCATTCGTCTCTCATCCGTCTTCTTTGTAGCCCAACATTCTGATCCATACATTACATTATATTAAGTAGTGGGGCATTAATGGGTTTAAGCCAGCCAGATAATAAATGACTCACTTGATCAAGTAAAAAGGAAAACAACAACCCATAACTGTCCCACTGCTAGGTTCAGGGTCTCCTCTCACATTGTGAGGGGTACACACACATTTAAGAACTTTATGGAGAACTCTCCTTCACCACAGCAAGTGATAATTAACTTCTAACTGAAAATTAGAGGTGCGTGCCAGGATTTGAACTCGGGGCCCTGCGTTGGTGGGAGACCAACTTCTTCTTCTAACCACTAGGCTATCACTTAAAGATCAATTAACATTTATTGTGTAGGAATCCAAAATATCGAGTTAGGTTCTAATTTGAAACAGCTGATTGTCTGAGAGTGAATTTTTGTGATTCTGTACTAAGGAGCGATTTAAATAACCGTTAAGTGATTCTGAGTTGGGGCGTAGGTCTAATACATAAACCGACCTTTTAAAATAGTTGAAAACTCCTTACGTAAAACGCACTTGTACCTCTCTTCTAAGCAATGTGAAGGCTTCACATAGATACAGCCATTGACATTCACTTACATAAGTTGTTGTTGTCGGAAATACGTCTCACGGTCGGCGAGGAAAGAGGAAAATCAAATAGGAAAGGGTATTGGACAAAGCTGCGCTCTAGAGCAGTGTTCCGCAGTGTGCTGCGGCATACTGGTGTATCATGGTTATTAATTGATGTGCCGCGAAAAAACTTAATATCTCTTAAAAATTTCTAACACGAACGGAAAAAAGTACTCTTTGCGAACTTCTCACTTCCAAAACTTATCGTGACGTTCATGTTTCGCAGTAAATACCTTTTGTACATTAAAATTAAGTGTGAGTTTAAGTATAAACAATAATTATATAATTTAAATTTGAATTTTTATTCAAGGTGTACCTCTGAAATTTCCCGATTTCGTATGTATACCTTGAACACAAAAACTTCGTGGAACACTGCTCTAGAGGAAACCGGGACACATTTCCTCGCATGTCGAGGTTCAATGGGCCTTAAATTGGGCGTAGGTATCTAATGATCAAAACATGATCACCACCAACCGCAAACATGTTCATTGTTATAGCTTCTCTATAGTTCGTTCTTTTAGACGATCCTTATTTGTTATAATATCTTGGCATTACTTCTTAATGAGACATTAATTTACATTAGTTAAATATTTATGTGGTTAAGAGAATTTGTTTTGATTTACGACTAGAATTGATTGATTACGTATTTTTAAACTCATTTTATTTTGTGTCTGGCGTATTTTAAATTGCAAATTATGATTAAACACTGAGGCTGTTAATAAATAGGACTTGTTTACGAAAACGGACTCTACTACATTCTAATTTTAGAATTCTTTTATTCTATTTTAATAGGAAATACAATACATAAAGTCACCTATGTCACCTACAGTCCGTTCACAGTTATTTTACCTCTGACAAGCTGTCATTGTACATCCCACTAGATTGACATTACCTGCTGTCAAGTGACAGTGTTGCAAAAGTTCCCGATTTATCGGGAGATCTACTGATTTTGGTTATCGTCTCCAGATATCCCGATTTAGCGACCGTTTCTCCCGATTTTTTGCATTTTCTACTAATGTAATATAATATTGAAAATTAAAATAGAAAATAGTGTTCTAAATACGAAAAATAAAAGAAATAGAGTCTTTCAATGAAAATACAGAAAAATTTTGGGCAAACGTAAGTACATATAGCATAAAGCGTGGTGATGGCTCACGCAATCGTGTTCTAAATATTTTTTTTCAGCTGAATCAATGATATGTCTCTTACATACAAAATAAATTAAAAAACACAAAAAACCCGACTGCGTATAAAACATGTGCGACATATTGAGGATAACTTTTGTAAAATAGATGGAAGCTTAGATGCGGAAATTAATAAATTTATTATAGAATTGAAAGACGAGTTTGATACAGAATCTGAGAGCAGTTTTGATGATTCATGTTCATCCGATAGTGATTTCCGATAGTGATCATTAGGCGTGCGTTTGGATCATTCGTATGCCAACCCAATTTAAAGCAATTTTTGTTATAATTTTAATATAACTCGCTATTAGACTAATTTGCCATATTAAAGTATGTAAACTATTGTAATATATAACGGAAATAATGCCTGGTTGGGTGGTGGTTCGGGAAATAATAACAACAGTGGGCGTTTACATCACTTTAGTCAGAAACTCATTTTAACACAGGTTTTACACTGGTTATAATTAAATACGCGATTAGGACGGATTGTCTTCAATTATCCGAGTAACAACCAACAAATAATAGGGCACGACGGCCCAGTGGCCTCCCATCACCCCTTACAGCCACCCCAATGCCTCGCATAATCGTCTGATCCTGTTACTCGTCAATCTGATATCACAATACAATTCACACGTCGCGTTCCGTCTTAAAAGTAACTACGTTCTTGTCTAGGCGTCTGCTCAGCTCGAAGGCTGTATCCAGAATGTCCGTTCGTCGCTGGCAAGTTAATAGCTTTCCTCGGCTCTCTCGCCACGTCACCGCGTGACCAAATGACAGTAGTCAATTCACATAGTGTTGCCATCTTCACAATCCGAATACACCTAAGCCTGGCCCGGCTTGACGTTCCATTTTATGATCTCCGACACGGCCATCGTGACAATCTCACCGTCCTCGGTGAGGCAGCAGGGGACCATCTGGAAAAGACATAACCTTCGCAAAGTAAAAGTTTCCCACTCGGCCTCCCTGACCTCCAAGCCTCAAGGCTTCACAATGAAAACACATGTAGCAGCCAGAACGGGATAATACCAAGAACTACAATCTGATAACACGATTTAACTTTACAACAAAAAGGCTTCATAGCACTCAAAGATAAGTCAGCAGTTTGTATGCAATACTCTGATCATCATCATCATCATCATCATCATCATCATCATCAACACCATCATCATCATGAGCCAACCGGGCTACCTCCAGTACCCAGTTCCACATCACAACAACAACAACAACTCACTGCTTCCCATCGGAAGCTCCAACAGCGACTGCTTACAGCTCCAAGCCAAACGCACGCCACTCACAGTCGTGGCCGCACTGCGGCGGGAAATCTAGTGCCCGATCTTACGCCTACGCCTACGAATGACTGGAGTTGCATGCTATCTGAGCGACTTGCATACCACTTACTACTCATCAAAAACAATCAACAATCGGTTCACTTGCTCTGAACATTTTACGAAATTCTTAGTGTGTTATCCCGTCTGTCTTAAAGATTCTCAAAAACAGTTCAACAAATCAGTAAAGGAATTATTATCTTTGCATGTCACTTTTAAATAACAAAAAGGTTATTTTTCGCTCACTTCGCTCACCAAATTCTCTCTGTGGCCTTCATTACCAAAAATCGTCAAGTACACAAACTCAAGTAACCATCAAATGTCATATGTTGACATTACGTAATATCAGCACAAACTCAACAAGGAACAATTACTGTCAGTGAGCAGTAATCAAAATTAGCTACAAAAGTATCAATACAGATCACCTGTTATATCATGTCGCCATACAATCACCGACGATGCTCATCGTAAGCCACGGTACAAGGAGCCGCGATGCACTCCCGTCACTATCAACAAAATTAAATGCAGGTAGTTGACGTCAGTCTTCCTTATCTCGCATTGATGCCATTTCTCGTCACCGTTTAGATATTAACAGGTTACATGTCCATACAACTGTCATCGTCACTTAGTTTATCTGAAACACACACAAAAAAACAAAAGACAAAAACACGAAATGTCTAGTTGTTATTTTTCTGAACTGAAGGTAGGCAAGTGTTACGTTCGTCATTTGATACTGTAAACACGGGTAGTGAGTCGAAGTAAATTCGAAACACGGTTTATACGATATACGATAATGTTTACACGACACATGGGCTGTTGGTCACGAATTCGTATCACCGGACAAAGTACATTAATGCTCTGATTTTCAATAACTTTGTTGGCGCAAGTTAATCACAATTACTATGAAAGATACTGTACAATAGTTTTTACAAACACAAAACACACAAATTCATGAAATCTTAACTTTGAACATTCTGTCAGGTGTTTTGACAGTTCAAGATGACGGCACCATTTACACTGCTTGACTTCCAGTGTATACCTACTACACAAAAACACTATCGAATTATCCAATCTTGTTAAGAATAATGAAATAGAAATATGCCATACCAAATCGCTGTCTTACTTTCCTTTCGTGTATAACCTCAAACCTTAATGATTATTTCGATACTTTTTATTCGAAATTAAAAATCCTTATTTTACATGCCGTCCACTGTTTGTAACATCATATCTGAAAAACCTGAAATGAAGATTCTTGCAATCCAAATGAAAAGATAGTACTTTTCCCTCAAAGACACGTCTTATGAATTTTTTTTTTTTTTGGTTTGTTTGGTGTGGTTGATGTCTTGGATGCTATTACTCCCTCGGCCATCTTTGACAAAATGAACACGTCCTCGTGTTCTGTGTTCAAATACTCGTAGTAACATACTCTGTTCCACTATTCACTTCCATCATAATTGCTTCTCGACTGAATATCGACATCTTGCGTGAGGCGAGTATCTGGGGGTAGGTTCACATATTTTCTTTGTAAAATTCCACGGTTCTCATTTACTCGCGTTTACTGTTGTTACGTTTCTCATTGCAACCAATTCATTTCAAATATCATCCGAACCACCGTCATTTTTCATTTATTTTCCGACATATGTGGGCGAAATTTTCTCATCATGTGGGTCCATTCCACTTCCGATAACGGAAATAATGCCTGGTTGGGTGGTGGTTCGGGAAATAATAACAACAGTGGGCGTTTACATCACTTTAGTCAGAAACTCATTTTAACACAGGTTTTACACTGGTTATAATTAAATACGCGATTAGGACGGATTGTCTTCAATTATCCGAGTAACAACCAACAAATAATAGGGCACGACGGCCCAGTGGCCTCCCATCACCCCTTACAGCCACCCCAATGCCTCGCATAATCGTCTGATCCTGTTACTCGTCAATCTGATATCACAATACAATTCACACGTCGCGTTCCGTCTTAAAAGTAACTACGTTCTTGTCTAGGCGTCTGCTCAGCTCGAAGGCTGTATCCAGAATGTCCGTTCGTCGCTGGCAAGTTAATAGCTTTCCTCGGCTCTCTCGCCACGTCACCGCGTGACCAAATGACAGTAGTCAATTCACATAGTGTTGCCATCTTCACAATCCGAATACACCTAAGCCTGGCCCGGCTTGACGTTCCATTTTATGATCTCCGACATATATATTATATGTATTATATATGTATGTGTATATATATATAATATTTAATTGCATGTATGTAAATTTGTATGTATTGTATTTATAAAAGTATGTATCTAAGTATATATTTCTTTTAGCACCTACCGCAACTTTTAACTATCACCCAGGGTTGACTGGTGGAGAATGCCATATTAGGCATTAAGTCCGCCCATTGTGATCTAGTTTTTTAGGTTTAGAATAAAGAGTGAAATAATAATAATAATAATACATCAGAAGAAACATGAAATATTTCATGTTAAGGAATCGTACAAACTAAACATGACAACACACAGCTAAGGTTAACCAACTTAATAGCTAGAGGTAAAATAACTGTGAACGGACTGTAGTATGTATTCTATAAAGGAGAACCCCAGCTTCCATAGAAACTCAGGCCTAAGTAGACAAGACTGGAAATTGGCTGTCAATTAGATCATTGCAAAAAGTTTAATTTCTCCAATTTTCACGGCTGTCAGCAATGGCCAACTAAGGAAATCCTAGAATGAATCACCTTAATTATAGGTTATGATTATGTCATACTCGTGTCACAGTGCTATTTAATATGTATGTTACACTTACTATAAACCAAATACCTACGAATAATCATTACAAACGTAATAAAAATAAAAGTTTCTCAAAAATACTAACACTTAAACTACGAGTTTAATGGCTAAAACTAAGTTGGCGGGTGACTATTATACTATCTACTACTTAAATGGTTTTCACCCAAAACGAATGTCATAAAAAGGTTGTTTAATAAAAGCTATTACATATTTCAAGAGATTTTATTAGTTATCATTATAATATTATATTAATATTTCGTCTAGTTGTGCAGGAGGCGCTATATTTCGGTGGTATCTTGCCAAATCAAGATACCATAATATACTCATTGTAAGTATGGCCACAGCAACCTCCTGATCTTCTAAAGATGTATAGGGTACATTATCCAGTGTTCAGGACTTATTCTGAACCTTTGTCAGTCACAAAACAGGCGATTAAGGAGTCCATATTCATATAGTATTGGTTTGCAAGAAATTGTAGCGAAACTGCGAAACACATTCACCAAAACACAAGTACGAAAGCAAATACAATAGAAAATTAAAATCACTGTGTACGTGTCGATGAGTTTCAATAGTAAATAGGACTCCAAATACGCTGAAAATATTTGATAGTAAAAATATACAAGAACTAGAAAGAACGTAGAAAGATGAAAGATCGATGACAAATATGACAATACAGTGATGTTATTTATAAATACTATGGTTACCAAAATGACATTATTAGGGATTACATCATCTTTGTTGTCAATCGATTAATCGATGTCAAAATATTCGAAATGTAATTTAATAAAATTAGCGTAACGATTAAATGGTAATTATAATATATTACATAGTTTTGATTTATATGGAATACGAAAATATGTTAAAATTAAATTAATATTATAATTATAATCTATAAATAATACATAAAACATATTATTATGTTCCATCAATCGATAATTATCAATCGATTCAATCGATTATAACATCGTATGTAATGAGGTAAATACTGTGAAAACTTTTTTGCATTATTTTGTTCATTTGGCAAGAGCAGCTGAAGCTAAGATTTAAATATGTTTATCTTATAAATAAGACGAATTTTTTGGTATATAGTTTACTCTTGTCTAGTCCGATGTTCTAACACAGATTACATATGGTTCGGGGCCGAAAATTGGGGATCTCCTTTTACAATCCCCTTACATTTTGACAATCAAATATCGCTCTTCGTCGACAGTATAACCAGTGGCCAAGGGAAATTACGTAAGCTTTAAGCCCTTCACTTCCTAAAGCTCCGGGCAAGTAGAACGGGAAATACTTACCATTACCGTTGTCAAATAGAAATGTCGCTCACGAGAATTTACAATTACATTTGTAATCAAGTCGACTTCTTTAACTGATTACTGAGTAGAATTCGATTGAGGAAAATTTATTATTTTGTTTTGGATACAAGAAAGCATAGATTTAGCTGTAAGAGTTTCTTAAATATTTTCAACTGTAGAACTTTGGAAACTGCCTGCAATACTGTCTTTGTGACTTATCACAAAAGAATCACAAGAGAATTTTAAATGCCTATATGAAATACATAGCAATATTAATCATTGTCTCTACAGTATGCCGAGATTGTTGGCGCTTATTTAAAAGTAATATCTGAGAGTGTTTGTAGATTTTCCAAATGTTCTGATTAATTTATGAGTTTTGATTTAATTACTCGTGAGATTTAATCTAATTTGATTTTATTTTATAGTTTATGATAATCATTTTTCATATTCGTTTTTTTCTGGAGTCAATAACTTGATGATATTATTGTCTTCTGTTCAGTTTTCTTAACGCCTTAAAGGATTTGAAGCAATATACCGATGCGACGTGAGAGAGGTACTCGGACTTCAGTCTACACTGAACTCTAGGAGCGTTGAAATAGCCAAGATCAATATCACATCGCTTGCAGAGAAAGGAAATCGTCTACGACTGGCTTTAATAGGGATGTTTACACTAATTATAAATTACTATAAATTTTTGTCTAAAATACTAGTGGTAACATTTAAAGACCTAAAATATGATTCTTTTATCGAAATCAATCACAATAAATTAAATATCATTAATTTAAAATGATAAAAATTGTACTCACTGTCACGTGACCTTAAACGCCATTTTGAGCTTATGACTTATGGTTTTTATAATAGATATGATTATTACGAACATAGGAATACAAAGTGTGATGACAAACAAGTATGGCAAACAAATATGTAATTTTCCCTGCAAAATGCAAGAAAAACGGCAATGTCTACTGACAAGTAAGCAAACTTCTTAAGGTACACCTATTAACTTTAATCTGAGCCTATTGAGTACACACCTACCTACTGTCTGGAAGATTTTTTCTATGAAACATGTTTCTATCTATTGGACCTTTTATGTCATGTAATATTTGTGTTCAATTTTAGAAATTCACCACGTGTAAAGTATTTACCATCGTTAATTATCTTGAACAAATTTTGCAATTATTGCCTAATATTTATTTTTTAAAACGATTTCACTTCCATTACCCTGATGAATTAAATCGTCACAATTTCATCTGCCCTTGATTAACCAATATTTGATTACCTTGACGCTTTACAGCCATTTGTAATACCGAGAGACAGTAGCATTGTTGGAGCAAGAAGCAAGAAGGAAGCCATGCTCAACCCGTGTCTTAAATGGATCTCCAGCTGCAACCGAAATATGCTTAAAAAATTTCACGATTAATTAAAAATGAGTCAAAAGAAATTGCTAGCCAGGCGGAGCCATCGTGAGTACGTCTAAGTTATACCTCCTAAAGAAGAGATACCTCCTTTTTGCAGTACTAATACGGCTTAGAATACTCCATCCCCATGCCCAATCCCACGTTGGACAAGTGTCGTAAAAGACGACTAAATACCTCTCTCTGGTGGTAGGGCCCCTAGGAGGGATTATACCTATTTGTAATATTGATTTTAATAGTTCATTAATACAACTGCTACTATTATTATTTCCCATGGGATCTGCCTGGGTAGCTACCACCCTCTTGCTTAAGTCAAGTCAGCTGCCAAATGATTCGTCGTGTTCCGGCTGGGGGCTTGGAATCTAGTTCATTCTTTCTTTTTCTTCTCTTTTTCGTGGCCCGCAACGCATCAGTGATGCTACCTTGTAAAACTGTGTTCTTCTTAGGAGTGTTTATAAGGCCTTCGACAGTAAAAAACGAGCTGAGTTTTTGCTTTCAGGACTGACTCATGCATGATATTCTCGTAGTTCAACAAGCTGGTCTTGAAGTAGCTAATATAATATTGTTAATATTGATGACAATATGACTCACAACTGAGATAATATTATAATATATTGATGAGATAATAAATACATTTTACCCTATTGCCATTGACGTCAGAAACGCTTTGTTCTGACACATGTTGTAATTCTTTGAGCAACGTATCTGTGACTAACTTGTTCATTCTTGATTTCAGAATACAAAAAGTAAATAACACAAAAACGATTCATAGTTCACTTCATTAACACATGTTTGTGTCAAACAAGGTGTGCTAAATCACAAATCACATGTGGCACAAAAGAAAACCTCTGTTATTTGTTGGTTTGAGTATTTTGTTTTTTATTACTTTACTTTCACAACTTCACCTTAGAGTTCGTATACAAAATGCATGAGTTCGCAAACTATTTACATTCAATAATCGTAAAGATTATTGAGGATACTAGTACATTGAGAATAAATAATTATTAGACTTTCTAGTGTTAGCCTCGAACGATATTCACCGTCATTGGCGTCGTTCAAATAGAGCTAGGATCACGGGTGTCTACACTACTTATAAATACTTAACCACTTTGTTCAAATTTTATCACCGTACTTGAGTTTCGCTCGCCCGGTCAGCGGGTTATGATGGACTAGCTGCACTTGATCAGGCGTTTGAAGAGACCTAACCCTGTGATCTGGTATTTCGACTTCCTTTTGAACATACGTCTCCCTAGGAATTGTTTCACTATTACCTCCACTAAAATTTTTATTAGATTCTTTATATCTCTTACTCTGTTTAGTTTCAGTAATAAATTCTATTGGCTCTGCAGCTGGCGAACTTGTGCTTTGTACGTTGTTATGTACTGGTGATGATTGTGGTGAAGAACCGGTTGTTGTTGCCAATGACGGGGTAAACGGAGTTGTAGACGATGTCGGGGCTTCGGCGTACTGATAATTATTATTGGAAGCTGCAGACATGGAAGGTTCATGCATCGCTTTTACTGCCATCACCGTGTAGTATGAATGCACTGGTGATGGTTCTTTTCCCGTAAACGGCGTTGGCGACGGCGAGTTAACAAGCTGCGATTGATCAAATTGATCAAAATCCAAAGCGGTCGGAGTATCGTCATCAGACAAACTGCTCTCTTCCAAGTGATCCACGTACGTTAAATGGTCTTGCCCTCCGAAACTTATATTTTGCGTTGATATGGACTTTTTTTTGCTTTTTCTTTCAGGAAATGTATAAACAGAATTTTCGTTTTTATCTTCAGTGGTAAATATATTTGATGACGATGCATACGTGTCGTATTCGTAATTATTACCGTAGTTATCTTTGAAATTTACGTAAGGATCCTTATGTCGTGGAATTGAAGATGCTCCGCTGGAATAACCTTTTGGTTTGTAATCGTGAACCACTGTAGATGATACAGAGAATGGCGCCGCTGCGTTATCCTGTTGAGTTCTGTACTCATGTCCCGTTTTGCCATAATAAGTTGGTACTAAACTTCGAGGTTTCACGTTACTTGGATCTTTATATCCCACATTGTTTATTGTTCTATAATCGTCTAAATTTGACTCTGTCTCATCAAGAAAGGGCAAAGTTTGTCTTTGTGTTTTTTTTGGTCTATTCGGTGTGTATATGCTTTCGTAATAAGAAAAATCGGTTGGATGTGGTTTATTGATCTTTTTAATTCGCTGACCATATTTGTTTTTCGGCTTTTTATTTGCTCCCCCAGAAATTCTTAAGCCTTTGCTGTTATACGAAACTTTTGGAGGTAAACTTAATGTGTCCTTGGTAATGTCGACATCAGCAGGTATTTCGCCATGATCATGAAATATGTGATCATGTGTTACGTCGCGATTATATGCTGCATACTCAAGTGGTGCTTGAGCCGCTATTGAGCCCACGCCTGCTAAGTTTGAAAAAGAATCCGATGGAATTGCTATTAAAGTTTGAGAATTCTTGTAGGGTATAATATGTCGAGCTGGACTGACTGCTGCCATGCTACCCATTGGATCCATTCCAACAACACTGTTGTACTTAGGCGAGTCGTCAAAAACTAATTTATGAATATGCTCCTCACTGTAGGCGTGAATGTGTTCAGTATCGCCGTCAACAATTTTTTCAACTCGTGGAGGCTTTTTAATTTTTCGTATGATTCCAGAACTATCCAAATCCGCATAAAATTGTTCATGAAAGTTAGTGACTGGAACCTCCTCATCTGCCGGGGGAGGTGGTTGAGGTCGTTTGCGTACAACTACTCGTTTGTGTTTTCCCTTGCGAATGACCTTCTTGCGCGGCTGGTCGTTAATTTTTACGATCTTTATTTTCTTCGGCACATGATTTTGTGACGCGGTAGCGGGTGACGAGTATGCAGCAGATAGGTAACTGTCAACCGTGTCCGGTGGAGGGTTTAGGTCGTAGTCGTCCTCTAGTTCGCTAGTGGTGGGTCCATAATATCCCCGAGCGTGGTAGAGCGGCAGGATCTTGGAGGCCGCTGGCGAAACACCGTGCAATCGATGCTGGTTCTCATCGATGAGTTCCACGGAGTTGAGCGGAAGGATGTTCGTTACGGCTGGCAAGGGGACGTTCGACGGCAACGCCACCGCACCATCTCCGCCCGGCATGTAGGCCGGAGCGTACTGCGAGGGTGCAGCGTGGTTCGTTATATAAATCTTCTTATGGTGGTGTATATGTTTCACCTTCTGTGGTAGATGTATGCGAATCTTTTTCCTGAAACAAAAGAAACGGTGCTGCTATACCGATTATCCAATCGAGTAATTTCGTTGAATGAATAAATTATTCGCTTTGATGCTTGACGTGTTGGCGTTACGAGGAAGACATTAAATTTATAAGGCGGATAGTTGGTGCGCGTGGGTCGATCGCATGCAAGCTTAGCTGGTTTTTATGGGCTAGAGTGTTCCGTCTAGTGTCAACGGCATGCGCGTGAAACGGCACTTGCTTTCCCTCTTGCCGATTGACTTCGTCCGTAACAAGCTGTTCACATTTTGAAGCAGGCTTGTAGAGGGCGCCACTGACACTTTCTATTCCCTAATCGTTCAGTACGCATGAGTGATCAAAGCAATTAGCACGGTGGTAATATAACAGTTGCTCGCTATCGGCATACCTTTTATCGCATAGCTCATTTGGCAAACAAAAAACTTTCGCATTTTATAGAAATGAAATGAATAACAAAATTGCGCAAGCATTAAACTCATATCATTGTATATTAAAAAAGCTATTTTAATAAGTTGTTACGTTACGTTTATTGCAATTAAAGATCAAAACAAATTAAAATTACTTTTTGTTTTTATAACAATGGGAATATAATCTTATCAATTGCAGATAGATTTAGGTATTTGAATACAAAGATATTTAATCTTATTTAAATTCATCACTACTTCCAATATTTTTCTTTTCTTGCATAATAACAGTTTAAGAGACAACTTAACGTACTACTTACTTTGGTCCATCTGCCGTTATCTGAACGGAAGCTACAGCTACAAGAAGAGCGAACTGCAACAAAGAAACAAAATTATATAAAACATTCCGATAAACTATATTTTACTTTATACTAGCAGAGTTTTATACGGGCAGAGAGCCCGCGACTTTGTGTGCAAACTTTTATGAAAAACCGTTTTGTAGTTTTTGCGTGAAAGAATAACGAACATCCATACAAACTATTACATTTGTAATATTAGTAGGCTACACACTTGCCATCGAAAATAATATGATAGTCGATTCAAGAAATTCTATTTCTCTTTAAAACCTAGTCCATCCGTAGAAGGGATTTGAATCCTGCGAGTGATATTAGAAGTTATGCGAATTTGGAATTACTCATAACTATCATTTGCTTTAGTGACAAACGACATCGCGCAAGTCGAGAGGGGAGGATTCTCAAAAGGGAAGTTTCCGGTCCGTAACTTGACAAATTTATTGATTTTGGCCAGGAATAAAAGAGACGGAGGTTATTGGTGATAGCAAAAAACTTTCTTTCTCTCTCAACGTTTATACTATGTAATTTTACTAAAGTCATCTTGACCTATGACCTTTTTTCAAATACATAGTTTTTATATACATTAGTTTTAAATATAATAAAAAACGTTAAAACTGAGAAAATGACACCGTTATTGTAATTACTCTGTAAAATTTTTGACAAACGAAAATTAATATCTATCACCACCATTAACAAAAGTGTATAATTTTAACCGCTTGCATTTATTTAAGACGTGCCTACACTTATACCCAATTCGTTTTTTTTTTAAAATTTTTGGGATTTATGGCATAGCCGTTCCCCCAGTAGTTTAATTTTTTCAACGCTGCGACGCACAATGAAACTAGTTTAAATGGTCAAAGAATAAATAAACAAGCCAAAGATGTCAGAAATATGGTACACAATAATTAAAAAAATCCTCATAATTATTATGGCCATCTTGAACTCTCCATCCATCCATCCATCAGCCTTTGGAGGTCCACTGCTGGACGTAGGCCTCCCCTAATTTGCGCCACTCTGACCGGTCCTGAGCCTTCCGAATCCAGCGGATACCCGCTGTCTTCTTCAGGTCGTCAGTCCACCTGGTCGGGGGGCGTCCTATGCTCCTTTTTCCGAGACGTGGGAGCCATTCAAGGACCTTTCTTCCCCAACGGTTATCGGTCCTTCGCACTATATGGCCAGCCCATTGCCACTTCAGCCGGCTAATTCTTTGAGCTATGTCGGTTACCCTTGTTCGTCTACGGATCTCCTCATTTCTGATTCGATCACGTAGAGAAATACCGAGCATAGCCCTCTCCATAGCCCGCTGAACTCTACAAACACATAATTATATATGTATTTTACGTATCATACAGCCGATTATATTTTTTATTTATTTTTGTGTTGTCCACCTATTTATATCAATTTCATATTTAAACTTCAGATATAGTGTGTCAGATAAATGTAAAGATACGTCAGATTTTAATAATTTCGTAAAAATCTGATAGGGTAATACTCTTAACTGTAATAAATAATGTTGAGTCACAATAACAGCTAAGAAGAACTGTGGATTTTATGTATACTAATATTATAAAGAGGAAAGATTTGATTGTTTGTTAGCATTGAATAGGCTCCGAAATTACCCTACCGATTTGAAAAATTCTTTCACTGTTGGGATGCTACAATATCCCCGGGTGACATAGGCTATACTATATTTTTTTTTACTATTTTCCCCGAAGCGAAGCGAGGGCGATTTCCTAGTAACAAATAAATAACTAGGGCTTAATTATGTTATATGACATTTGCAATAGTATTTGTATTTGTCTTATCAGTCATGTTTTGGCCCAACATACCCTAATTCAGATAAGAGTGTTGCCCCATTTTAATGTATACTAAAATTATGCAAGTATTAACATTTATCAGACGCACTATAAATCAAAATGGCGGGACAGCAGCTATGCCACTAGTATTCTATCTCCTTCATATCAAACGCCGATCGATCGACGTACATAAATAACTCGGGGGCGGGCGGGCGGTCGTGTTCAATATTATGACCTTTAGTGGATAACTTATTTAAGTTACCTTTTGTATGTCTGATCACGTGTACAATACTAAAGTCGCTGTGATACTTTGACGCTAGTGTGAATGAAAATTGTTTCAGAAAATTCATAGACGTTTTGATACATAGTGGACAACAGCTCCACACACTCATACACGCACAAGAGCACACACACCCAGACCGAGAACAGAAATTCAAACTCATCATTTAAGTTTCTGCCTCGCTGGGAATCGAACCCAGGCCCCTTCGGATGACGATCCGGCATGGTAACCATTGCGCTACACGGGTCATAAACATTGTCGTGTGAACAGACACGTTTCGTCTTAGTTTTGTCATTAGACCGCAATGCAATCACTCATTAAGATAATTCATAGGCTTTTGTTGGTTTGGCCTTATCCTTACATCGATACGCGCTTGAGCAGCTTAAATGACGCTCGAAGCCTCCTTAATTATGTGGAGTGATACGTGTCTAGCTGATGGCCATTAATGGCTAACTTGTGTTAGGTTTAAATATCTTTATTTCTCATAAAAAACATAGTTTTATTTATAATGAGATAAAAGGTTACTAAAAAGTACAAAATTAAATTTTTTCTTTCTTTTTTTTCCTACTTTTAATCCAACATTATTAGTTGAAACATTTCAGACACATGTTACTAATTTATCTTATATTCATTATCGTCGTAAAACCAATGAATATCAAATATAGGTATTTATTCGGATCTTCGCATTAAATATACAGCTCTGTTTTTACGCATTTAATAACATTACGAGAACATTCAAGAAGATTCCGTGAAATGTATTAATTTACCGATTAAACTGATATAATTAAATTCAAATACTTTAAATGTAACAACTGTGGTGGATACTATTATTGTTATTTATAAATAATATTTGTATCGCAATAGTAATGTTAATATTTGTATAGCAATTTGTAGTATCGAACTTTTTATCGAACATTTATAGGTAAAATTTCCAAAAGCTGTCTTTTTATTTATTTATTTATTTATTTATTTATAGGACACCCAACACAGATAACACAGGAATTACAGCTATAAGAACAATTGCTAATTGAATAGTAATATAATAGTCTTTAGAATAAGGGCAACTATATTAAAATCAAGTAAAAGAAAATAATGCCTGAACAGATCATTTTAATAATATTTGCTGAAGGTCCTGAATCTTATTATTGAGAGTAATGAAAAGTTGTACTGCCGAAACTTTGTTTCCATTTAACAAAACGCGCCCTTTTTTTAAACCTTCATTCTATCAACGTTACCAGTTCCTTACAAGACAGATGGAAGCTAATGATGACGCAAACCCTAATCTACCGTACCGTCCTTTGGAACACTACACATGAAACACGTTGATAACACGACACTCCAATCCATGTCACTTGTCACTGTCACCTCATATCACTAAACACAAAGGGAATACCGACCAATTTCAACCAATCCATTGCCGCCTTCCGCTATGTGCGAACGAACGATCTAAGTCCTTTAAACAGCAGAAGTCGAAGCAGCACTGCACTTGAAGCTCTTATGATAATTATTACGATGCGCGTGTTCATTTATAACATTCATTTTCATGCTTCAGAGGACACGGAGTGCAGTTTGTGCAAATGCATCGGCCGCGGCTGCGGCGCGGACACTTCGCTTACTGTCTTCGAGATTTATGGGGTACGATGATATTCATCAAACAGTTTAAATTGAATGACAAACACAAACTTCTGTATGCTTTTTGGAACTAACTTCTAACCTTTATCATCATCGTCATCCTGCTCATTTCCCAATTGTATTTGGGGTCGGCACAATGTCTTTCTCTTCCATTCTTCCCTATCCGCCGTCATCTCTAACTTACACTCTTATCTTTCATAACATCTCTCATACAATTTGTCCATCTTTTCTTTGGTTGTCCCCGTTCCCGCTGTCCATTCATGACCATCAACACCTCTACTCAGTTGTTTAAGAGTTTACATTTTTGCTGTTCCAATCCGATTTGCTAAGGCTTTATTAGGGTTTCATGCCTTGAGAAAAGGCAAAGTCAATGCACATTGAGGAAAAAATTACAAATTCAAATAATATACCTAATATTATAACATACAACCCACCTGGAGCATCATTAACACTGAGACTGGTAGAAACAAATTCCGCGACTACAAATACGAATTAATTATTAATCAATGAAAATAAAATCACATCAGATAAAGAGGTAGCAAAGGCATTTAAATTTTTTTTCCAAAATATACCTGTTACATTGACAAGTTCAATCGCATCATCTCCGATAGTAGAGCGACTGGTGTAGGTGCTAGGCTTCTTAAACACATCTTCGAGGCTTGTGAGGCATCACAGAATGTTATAGGCGTAATTTGTGATTTATCTAAAGCGTTTGACTGCGTTGAGCACAAAACTTTACTACTTAAACTTCACCACTATGGCACCGAGAACACATCATTTTCACTTCAAGGGTAGAATCCAATATGTTAGTATAAATGATGCCAAATCTTGGGGATCTCCGATCAATTCTAGGTTATTTTCTTTTTCTATTTTACATTAACGATTTGCTTTATTATATTAGTAACTTTGCGTATATTTGTTTATTTATTTATTTAATCTTTATTGACCACAATACAGGATTAAGTTACAAATGGCAAGTTTAATGATATTGTGTTGTTTGCTGATGATACATCACTAATATTTAAGACTAATAGAAATAAAACAAATTTTGACGATGTAAACAACGCTCTTTCTTGTGTATCACAATTTAATGCTAATAACATTCTATTAAAGATAAAACAGTTAAAAAAGATAAAAAAGATAAGACAGTTTACAGATGTAAAGGCTGTTAGACTTGTTTATTTTGCATATTTTCATATTCTTATGGCCTATGGTATTTTGATGTGGGGTGAAACTGCTGATATTAATGCAATGTCAATGCTGCTGATTTGACGACCAGTGTGGCGCAATGGTTACCATGCCGGATCGCCGCGCCAAGGGTCCTGGGTTCGATTCCCAGCGAGGCAGAAATTTGAATGATGAGTTTGAATTTCTGTTCTCGGTCTGGGTGTGAATGTCCTTGTCTTGTGTGTTGTCCATGGCACCCACGACACAGGGAATTCTAGTGTGGGGCTATGAGTGTGAAGCGTTATTATTATTATTATTAATATTTGTGTTCCTGGAGTGGAGCTAGAGGCTGGAGCAGGCCACTGCTGGGCGTAGGACCGTCGAAGCGATCCGTCCAGTTTTAGGCCAATGGTTGGCGAGGAGTCACGGCTCCTTGACATTCCGTTTGACACAGATACTATCCGGGCATGGTTGCTTCGGAGGGTATCTGTGCCGAATGGTGGGCCGGGAGCCGTCTGCTATTTGCCACCACTGTGACGGATGCCAGGACGAGGACGCCCAGCACACCTTGGAGGACTGCCCAGCCTGGGTGGAAGACCGCGCACAATTACGTGCGGTCGTTGGGGACGACCTCTCGCTACCGACCGTGGTCAAATGCATGGTCGACAGTGAGACGTCGTGGACAGCGGTGCAGGCCTTTGCGGAGTGCGTCATGTTCCATGAAGAGGCGGCGGAGAGAGAGCGCGAGGCCTTTACAGACCTTGCCATCCACCGCCGGCGCGCACAGGGCGAAGAAGGCGGGCTTACGGCCTGCACCTCTTGGCCCCAAAACAACAGCCGGTCGGGTAACGGATACGGGAATTCGTCGTCCGGCGTAACGGCTCGGGTTGAAAGGCGCGCTCGACAGCGGCGCAGATATACCTAGTCTGGCCATAAATACTGTTACATAAAAACTTTTCTTTTTTTCAGCTTTTTAATTATTTTGAATTTGGAACACGTATATTATTTTAAAAACTTCTTTCGATTTCGCGCCATTTCACATACTTTTTCGTGTTCATTATCAAATTACAATATGGAATGGGATGTTAAAGAAAATAGGATTGCAGTGATCGCCTTGCACAAAGTGGGTATGGAGCCGTCGGTCATATTCCAGACACTTCAAAAGCTTGGTATCAGCCGTATGTTCGTATATCGTACAATCAACAGATACAACAACACTTCGTCTGTCGAAGACCAGAAAAGATAGGGGCGGCCGCGTGCTGTTAGAACTACAAAGGCTGTTAATGCTGTTAAAGCCAGAATTCGTCGAAACCCCATTAGGAAGCAAAAAATCTTATCGCGAGAAATGAAGATTCCCGCTAGGACTCTGTCGCATATTATAAAACAAGACCTGAAGCTCGCTTATCGTCGATATACAGGACATGCCCTAAATCAATCTTTACAATTAAAGAGAGTGGATCGATCAAAATGCCTTCTGTCGCGATACGCAGGTGAAAGGCACAGAAATAGCCTCTTTACCGATGAAAAAATTTTCACGATTGAATAACACTACAATAAGCAAAATGATAAAGTGTACGCTCACAGGTCTAAAGTGATCAAGTGGTCGGGAAGGTACAACGTGGTCATCATCCTGCGTCAGTGATGGTTTGGTGGGGCGTGTCTTATCAAGGAGTCACAAAACTGCATTTTTGTGAAAAAGGAGTGAAAACTTCAGTCAAAGTGTATCAAGATACAGTCTTGGATCATGTTCTGAAACCTCTCAGCAATACTCTTTTTAAAAATATACCGTGGACTTTCCAACAGGACTCTGCACCTGGTCACAAGGCACGAACTACCCAAGACTGGCTTGAAACCAATGTTCCGGACTTTATAAGAGCTGAAGACTGGCCCTCATCTAGCCCAGACCTCAACCCTTTAGACTTCAAATTATGGTCAGTTTTAGAGGACATGGCCTGTTCTAAACGACACGGCGACATTGAGTCTCTTAAAAAATCTTTGGAGCAAGCAGTGGCGAAATTTCCCTTGGAAACAGTGCGTAAATCCATAGATTCGTGGCCAAACAGATTAAAGGCCTGTATAAAAGCCAAAGGTGGCCATTTCGAATAGAATATTTTTTTATTTTTTGCTGAGACTTTAATAAATATGTAGGTATAAATTTTATTAATATTACATTACTTCATTTAAAAAAAAGCATTTTCATTTGTAACAGAACTTATGGCTGGACTAGTTAGTATGCCGCTCCAACCGCTCTAACCCTCTCGACAAGGAGAGAGGCTAGAGAGCGCGCCGTGCTGAGGCCGCCGTGGTAGCGGCCACCGCGCCCGGGCAGTGGAGCGAAAATAGCACACAGTCCCGGCATCAATGCGGTAGGCGTCGACACCGTGTGGTTTTGGTGGGTTCAGGTCCCACATACCTGTCTAGCTTCCCGTGGCTGGATGGACGAGACGAAGGTCTTTCCACACGTAAAAATAAAAGTTTACTAACCTAACTAATACTATTTTGTAATATGTACCTCTGTTTTATTTTTAAAGATGTGCTGAGGAGTTTCTTTACGGCATTTCTTCTCCTACACTACTCCAACTTCAGGTAACAAATTTACGAAAACAAGCACTTGCTTAGATTGAGAGTCTGAGTTTTCACTCCACCCCTATCCCAACTCTGAATATGTGTTTACTGCTTACTATTGCCATGTGATATTACTGCATAGTTCTAACTCTGTTAGCGATGGGTGTATGTAATACATACGTGTTATATAGTACTTAAACGTTTATCGTTTTTTGTTTCGCTACACGGTACATACGAGGGGTATTGCTTACTGTAGAATGTAGATAATATTCGGTGTAGTTCCGGCCGGATCTAATGAGTCGTAGCGTTCGTGGCGTAACAACTGAACATAATCCTTCACGTACTTAGGTTATAATTAGGCTTTTTATGGAAAGAAAGTAGCTTGTTGATCCTTTCCGTACTACAGATAGCGTTTAGCGTCGCGTCCAGTTGTTACATAGTTATCACTCGTTTGTCTAGGCCTTCGGGCGGAATAAGAATGATGGTAGGGTTGGCTCTTAAAATAAAATAAAAACTACACACTCACTGACCCACACTAGGATTCCCTGTGTCGTGGATACTATGGATAACACAAATACATGTTAACAAAACACACACCCAGACCGAGAACAGAAATTCAAACTCATCATTCGAATTTTTGCCTTGCTGGGAACTTGCTGGGACAAGGATTCTCCTTGTTACGGCTATCCGATATGGTAACCATTGCGTCACAGGGGTCGACAAATACCGTAAGAGAGTGAAATGGCACCAAGTAAGGGACTTGAAGACAAAGACCGTTCTTGTATAAGACAGGTGTTTAGTATGCAGCCTATCTAGTGTTGAGTTAATGTGATCCTTGGTCATCACCAACCAATCTCAAGTAGAATTATCGATTACGTCCTATTTGAGATTGGCTCTAAAATGTTAATAATTTTGTAACTGATTTCGATGCAGCTTTTATTCATGTATTGTTGATAGTAAGCTTGTAGTAACGTAAGTGTTATTATTTCAATTGGTTAACTAAGGCTGCGGGCACGAGATCTGCGAGGAGCGGCGCGATGGCGGTTGCGGCGCGGCGCGGCGCGGGGCGATTAGCAGCGGTGTCTTGCGGGGCACGAGAAAACGGTCGTTCAATCGCGCCAAAGTAGTGTTGTGAAGAATGATAATAATATTATATTCTGTTTATTTATACTTTTATTGTTGAAGCGATGGCGTAAAGTAACTTTCGGAAAAAAGTGACGCTTGGTTTTCATACAAATGGAGGTACCTACATGTTTCATTTTGTGCCAAACATCGTTGTGAAAAACATGAGTTTACGTCGAAGAGAATTATTGGAGCCTAGTATCCTGATGAGAGCTGAATTATTATTACCAAGAAATGGTGTTCATCCAATAAATAAAGGAAGAAATAATTTAGGCTAATTTTCTACTCTTTATAATTAGTTATAAAGAGTAGAAAATTGTCATTCAAAAAATATTAAAACTATACGAGAATGAGTACATTTTGATTATATTTTGGAGAATATTTAGAGAATATTTATATGGTGCAAGTTTTTACTGTCCCATATAGCAGCTTTTGATGAAATACACGAAATAAGTTCTTCATTATAAAGGAGAATGCCCATAGCCAGTACTCTTAAAAAAATAATTGTGTCACAATGATTTTTGGATAAAAAATTTAATTAAAATATTTCAAGTATTGTATCCTATTTCCTGAAAAATCCTTATTGGGAATAATTTTCTGAAATTAATAAGTAACTTTACTTCCGTTTTACAAAAGAAAACCATTGGGCCATTTATGTTTAGATAAGGGCCAATCAGGAATCTTTAAAGATCCTTCGGGCCAATAGGTTGCATTGATTCGATTATAATTATGATACAACAGTTATGCCGGGTCCACACGCTTGGTGTTTGCCGCAAACACCAAACACAGCAAGCAACACCACAAACACCGATCACAATCACCCATTCAAACAGCGCATCCTCACATTTGGCGATTGGCGAACATGTCAGTCAAACAGACGAACATGGCGGACGACGAACTTGTTGCAGCGATTGCTTTTGGGTTGACCTTCTTTTACTTTATATTAAAAATCAAATAAAAAAGAGAACATCAAGGAAACGAAGACGTTGGTGGATGACCAAAATTATTTTTATTTACAATAATACTTATCCGCGTCCATGCGTCATTAACTTTATGCCTATTTTTGTGATTCACATGTTTAGGATTTCAAATACATGGCTCATTTATTATGCTTCTAAGAACGTTAGAATTGTATCTTCAGACCCATCAGTCATTGTTTTTTCTATTTTAGCACAAATACTATTCTCTCGTTTAGTAATGATTGTTACCAAGCGTTTGGACACAACGCAAACTGTTTGCCGAACATCCTTTGATTTGTGAAGGAAAACCGACAACGATGCCGATCACTGGCGAACACAAACACCAACAGGCAAACAGAAACAAACACCTATCCACATGTTCGTGTTTGTTGTTTGTTGTTTGCTGTTTGCCATTGTTTGCCAAGCGTATGGACCCGGCTTTATAGTTTATTATATCCATGACAACAAACTAAATGACGTAAGGGGACTGTCAAATGAATTAGAAAATTATTATAATCAGCCAGGAGTAATAGTGGTCTGTGATTATAATACATTACAAACTACATGGTGATTGGGGACTGTCAAATGAATTTGAAACTTAAAAGATCGACATTACATACGCAATCGACTTTAATACGCCTACATAGAGTCCATATTACTGTGAGTTTACTATAACCTAAATACAAATTAATTTTGTTTAAAATCTCTTATTTCCTAGTATTATCATTGACTAAAGTTAGTATGTGTAATTTATTAAGATAACATAATCAAATAAAGGTATTTTTATCAAGAGACAAAAATGTTAAAGTCAGTACATTTCTCCATACTGAATGGGCATTCTCCTTTCCATTACTTTAAAATTATAATTCAATACAATTATATGTACTATCAATCTAGTTTGTTCCCATCTCTTCCGCGCCGCCGCGCATCGCCCTGCATCGCCCGTACATCGCGCATCGCCCCGCTCGAAATCGCGGGTCTTGTGCCCGGTCCCATAGTACGCCATACTGTTGATTCCATCGCTTCAAATCGCCGCCGCCCCGCAACCGCCATCGCGCCGCCCGTCGCAAATCTCGTGCCCGCAGCTTAACAGTTATGTTCATTTGAAGACTTCCTAAGGCATAAGTTTCTGAAGCAAAGCGAGGGCGGTTAATAAAACTCAATACATCTCAAACAAAATTTTGGGTTACAGACTCTATTTGCATATACATATATTGTATATCATGTTTATCATCAGTTTTTCAGCTTTTATGTTTCAAGCAAGCAAGCTTCAGATCATGATCTGGACTAGGTCGTAGGATTATCTCGGGTAAAGCGGGCTGAGCTAGTAACAAAAAATTAATGGTAAAAAAACTTTTAAAAAACAAGCTGTAATATAACGTTGTATTAGTTTTCGTGTTCTCCTCAGCAAGTCCTTTCATTTGATACCCATACTGTGGTAGTGCAGAAAAAATAATTAGTCCGCCATATTGGAATTAGAATGACGTCACATAGCTAAGCATGCATTGTCATCCAAAAGCTTGTATACCAAATTTCAGCTCAATCGGTTAAAGATAACTGATATAAAATTCAGTTGCAAGATTCCACCTGGACACACATACATTGCAAGATAAATAAAAGCTACTAATAAGTAATTTGCTAGTGATTTGTCAACCCTATTGTCTCGCGATGCGGATGTTCACGCGTTCTCTCACGCGACGCTGTATCACTCGTCGGCTTATCACATTAATCTCACTTATACGCGAACCACTTAAAATGCATTAGATTTTATAATACTAGGTAACGGGTAGAACATTTTCGTGTAATAAACTACCGTGTGATTGATGATCTGTTGATGTAAAGTATCAGTTCAGCACAGTTCAAACACCTCTTTCCAATGAGAAGTTAGTGTCATTCCCTCTATCGCACTGCGATTTATTGTAGATTGAATAAATATGCTTTTTATTTAAGACTAGTGGATATTTAGCGTGTTCCACTACGTTAAAAAATGATACGATTGTGTTGACAGTCTGTAGCGCCATCTTCACTTGTTATCGTCAAATTATTGTATGCGAAAAGCGGAAAATGGACTTTAACATTAATTAATTATTATTATCACGTATACACGTTTTAATCTATACTAATATTATAAAGAGATAAGATTTGATTGTTTGTTTGCATTGAATAGACTCCGAACTGATTTAAAAAATTCTTTCACTGTTGGGAAGCTACACTATACCCGGGTGACATAGGCATATTATATATTTTTTTTACTATTTTTCCCGAAGCGAAACGAGGGCGATTTCCTAGTGAATAATATAATGAATGATTAGAGACAATTAAACAAACTTCTCGTATTGTATCTCTTTGCCTAAGCTTAGCTTATCCCTTGGCTACCCCTTAAAACATAGCTACATTGAGTAGCTAGATGAGACGCCTTCATACGAGAAGGTACCTTCCATTCTATCAGACCTGACTCACGACCTGCCAACCCATCTATCACACACCACACATTGTCATAGTACCAATATGTGCTCTCCCTAAAGCCACGAAACATTATCCGTACTAATTCGTACTAAGTGAAATGCATGTTTATAAATTCCAATCGATCAATATAATGAAAAATGTATAGTGACAGTGTAATGTGTACATTTCTTTAAGCTATACGGCCCGTGTCGGTTGCGTAACAGTGCACACGGTAATAACGGCAATACGGACTTCTTATTACGTCAATTATGTCGTTTACGACGCGTAGGGTGGACAGCCGCGATCGTTGATAACTCCTTAAAAGTCTGGCTCCACCGATCAACGCATAAGTGTTTGACAAACGAACCATAGATAATTAAATAAGTGACGCTACACACTCATAGCCCCACTCTAGGATTCTCTGTGTCGTGGGTGCCATGGGCAACCCACAAAGACAAGGTCACACTTTCAGAACGAGATCAGAAATTCAAACTCATCATTTAAATCTCCGCTTCTGAGAATCGAACCCAGGTAACCATTAAGCCACGCGGGTCATCAGATGCAAAGTTATCATTGCCCGTAAACGTTAGGAAATCGTAGAAAACAAATGCGTTGCTTCATTGTACGCCAGGAGCTTGCTCGCTTTATTCAGCACAAGCGATCGATATTTTTAAAACATTCCATACAAACTTTCGTCATGTTTTCCAGGGAAACTTGTAAATTTTCCAGGATGAAACGTTTTCTAAATAAACTATGATACACTATTTTCATCGAAATCCGTTCAAGAGTTTTGACGTGATGCCCGGACAGACAAATAGACAGACAGACAGACAATAATTCAAAAAAAATATTTTTGTGCTCTAACACGTTTATTTATTTATTTATTTATCTTTATTAGATACACCATTGACTTATCACTATGCATTGACACTATTGTAAGTAAATTGTTACGATTGATCCATCCAGTGTGATTTGTCATCTAAGGCGTATACAACTTTTATGACTATTAGCAGCTAACACAATATTAATTAATATCAAAACCAAGTAATTTTACATTCATAGGAGACTAAAAATTTGTATGGTACATAATAATTATGTTTTTAAAGCTAGACAAACTTACATAATCCAAATAGTTAACAAAATAAAGAAATTAAAACAATTTTAACTACATATTTTTTAATAAAGAGTTGGGCTAACTAAAGGTATTTGCAACATATGTCGATAAATTTTTTCACGTTATTGAAGTCCACTAATCGAAATTTTGAAAAAATATTCAATGTACAGAAAATTGGTCCTGTGAGTTTTATTATATATAGTACTAGTATTAGCTAAATGTCAAGTACCAAATCATCAAACTTGTAAATTGTAAAAAAAAAATAAGTAGTTAGTTACGATAATTCACATCTTTGACAATTTACTATTTTGACAATTCGGTATTTGAGATTTTGATAGTTTAACATTACGCGTATTTGACTTTTTGTGTATAATTCCCACGTTTGATTGTACGTCAGTATACGGGATTAGTGGGAGTATATTCTGTATATTACATGTACTGTTACAATATAATCAAAGTCGTTATACATCAGTGTGTTGTGTGGCATAACAACGAGATATACTCGTAATACGCACTCTTTCCATATTTTCAGCACAGTTGTGTAAACAACACTTTCTCCAGCGAGCAGCGTATTAACAATACGAATAATAACAATTTCCTTTTCCTACAATATTTTCTCTTTGAACTTCTATTTATAAAAATAGTAAATTTTCAATCGCTTATATCACTGTCTTTTAGCAATTATTTACAGTATCTATACAATATCAATACGTGAAGCAAAAACTTTGTACCTCTTGTACACTGTACGTATGCATTTGACACACACAGACATAATAAAGATAAAATTTCAGTGTGAAGTACTTTACCCTTTAGCACTTGCGGTCGAATTTTGACCGCAGAACGGATCCCTACTTTCTTATATGGCTTAGATTCTTATTTTATGTTACTAACCGACAAACGAGGTCACCAAAGGTATCATATGCGTTGTCGACTAAGAAAAAAGAAAGAAAGAAGTAGCTCTCAAGCCCCAAGAGTACGAGTCGTTATGTGACTGATCTAGCAATACGGTGCTCCGGCTTCATAGAAAAAATACTATAAGACTGACTTGCATATTATTCGTATGATATTATATCTTATCGTATGATACTAAAGTCACCCCAATTACGACAAAAAATTGAACATCATAGAAATAAGTAGATGGGTATTCTGACTCATAAATAATTTCAGTATCAATACATACATACCTTACTCGGATACAAATTACATAATATAGAATATCGCTTATAATAAACATAAATGTAAAGTAAATAGGACCGTATCGTCTGTGCTGTGAGCTCCGATAACTCCAAGCGAGCGACTTCAATAGGCTATCGATCGTAGCCGCTCATTATACACACAGATGGGAACCCATCATTATAACGTTACGAGGATGTAAGCATGGTAATTGTGATCAATTTTGGAGTCTTTTTATTACCCGTGCGACTGTTAAATTGTTATCTTTCTCCCTAGAGCCACGCTTCGTGAGTGCGCCAGCTAATAAAGGCGCGATGCACCCATCAAGAACGTTTCAAAGGATGCGTCAACGTATAATGTAAATAGTTGAACCGGGCTATTATTTTACAATCGTGTGGTTAATTATAGAAGAACTTTTTCACGTGATTACTGTTATTGTAGCGCCACGTGGTCTAAACATCGATCTGGTATTAACAGCCGGCTGACAACAACTAAATACTGCTTTTGTATCGTTGTCGGCGTATGATTGACACTTCCTTCAGTGCAATATTGTATAACATCTTGAAGCGTACCAATCAGAAATATCTGGTCTCATGCAGTCATGACTTATATTCTGAAATGAGACTTTCGTCCATCGGTTACTGGTAGGGATAGTCAATACTTTTTCCAGAAATGTCCCCTAGGCTTTAATTATCTATCTGGTAGGGATTATGAACTATTGAAATCCCCACAGGGCTTTTTTATTTACTTGATATGAATTTCAGGAAAAATTCGGTTGATCTCCACCAATGGGGACTTGTTTATGTTTATTTCGTAAATAATAATCCATAGTTCTTAATGTTTCTACCTTACTGAGCACACATGATTTGGATAGAAAGCAATAGTGACAAACATTTTCACGAAATTCGTGGAATAACCCCCACAAATATTCCTCACGCGTAATATTAAGTCAGTACTTATCATTATTATAACGTAAATATGTCACTCGCATGCCATGACATGATTTGGCTCAATGAGCATAAAATCAATTATTCATAAACACGTTACATTATATTCAAACGCCAATTTGTCAGAGCGACGTTAAGCTCAAGCCGTACGCAAAATTTCAAAGCGAATTTTAGGTTGAATTAATAAATCACTTTCTCGACGCCATTTCCCTGATCGCTCGCATTTTCATGAGTTTCACTGCTGGCGTAAGAGTAGGAAGCGAGTGTGCACGCAATGCCTTGACATCTAACTATCAGTCTTGTGTGTAGTGTTCACGTAGTTTATGAATGCCTAGTACTTTGAATAATAAATGATGCCAACGCGACGTTTTTTTTTATAATTTATAAGTCAATGCTGACAACAGTAATCCCACTTGACGATAAGAGGTTATGTAGTAATGGGTGATGAATGCTGAATATTAGCTGGACAGAGCATAGAACCAACGTCTCGATATTAAAAACGCAAGACTAAGCTTAAGCTACATATCTACCACCAGTCTGCGGAAAACACTCGAGTATTTCGGTCACATAGCAAGAAAAAATGCGGGCAGCATAGAACAGCTCATGCTCATTGGAAAATTCAAAGGAAAGATACCACACGGATGTAGTCCGAGACGAACGGACCAGTTGAAAGAAGCGCTTGACATCCCCATCTACAGTGCCCACACAGCGGAGAATATAGGAGCGGTTATATCAGACCGGAGCCACCATCCTCAGTAATGAGGAAATAACGCAAGGAGGAGGAAAAATTAAGGTTAAATAAAGATAAAGACAAAGTTAAAGTTAAAGTTTGTATGGAGGTGAGCGCGAAAAAAAAGGTCTGAAGACGCTCTGCAAGTATGATAATGGTCATTTTTTCGATATCTTTTCTTTCGCGCTCACCTCTATTAATTAAAAAACCTGATACCGAGTTGGCAACACTGTGAATAAGTGAATCAAGTGACAAGTCACTATCACTACGACATATAACAGACGAAACAAAATGTGAAATAAACGTCACTAATAAATATAACGGTTGTGTGATTTATTACGCGTGATGTAACAGTGACAATAATAAATAATTTCACGACATGATCGTGAAATAAAAGTAGCAATAATTCCCATCACTAATGGCCATACACGATCAAGTGTACTTGTCAAGTTTGCAGTTAGACATCCAGTTTGCATGGGATAGCTATAAGGCCAGATAGCTATACCGTGGCCAAGTTTACTGGGTGCCGCGTCGTTTTTAATTTCTCTTTCTTGGTTGGAAATCATCAACATCAGTCTTTGGTGTTGCTGATGTCCATGGTCTATAGCCACTTAACATCAAGTGGATAATTAGTAATTTTGCTGGCTATTTCCATGAACAAAAAACGGACTGTATGTATAACATACCTGTATGTATGTAGTATGCGATGTTGTCGTCATTAATCTATTTCGCAGCGCGTGCGTCCGTGTATCAATCGCTAATCGAGCCGGAACAGTGTTCTCATACATCACTTGCATTTTCAATACCATACCGCGATATAATTCACTTCTTCAAGGAATTCGAATGTATACATTCTCCAACCAATCGGCAAATGAATGAATCACCTGATGAGAAGTAGTCAACGATACGCTGACTGCAAAGATGTAAAACGGTCAATTAAGTATCAATGAATTATGGAATATTCTAGGCCTACTCAAGACGCGAAGTAGTTTTTATAACTAAGAGCGGTGATGGCCAAAAATTTTTGCGTTTCCGGCGAAGGAAGCTTACTTAAATAAACTTCATCGCGAGTGTGTTAATGAGGAGTTAATTAATAAGTCATTTCACTCACCTTGGTCCGCCTGTTGGATTTTCAGCTTTATATCTTTTACTTTAAGATTAATTATGTTTTATCAATGGGTTTTATCGACGGCTTGTGACAATTGATGTGTTAAAATTTCAGATATCTTCGGTTACGGTTGAGAGTTTGATGGGGGTTAGCTTATAACAATACATAATTTATGGACTTGATATTAATCAATAAGTACAGTGTTGAGAATGACGTGACTTTTGTTATTGTAAGGTCTAGTGTCCACAGCTCTTTATTTGATGATTGCATTCAAGCTATCTGGTAAACGTGACATGTCACTCCGTGGACAGATTTCATACTTTTACTTCGTAAGATGCAAGCAAGTTGCAAGCGAGCGACATGGTCTGACATGTGTATACGTGGACACAACACCTTAGTGTTAGATGATGTTAACATAATATGTCATCTTCAACAACTAGAAATCCCCACTGGAAAAGTGTGGTGGAATATGGGATCCAGGCTTCTTGAGAAGAGACCTCAGTAACAGCTGTTCACAAATGGAATAAAATAAAAAATAACAATTAGTAACCTAATTTGAAAGTTTTCAACTGCATCCCGAAATCAACCATGCCTGTCGCTATCCTGTAAGTATTAAAACGTAATTGGAATCCAATTGAACAAACATTCGACATCCTCAATTACATAATGATATATAAACCTGAAAAGTCACAGAATAAACAGATACAAAAACTAGAAAACCAGACGTATTACAAATTGCCCCATTTAACGTTGATAACAAAAAGTTGGTTTAAACGAAAATGCCGCGCGTTGAAACACACGAGGTAACGCTCTATCGATACAAAGTTCATTCACTGTCGTGCATTCCCAAACACTTAACGGTCCCGCCTATTACGAGGGCAATATTCAAACTACGTAACATAAAAAGGAAAAAAACTCTCGATAAGAGTGTACTAGAAGAGCATCAATCTACTGAAGCCCACCGCTGCACTCCCATTTTTTTATTCTTTCTGATTATTAGGCCACATTAAAATGTTGGCCAGTGGCTGCCAAACTTGGGATTTGGCTCCATATTCGACTAGCACCTATTATTTTTACGTATAATATTAATTAAAGTAAATACTATTATTAGGGGGTATTTGGAAAACTATTCAAATTCACGTCACGTTTATTTTTCTATGACCATTTTTTTATCCTTAGCAGTTTAAAAAAGAAGCACCCAGTTGGAATAAAGTTCCTTTCACTATTATATGAAATAAGTGTGAAATATATATTTTTCAGTATTTAAGTAAATAAAAAGTGGTGAAGTGCGAGTGTGTCTTCCACACGAAGGTTTCCGTACCACCGTGCACTGTGCAACATCTACAACGAATACTTGCTAATTGTATGGTAAAACTATTTATTTTATAACTTTATTTCTAATTTTAGGATAAATTTCCGAAAGCTGATAACGAAGTTTCTTCAAAGGTACCAACAATCCTTTGTACGGATGTCTTGCAATATTAAAACGAAGCTCAAAATTCGGTTTTCAGCTTTGAACGTAAACCCTAATTTCATTATTTGTTGATGTAAGTAGTAAGCAATACATGTTTAATAAAAAATAAGACGAATATCATTACAGAAAAGCAATTTATTGTACAAAGATTATCTTTGATTTCATCTGTAACTATTGTTATATTAAAATTAAATACGTCATTTTATCGTAAGAAAAAACCTTTGAGCAATAAAAAAGCCTCGTCTTAAAAGAACAACGTGTAATTTTTGACCATTCATTCATTAATTTATTTAATAATAATAATAATCTTTATTTCACAAATCATAGGTGACATAGGTGTCATTTTACATGGTAAGTAGACTTAAGAATTATGCGGCGGATATTACTAGTTAGTTAGGCGGATATATTTACTTGCTTTAAATATTGTATAGTTCAAGTTGGTATACATAAATTACATGTTTGTTACATTTAGCTACACATAATCATGCAAATATAAGTTATAAATGATAAAAAATAATTTAAAGATAATAAGTTATATGGTACAACGACATACTACACAAGTCACTTAAAGTAATTAAACCCTATTAAAAGATTTCTTATTTATGATTCCCCATATATTATTTGTTTGTATAATTCATACTGATTATACAATTACTTATTTACTTAAGTAACTTTCAACGCTACATGGACAAAAGTTGAGAACCACTGCACTTAAGAAGAGGACCCTTTAAGATTTATTATATACAAGTAAGGAGAGGAATAGAAAGCCGGCTTATCTTATTTTTTGTGTTACGGTAAATCGGACCCTCAAACGTTTCCTCGGGCAGTCCACCGGTTAACTAGTGTCGCCATGAGAACCGGTGTTAATAGGACTTCCGATAATCATTCTCTCTCTACGATACTCAATTATTCGAATGTATTCGAATGTGTAATTGATATCCTGTTAAATTTACATTCGATAGTCAGGTTAGAATGTGAAAGTTAGAATGGACGTTCTTTACTCTTTCATACAAAAACTACTGAAGAGATTTTCATGAAATTTTGCACACGGGCAGATCATGGCCTGGAATTAGACATAGCATATTTATTATCATGGGCAGAGCACTAGTGTAGTAAGCTCAATAAAATCTCACAGATAAGTATAAAACTATGCAATTAGGTGGGTTGTAAAATTCTCCATTTAACTATTTTATAACAGACAGTTATTTAAAAGACTCCGCGTTGTCTTAAAATATAACAGTTGCAGTTGCTCTCATCGGGACTGAGTTCATTAATTTCTGAGCCGTGCCGTGGGAGTTGGTCGTGCTCAGGGCTACCCAGTGAGGAATCACGAGTTTGAATCGTGGCCGGAGTTGACATGACGGAGATAGAGAATATTTGGTTTCGGGTAAATGTGATTGTGAATTGATGAAAATTAATACTTTTCACCAACACAAGTGACTATGAACTTCATAGGGTCATGGCCGCGCTACTTAAAACGGAATTGTTCAGATGCTTAAAATACCTACACAAATTAAACCAAAAATGAAAAATTGTTTAAAGAACCACGAAAATAATATTAAAATTATTATTTTAAACTAATTATTATTTTAATTTTTTTAGAATGATGATAATATGGCCAACCTAGTAACAGTCGTTCGCTTCTGACTTTCCCGTGATTATTCTCACGACAACCCAATTATGTTATTACGGAAACAATATGTATTGTGGTGTATTTGCGAGCCTTCGACAGTGCGTCTACATTATTAATGCCTCGGCAATCATCGTAAACGATGGATACGAAAATTACTCAAAACACGGATATTGAGGACAATAGAAGAAGAATATTAATTTTCTTTATTTTATTAATCAGAATGCAAGGGTATGCGGTAGATTATTTATTTAAGTTATCTTTTGGCGCGTTTGGGAAAAAAATATGAGAGAAAAATTTTTACAATTCGCGTACATGCACAGCCAAAAAGCGATATGATGAAGTAAGCTGAAAACTAATTCCTTTTACAAACAAAAAGTTGTGGTGTACGGGATGAAGCCTTTAGCTATTTTTTTCTGTTACACCAAAGAAATGTAAGTTTTTACGTGTGTATACATAAGTACACACAGTGAGATGTTTAAAAAAGGTAAAACTTTTTAGCTGTATTGGGGCGGCTTCGAATACTAACCCCAATCCCATGCCGGATGGGTGTCGTAAGAGGCAACTATCTGGTCCGCTGGTGGTAGTGCCCTCCGAGGGATTATATTTTAAACATTGATTTTAATTGTTAATTAATACCATTATTACTATTATTATTTCCCCATCAGGTTCGCCTGGATAGCTACCAACCTTTAGCATGAGTCAGCCGCCAAACGACTCGTCGTGTTCCGGCTGGGGGCTTGAGAGCCAGTTGTTTCATTTTTTCTTCTCTCTTTTTTGGCTGGCAACACATCAGTGATGCCTTTGGTGTTGTTGATGTCCATGGACGACGACAGCCACTTATTATCAGGTGGATCGTGAATTCGTTTGCAGACTATTTCCATAAAAAATAACATTGCACACAATCGTTTTTTTTTCTAACTTACATTATAGCATTAACCCATTAATGGCCTACTACTGAGCACTGGGCCTAGAGATACGCCACCACGCTGCTCCTCAATTTCATAATAATACACAATATATTCTGTCTCTCTATAATGTACAATGTAGGTAGGTACATGAAACATTTCCTTAAATCTCTAGACATATTGTTATTTGAAGGGTCTCTTCCCAGCCATAAACAGACAGGTTTACGACAGGTTTGTCGATAAATTATCCCGATGATAGTGATTTAATGAGACAAGGATGAGATAAAATGTTACTCTTTTTAACTTATTATTCGACTATCTGACACCTGCAACTTCATCCGAGAAAGATTATTCTCATATTAACTTCTACCCCCATTGTACCTCTTTAGGGGATGAATGTTCAAAAAAAATTTGTTAATACTTCCGCATATAATTTAACGAGGTCTACTTTTACGACGGGCTATATATGTATGTATATGTATAAACTTCATGTTTCTAGGTCTATTGGTTCGGACTTAAGTTGTTTGTCAGTCTGCAGTCATAACCGTTCAAGGAGTACAGTGTATTCCTTATTTGATATCTATATACAATCAAATCGGTAAATATTTGTTTGCTAAGCCGATAGTTATTATTCTACAGCATCAATAATACTGCATTTTTAATTTTAACTTTGTTAAAAAAGCGATAGATGGTCGCATCGTCTCGGAAAAACGAATGACAAAAATTGACATTATGGTGTGGTTATGACTTTCAATAACACAATGGTAAAGAATATTAAAACGGGAGCTAGAACGGTATTCTTGCTGTAGTATCAACGCTATCACGCCATCTATTTTCAGATAAGCACTGCAAGTAAAAGTGAACGTGAGTAAATCGCTTCGATTAGCGGTTGTCATTGCTTGCGAAGTATCTATGCAGTGCACATCCGTCCCTCTAGATGGTGCGAGATACTTCATTGATCTTTAATTTGAAGGTTACTTAAATTGTCTACTACAAAGTTTACTAAATGTTAGGATAATTAATGAAATATAATAAATAAAAGTCTGTGAGGATGGATGTATGCATGTTTATTGAAGCAAAAATTACTGAACGGATTTGGAATAACATATAGTTTATTGTTGTGCGGGAAAACGCAGGCAGGCCTGACGCACTCCGCATTTTAGCTAAACTATGAGCACATGCCGCTTTCGACGTGCCGGGCTAATTCAAATTTAGCGTCAGGGTTGCTGATCATAATAATATATTAGCATATGTTTTTATTAGCTGAACTATCAACTGAAAATAATAAAAAGGAGACTAAATGGGGCATAAATATATATAACATCATCGACCAAGAGCTGAATTAAACCAAGAGCGCAAGCTATTTTTTCAAATTCTCGGCGCTAGTAATGGTTGACACTAATCGATAGATACACGGATACCTACTTAAACACCTAAAACAGATAATATTTGTTCCATAGACAAGGTAAGTACACACTTACACTATGCCGTATGGATATGCTTCTTAGGTTAAAGAACCTATGCAGACAAATACATACTCGTATACTCGTACATTAATAAAACTCAAAGGGCAAATCTGCACATTGAATATTTTTCAAAATTTCGATTATGAGCCCCTAATAGCGCGTTTTTTCCATCTGTCCGGGAGTTACATATTGTGTCTCCAACTTACACCACCAAATCTTATTTAAGTCAATGATGTACTTACTGGTTTTACAATCTCAAGTGAACAGTAAAAATATATTTAAAAACAGTTCCGTTACTCCTATTCTTTCAGGAGTAACATATTTTGTCTCCAACTTACATCATCAGATCCTAATTCGATCAATGATGTACTGGTTTTACAATGTCATCGTCAAAAATAATTTTAAAACAGTTTCGTTATTCCCTACTATTGAGGAGTTCCACTTTCTATCTCCAGAACCCATCATCAGATCATCATTGTTTTAAACTAAGACTAGCTTGACAAAATTTTCATCGTTATAAAAAAAATATATTAAAGTTGGTTCATAAAGAGATGGTCTATTTTCCAGGATAAAAAGTATCCTATCCGGTAAGATAGTCAAAATTGCTCCTTAGTAAAGAATCACTATAGAAATTCTGTACTCAGGAGCGATTTTAGTAACCGTTGATATTTAGTATTCATAGTTACGGATCCATATTTTTATAAAGTAATCACGTAATACGCGCTTGGCCCGTGTATTCGAGCTTATTAATACGTTATATCTTTTTGTAAATCATGGACTAGCAGTGTGCTTTTCATGAAAATCCGTTTTGAAGTGTTTGCGTGAGTGTAACTAACAAATAGATGTACATATACAAACTTTGTTATTTAATTAGAATTATATTATTAACAAGAAAAGAAGTATTAGTAAGAATATGATTTTGAACATTCTCACATTTCTCACCAGAATGGTGTCAAAATGCGGAGGTCCAGCCAAGTAGGAATGAGCCGTTATAGTTCGATAACAAATACCTCTTAATAAAGATACCATTATAAGTAAGAGTGCTTACTAAATATCTTTAAAAAATATATTTTTTACAATCCAAGTTCGGTGTCCAATATTATCCGTATAAAATGCTTCCCTACGGTACAGCTACGACAAATGACCATGGTCGAGCGTCCTCTAGCCGGCTTAAGCTAATTAATTATAATCGTTAAAGGGAATGGGATATCATAACTCCATACAAACTGCTTGGGATCATTTGGGACGCGTGAGGGGGTCCCAGGGACAGCCACCCACCTGGCATAATATATTACGTCCTTAGGACTTTTTGAGGTGTGGTCATACTCTTCAATGTTGACTTAGTAAATCTCATCAAAAACAGTGTTAAATTTCACTGTTTTGTTATTAGTTGAAGAAAAGCAGTTCCTCGAAGGGGTGATAAAAAAGATTTTCGTTTATAAAATAATGCCGGTAGCCAAATGTAGAAGTCAGTTTTATGTACATTTTATTTGCCTTTTTAAGAGTTTATTAAAGTTTGACGTCTTCACATTTTAACTGACGCCCTAATTTAAATATCGAGTCATATAAACAAAATTGTGTTATTTATAATCGCCAAACAAGAATAATGCATCAATTAGTTATGCCTTCGTTCCGCCGAAGTAAAGTGCAGCGATCTTTTATAGGGCTTGGTACATTTTTATTCTCAAAGGAGAATGCCCACGGACAGTATCGCTAAATCTAAGTTGTGTCACTACTTCATGAAATCAGTAATTCCTATTATTAATTAAAACATTTTTTGTAAATATTACGAAATAACAAATTCTCCGTAAAAAAAACTGACCAAAATAAAAGTCGTCATCTTGATCATTTATTTAGTCGCCATCATTGCCAACTGCTATTACAAAAATATGATTATTGATGGATCAAGGAATCGATAAGAATTTAAAAGAAATCGAAATCCAAATTGAACGAATCGATTCTCTATTAAATCAAGTATTAACACGTTAGCTGCGGCACCAATTTTTGCATACTTTCCGTTCCTGCGGCACGAGGTATAATCGGCCCGTACCGTGACCAGACGTTAGGGCGACACGCGGTCTATTAGACCCCACCTCCTTTTACAGACTAAAATCCATTTTCTGGCGCGAAATCAAAGATAAATGAGAATTTTGGTCCTTATTGATATAGACAGTGAATTGATGAACCCTAATCCACCGTCGCCCCGGGATCTGATGGCTAGTTTAGGAATTATTAGCAAAACAAAATATGGGATCTTATACACCTCGTAACGCACTGAAATAGGGCAAATTTTCGCTGCGATTAGTGATGGGAAAAATAATATCGACGTTTTTAAACTGTCTTAACTACGCAACGACTTGACCGATTTTGATCAATTATATCTCATTAGATCGTTTTAAGGGCAAAACCTGGCAAAACAACACAAAGCTATCAAAGGATACATTTTTTTTAAATAATCTAAATTGTGCTTGAAGGCGCCATAAAGAAAAAAAAACCGGCCAAGTGCGAGTCGGACTCGCGCACGAAGCGTTCCATTCTATACCATTAAGAGGCACCTATTACAGACTTATTATTGGAAAATAATGGATTACGGTTTATGCATAAGGTTTATCTTTCTATTTGTATATGAAAATCTTAATGCGGTTCACAGAATAGAAAAAAAAGGCAACCAGAAGTAGAAAAGAAACTGTCCTATTTATTCTGCCTCGGGCTTTAAAAATACAATTATTAGAACTTGAATTAACATTTTGGGTTTTTTAAAATTAACTTCTTCCGACATCGTTTAGACATGTTCGGCGCTGTAAAAGGACGTGCTCTCCAATCGACGTGATGCACAACACTGGTCGCGGGAAGCTCGCGTTGAGTGCGGTACGAGGTCAGGGGGGATATGGGACGTTTTAGCCTCGTTCCGCACTGCATTAAAATTATATTAATTCAGTGCGGCACGAGGCCTAAGACATCCGGTACCAAGGTAGGTACACCACCGAGTCCGGAACCATTAGTGATCTCAAATATATATTTATCTCTTTCCTACACTGGACCAAACCAAAGCTATGCCATTCGCACGACAGAGAAATTCACTTTTTTGCTTGCCGCACCACAGGGAAGTTGCATCAGGGGTGATTTAGGCCTCGCTTCGCACTTAACGTGTTAAAGGATCGTTTTTCGATTAATGACGACATTTTTAAACATGCCTTGTAAGAGACGTTTTTAAGTAACGCTATCTTTGATCTTTTGAATGCATTCATAAATATTTAGTTAATTCGTTCAAATTATCTACCAAGTATGAGCGATTATTTTGGCGTCAGAAAACAGCAAACAATTAAAAGAAACAAATACTGCAGCCAATTTAGGGTTGAAGTCGCTAGATTCTTAAAACAGTCCGATTTAAGAGAATTCATCGAAACGATATAGCGTTCAAGATCGATCTGTCGATCGATTAATCGATTCCAGATCAACATGCTTAATCGATTCTTCGATAAGTCAGTCTCGGTTTGACATTCCTAATCTACCTGACAAATAATTTATTGTGTGAAGTTTCCGACAGTTTGTTTTGAACTTTTGAATTCAATAAATATTATTTCGTGTTTGATTAGTTTTGTTCTTTCAATTTCCATTAAATAAAAGGCAAAGTGATAACAAGACAGAGACTCCATTAGTTAAGTTATTGTGTTAATACCTATGTGACCACCATAAGACGAGATCGTGAGATAAAAGACTCCATTTTAAGTTATCGTGTTTATTTCAAATAAAACTAATTAACTTATGGAAAATCCATCTCTTCGTTGCATTAATTGTTCCCTCCGACTGCGATATTTGCGCTGGCAGTCGTTGAGAGAACTTAATGATGAAACCTACAATACATTAGCGTCTTGGATTTCACCTACACCGGTAAGTAATAATGATGCGTACTCGTATTTATTATCTTTTCGCGGGATAAGGTGCTATTTAAACAGATTCTCTATCTACAGTTGTCTACAATTCTCAAGTCAAAAATTCTAATTTTAGTGGTTCTTCATTACCATATTGCTGTTGAATGCCGAGAATTATAAATATTTTTTATATGCAATTAAAAGTACTAAAATCATAGTAAAAATTAAGCTCAATTACATTATGGCACAAAAGATTTGATAGCGATACTGAGTTCCATAGTCACTTGGGCAATACGTGACTTGCCAATAGAATCTTTCAAAAAACGTGTAAAAATACAATTGTTAGGTAAGGGATATTATGGTGTAGACGAGTATTTAAATGACAAAGACGCATGGAAATTACCAGCTCTGTAACCAGTTCAACTCAGATTAGTAAATATTTTTGTACTATTTTCTTTTTTGTAATATTTTTTTAATATTTTTGTGCTGAAGAGTTTCTTTACGGATTTTTTTCTCCTCCATGACAAAGCACCTTTTCGAAAAGCTAAAAAAATGATGACCTGCATAGGTGTATATCAGTGATACCTATAAGAATAAAATATTTCGACTTTGACTTTGACATGGACTTTAGGTACACCAGACACATCACTGACGCGTTGCCAGCTAAGAAAGAGAGAAGAAAAAGAAAGAACAAACTGGTTCTCAAGCCCCCAGCCAGAGCAAGACGAGTCATTTGGCGGCAGATTCAAGGAATATTAGAAGACCTAGATCCAATGACCCACGGCCTGTTCACTAATGGGTCAGTGCTAACAGCTCATTGCACCCAGATCACTCAGTGACCCGCTCGGAAACACAACTGTAGAGCCTCCGTGAAAGTGTTGTTACGTAACGCAACGCAACGCGTTTTGTTTTCGTTTCGATGCCGTGTCCGGCTAGATGCTTCCTCATTAGTCAACTACCGATAGGAGTTGTAATAAATACTGTTTGTAAAGAAAAAAAATATGTTGTTATTATTTTTTAAGAATTAAATGCTTACCAATGTTTTGTAATTTTTAATCGTCTATGATTTACGAGTATTATAAGTATTATTACTTAACGTCTCGTTTTGGTACACATAAATTAGTAACTTATTAAAATACATATTTATTAAAACTCCAAATACATCGAATAAAATATTGAAAATATTTTGTTTCAGGGCATCTCCCCTACAGGTAACGTGAGGATCAATTTTTTTTTCGTTGCGTACCTCATAGTGTGTCATTGACTATGACCATTCTTCCAAATCCCTAAGGATTTGCGATATATTTAGTTATATTTTCTTCAAAGTGCTAAGTTTGGTTAGAGTCAAGTTTTCAAAAAGTAGTAGGCTTTATGATGAATTTACAATGAAAACTATCACGGGTATGTTAGCATAAGTAGTTAGTGAGTAATCTATACTAATATTATAAAGAGGAAAGATTTGATTGTTTGTATTGAATAGGCTCCGTAACGGTAGTTACCGAACCGATTTGAAAAATTCTTTCACTGTTGGGAAGCCGAAGTGAAGCGAGGGCGATTTCCTAGTAGTCGATAAAATTAGAAATTCGGAACCCTACATTGCACGTGGCCTGACATGCACTTGCCCAGTTTTTTTTATTGCAGTTAAGAGGTTTCATTTCATTTCATTTTCTTTCTCTATCTTCTTTCTTGGCCCGCAACGAGTCGGTGATGTCTTTGGTATTATTTATGTCCATGGGCGACGATGGCCACTTACAATTAGGTGGATTAAAATACCCACCTATTAAATCATATTCAGCTATACAAGCAAACGCTGCAGACACAATCGTAAACGTAAATTGGAAATTTCAAACGTGAAATCTTCGTGTAATGAGTGAATAATCTTACTTATGGTATTATAAATATGTAAGTCTGTGAAGATGTTTGGCTTTTCATCATGCGCTTAACATTGTAAAATGAAACTTGGCTCACAGATAGTCCATGTTCAGGACTCAGATAAATAAAAAAGGTAAGTGTACATAAAGCATTTCTAACAAAAGAATATAACCAATGTAGAAAGTGATCATGTGTGCATAAATGAAGTGTTGCATAGTTTCAGTTAAATCCCCTAAAATAATAGGAATAGTTTAGTTAGACTTATTAATCGATGCTGTATTGTTTTTTTGCCACATAGCTGCACTGGACGACATTTTTTCGTGTAAGCAGGCTTGGCGCACTCCGAACTTTTGGTATGATGTTATAAATACGTGCCGCATTCGACGTGTCGGGCCATATTCAGAATGGCTGTCACGCGTCGCCGCGCCGCGGGCCGTGTCATAAATTCGTAACCTATCACACATGTCATCACAAAAATCCCTGACGTTGTCAGAGAGGATAATATGATTAGAAAGAGAGACAACGTCTAGATGTCAACGTCTGTTGATTAGCGCTGTGCGACCTGTATTACACTTTATTGTGTTGGAGCAAGAGTCGCTATTTATTTAAATGATATCGCGGAGAGACTCTTCTGTACTAATAGGTACTATTATGTATTCTGTGGTGTAATTTACAGCCAGTGTAGTTTTATATATGTTGTATATGTGTGTGTAAATACACTAAAATAGCGTAGTTTTTGTGGCTTCACTCAAGTTTAAGGCGGTGTGTTATCTACCTATTTTATTTATCTGAATGTGTATTGTATGTATGTTCCCCTGGCATGATTGGGACGTTTATATGTTTGTGATTTAGCGAAGCTGTGGGCGAAAACTGGTATGTAAATAAATAATGCTGATTGGTTGATTGTGTTAGACCGTCAAACACTAATGGTCATCAAGTAAATTGTTGGAATCGCAACACCGTATACTTTCAGTATTATTTATTATGACAGCTTACTTTCTAAGTTTCATACCGGAAGGTATGAAATACTTACTTTTAGACACTATTTCCATTATACCTTTATATGTACCTTCCTATTACATATATCTGTTCAATGCATATGGGGAATACATAATTAGGAAAACTATGGAAGGCTGGGAAGGAGGAGTGAGCGTGGGTGGAGTGAAGATCACTAACCTACGGTACGCGGGTGATACTACTCTTATAGCCGCCTCAGAGTCCGAAATGGCACGTCTTTTGCACCGGATGGAACTCATAAGTGGCGAGTTGGGCTTGAAGATTAATAAGGAGAAAACCAAAATGATGGTGGTCAACTGAAAAAATAAACTGGAGCTCACTGGGACTTTAGACCTTGAAATAGTGAATCAATTTATGTACCTGGGCTCCAGTATCTCTAACACCGGCTCGTGTGATTCTGAGATCCGACGCAGAATTGGAATGGCCAAAAGCGCCATGGGCCAACTGAAGGGAATATGGAAGGATAGAAACATCAGAAATCGGTACCAAAATAAAACTTGTCCAAACATTGGTATTCTCCATATTCCTTCACGGGGCAAAAACATGGACGCTTAGAGCAAACGACCGCAAACGTATCGACGCCTTCGAGATGTGGTGCTGGAGAAGAATGTTGCGCATCCCCTGGACAGCTAGAAGAACTAATGTGTCCATACTCGAAGAACTCAAGATCGCCAACAGGCTTTCAACCATCTGCCTTCAACGAGTACTCGTGTATTTCGGCCATATCGCCCGGAAAAACGGTGACAATCTTGAAAAGTTGGTCATCACCGGCAAAGTCCAGGGGACCAGACCGCGAGGTCGCAGTCCAATGCGCTGGTCGGACCAAATCCGCACCACTCTCGACAGCAGGATGCACGAGGCCATAAACGCTGCAAAAAACCGGAACCGCTGGCGCCAGATAGTCCGGAATAAAGTGATCCTTGGAGGGGGTCACGACCCTCAGCAATGAGGATATCGACGCAAGGAGGAGGAGGATCACATATATCTTCTAAGGATATCTACATTTCTGGTATTAATGTTCTTAACCATAATTTGATAATTTGTACTAGATATGTTAATGTTTAAGTAATATTTAACAAGTGTATTTATAGTCAGCTTAATAAAAAATTTCATCATAGATCAATACTTTGAAGACAATTTGTTATATCTAACCATGTATTTTACATATTGTATACGGCATTCTACCGAAATTAGGAATTTTCCATGCCCTTAAATTATCGCTAGTTGGTCACTGGACACACTGTATAGCTGGCAAATGGGACTCTCCATTCCTCTTACACTGGATACATCTCCATCTGTTGTAGTGTAGACTGTGTGGGAGCTCGCATATTACTTGATTTTATATGTGTTTTGCATTTATCTTCTAAATCTAATTATTTGGGTTGTATATCAGTTAAAAAAATGGTTGTCTGTAAAGTCGGTTTCACAGACGGTAGTTTAACGTGACAACGTCATGACAAAACATTGATGAAGTAGTGCTCGAATATAATATTATCTCTGGAAATTAACTTATAATTATAAACTTTTATCTTTACACTACATCGCCATCTAGAACTCCTGAACTAAACTATTTTTTCAGCAAGTTCCTTTTTGACTTAATTGTGTATATAGTTTTGTTCATAGATGACGCTTTCTCCATTGTTAGCTCGATCGCGTAACGCGACAGATGAGTCATGCTTTTACATGCGTGCGGCCGGCATCGTTTTATTAGACTTTATCACGTCAAAAAGGACAGCAGAAAGTAATAGTTCTCAAACTCTCAGCCGAAATACGATGAGTCGTTTGGCGGATTTACAAGGTGTTCACTACAATTCAGCCAGGTGGTTTCACGAAAAGATAATAATACCAGTCATTAATAATATAATACTGATAACATAATAATAATTCGACCATCTTATTATTATTCATACTTATTCGGAATAAGCAGGGGCCGGCTTCAGTTACTACTTGAAAATACGACAGCGTGGTCTATCGGCATGTGACTGAGTACAATATTCTAAGCCATCAAAATACGGCTATCTGGCAACTGAATTTTATAATAATAACACGCTATAGGTACGCAATATGATTCTTTCATATTAAAAAAAGTGTCACTAGAGTCGCAATGTCTATACGGATATTAACAAAACCGAAGGCGATGTGTTGTGTGTCGTGACAGTGAAAGAAAAGAGAAAAAGAAAAAGACTACTACTGTCTCTCATCACAATGCCAACAGAAAACTCTTTTACGTAGCAAAATGAGCACGTAAAAATTTCCATACCTAATGTCATTCCCACACATTTTTAATGTGGCGAATCGTGTGGTGGTAACAGAAAAGAGGTTTGTAGATTTGAGATTTAACTTCTAGAGACTCAGTGCCAAGACTATTAAGCAATGGACATGTATTCTTTCTAAATATAGCATGGGATATAGGCCGAACATAAGGAAGAAAGACATTACTCCTTAGCCTAGTATGCTGTGTAAATAAATTGTGAAAGAAGAGAAGGGTGCTTGATTGCAATAGAAAGGGATTTTTTTATTCTTTCCAACCGTATTATAATTGCAATGCAACTCGGAAATGGTTCTGTGAAGCAACGTAATGAAAACATTTTTGCGTAATTCTAAATAATGATTATGTGTAACATACGAGAAACTTGCTCATAGATTAATATTAGAGTCATATAAGGCAGCTTGAGTATTGGCCCCTGTTTACCTTTACTTTAGCCAAAGGTATTATTGGAGGAGTGGAAGCAATCTATCCAGATCTCTAGTTTGCAAAAAAATATGCGTGCGATGCGTACCGACAACGTAAGACTATCAGTTAAATGCGGCGAGTACGGGGCAAGTGGCGCGTACGGTGCTGATATATCTGCGTTCACCTTTAGACCTACTTCCTCTTTTTCGAAGAAGGACTGATTCTTATTGCTTTAATTCTGGTGAAAATGCATCATATGCGATATGCTAACGTTGTGATATACTCAGCTTTGGCTCTAGACGAAGGAACTCCTTAGCGGTCACTTTTTTACTTTAGTACTTACAAAACTTGTATTTAGTTGCAAAACTAACTTTTAACTTCAGGTTTAAACAATTTTTTTATGGTCATAGCCAGCAAACAAGATGGCGAACCACCTGATGGTTATGGCTATCGTCGTCCATGGACATCAGCAACACCAAAGTCGTCACTGATGCGTTGCCAGCCAAGAAAGATATAAGAAAAAGCAGAGAACTGGCTTTAAAGCTCCCAGCTGGAACACGACCACAACACGACGGATTGTTTGATGGCTGAGTCAATCAAGAGGGTGGGAGCTACTCAGGCGAAACTGACAGGGAAATAATAATATGAATAATGGTATTAATGAACTATTAAAATCAATATTACTAGTATAATCTCTTCGAGGGTCCACCACCAGCGGGTCAAATTTAGTCACAACTTACGACACGGTGTAACTTGTAACTTTAGTTTTTAAACTGTTAACTTGTATACAATTATAAATCTATGATGAGCAAAATAAACATGCCAAATACTTAAAAGCTATACCACCTGCATGTGTAGTGATGTCTGTCTGTATGCTCCATTGAACGACACTTAACAAGTCAAGTGCGAAGTAATAAAGGTGAAGGTGTTACTACTATCGTATTATTTGACCTTGTGAGAAAACTCTCTTTCAGGTTGATCGCACAAGTCTCGGATGGATGGACGGGTTGGATTTCGTATTAGCTGTCTCATGGTGCAGTAAACACCACGTCCTAATTGACTCTGTGGTTGAAATGAAACTTAGTAAAATAAAACAAATAAGTGTGGGCGACTGTTCTGAAATAGGACTAATGACTAATGTAATAGATCACATTTACTAAACCTTAGTCTTACCCTCCAAATCAGAGTCCCTAATGGTTACTTAAATCACTCATCAGTGATTTCTATGGTGATTCTTTACTAAGGAGCGATTAAAGTAACCGTTAATGACTCTGAGTTGGGGCGTTAGGTTTATACTGGTGACGATTAAAAATATCATTTGAATTTAATGAATCCATGCGGAGAGCAAACTGTGGATTGAAATGAATTAACACTGTGACCTACTGCAATTTTAGTTGAGTTCCATTTATAATCATATCAAATCAATAAATCGTCGGTAAAATCCCTGTCCTTATTATTTTCTATTATAATTAAATTGACGAAACCCCATACATAATTAGGCCCACTAATAATAATTATATACGGACAAAAATGAATACTATTATATCATACCCAAGTGTTATCTTTAACTACTATGTAAGGATTCATTAAAAAAAAACAAAAATTCATGAAAAATAAATAAAAAAAATGAATATTTTAGGATTTACAGTAAGCATTTACAGACATTTACAGATCAGCCAGAATCTAATTTGTGTATAAATCAGTGCAGTCTAAAATAAGTTCGTAATAACGTATGAAATTAAGAAAAATGGAACTGTCAAGATGGCGGATAGATTGATAGGATCGTGAATTAAAGTAAAAACTAAATAACGTTGAATTGATAAAATCAGGTGTTATCAGGCAATAAACGAATAGTATCCTTGTGCCTGTCGAATTGTGTGTTTTATTTAGTATCCTGGTAATCCAGACATATAACTACGCCCACAGAGAGAGATCCATGTTTATAGTACTAAAATGAAATGATCTTTGTTTGATACATGGTTTTTAGAAATGATCTGAACATACGAATGAATACCTCCACAGAGCCTTGTACTATATATACAAGCGTACTAATTAAAAAAAAAACAATATGTATTTCATTAAGCCTTTATGGTCAAATTAATAAGTTCATCGAAGAATAAAAGCCGGTGAATTTACCTACATTACTTTCATAACGTCCCATGACAAGTCTCAAATTATTGTTAATCACACTTGCATAACCAACTTTGTGTCTACCAACTAAACAATTGAGTACAATAGTAGGTACTGTTCTAGCTTGTCATTATTATTTATTACAAATTACAAGATCAATCCACAAGATATTCTGAATATACTTTGACTTATTAGTATATGTTCTTTGCTCTGCCAATACAGGGAATCGTATTACCGATGTGATTATATCTAGTGAAAAAATTAGCGCTTGCACGCTTTTGAAAACAACATAGCAATCGGTCCTAGAACTCTTAGATACATCAAAAGTATAATTTTATACTTCATAAGGTTTGAGTGAGGTGAGGTGTTCACACGTTATAACAATAATGTCTCGTTAATCTTACAGTACCAGGGTAACAGAGAATACAAAGACCTTTACGATATTTGAAAAGTGCCTGAATATTTTGTTTAAATCTAAATATCAGCTATTTTAAAATTTTGTCTCCAGTAAAGCTCCTATACAATTTTAGCCTTTTTTACTATTACTTTTTAAACCAGCCAAGTGCGTGTCAGGCCGGGCCAGGTTCCGTAGATCATCGACTATTACTAATTAACTACTTAAGCTACTCTAGCAGTCATAGTTTTTCTTTTAAATTCATCATATAAGCTACTGTTGTGTATAGCCATATTTCTAATTATTCTTTGTGACATATTTAGTCTTAATTATTATAATGATTATTTAATACGAACTGAATTCGGATCTTTTGTCACAATACGTGGGTAAAAATCACATTGAAGGAATTCACAACGTAAACTTATTAGGAACTTTCATGTAATTTCTAATGCAGCCAAAACTTTTCAGAATTCTTACAAAAAGTCTTCCAGAAAGTTGGAAGTTTTTCATTTGTGAACAAACTCTCATTTACAGAACTTATTTTCTGAATGGAATGTGCCTATAACATTACTACGAGTAATTCCTTCACTACCGAAAATAATTATTTCTTATTCGCATATAACTATCAAAAGTTATGGCTTGTAACACTGCCGACACCAGAAACTGTCACTTCATGGCAACTTCACAAATACAACGTTCTTCGAGTTACATCACAATAAAATCTTCATGGATTACCATGGTGGATATCCTGTAAAGAAAGTAAAACGTAAGGTTTATTAAGTATTTAGATTTATTATTTCTATCATCTATCCGCCCATCTTGATCTATACATCAAAACAAAGGAATTCTTACTCTACGCCTCCAGCATAAACTATATATTCGCTTCAACATCAGATTTTCAGATATTTGAATAGTTAAATGCATTAAAATGTCTTCAATTATCGACCTTTTACACGAGATTTCAGGTCTATTTTCCGTTGTAGCCTTTCAAATTAATAAAACTTTACTGTGAACTATTTAGAGTTGTTAGCAATGACGTTAAGGTTGATATTGCAGTACAAGTTTAATAGTTGTGGATTAGATCGAATCCACGGAGAGGCAGTGTCGCGAAACGGTACCACGTTGCGATATAAAAGGAAGTTTTGTTTAAATTTCTTTATCACACACCATCCGTCTGTACGCGATCGCCCACGCCTCGTCTTACGATCTCATGATGTCTGCGCGGTATCTGGTGAGTGGGACATTATTACACCTGCAATTACAAGCTTGCGTTTAGCACATTTACTTAATTAGAAGTCACAACATTTGAAGATGTCTTGTCCGTAACATAGGTTTACATTTGTTGACATAACGACACTGTCACAAATGACGAAAAACATATCTTCTTATCTTCATTAGGTCGCTAAAGTTATTTGTTTTAATGTTGTTAATTAGTTACAATACTAATTTGATTTTTAAAACAAGTCCACTTTCATGTAAAACAATATTGATGGCAATATTGATCGACTTACAAAACATTACTTTGAGCACTAATATAATATAAAAAGTTCTTTATAATAATATTTTCTACTAAGGTTTTGAATACAATGCTTTGAGACTTTTTGTTAACTCTTCTATATTTTTTTCGACCAGTAAGTAATCTTATCAAGTGAATGTCCCACAAAAATTCAAAAATGTCACACAGTGTTACAGCCTATTATCCCAAAGTTCTGTTACTGAATACTTAATACGATTCCAACAGAACTTATCATAATAGTAAAACAACGCCGTACTATTTGTGAGAAAGCTATAATATTGAAAATGATAGTAAAGATTGGGCGGCGACGAAAGAACCGCTGTACTGCCTTATCCGGATGTACTTGTTGTACAATGAAACTACAAAATAGTAAAAATAAAATGCTGGAGTGAGAGGCAAAACATTCGCATTGAATAATATGGACGTTTTTATCTTTTTGTCGAAAGTGAATCAGTTTTTGTTACACCACCGAACTGAGTCTCTGTCTATTCATGTCCATGCGGTCATTACACACAAAATGTCATTACATCATCATCATGCAGGGAAATGTAATGTGTGATAACTGGTAATAAAATTGTAACAATTGAATTGGAATGTTCTACTTAGCTTTCAACGCTATAATTGTGATTACTAACCTGCAAAGCGAACATCAGCGATACCATTTCAATGTTGCAGGCGTGTTGATTTATCTGCTTATAGCGACTTAATACAAATTCGTGTATGAAAAACATAATGAGATGCAGTTTGATTGGACCCATTTCAAATTGTGTCGATATTGTTGATATTTAACACTAGCTATTGCGTTATATCGACACAATTTTGTCCTTATAATTAACGAGATGCAATTTTCTTATGCAAATTTCATAATTTCCATCCTGTTCTTATTTAACCGAGTTAATCCCAGATACAAAAATTAGGTGGATTACATAAATAATTAATAACAAAAAAAAATAATACTTTACTTTATTTCTTTTTCTTCTCTCTTGACCGTCAACGCAGCAGTGATGCCTTTTGTATCGCTGATGTCCATGGACAACGATAACCAATTTACATCAGCTCAATTAAGATCATCAGCTCTTTTGTTGGCTATTTCCATAAAGACTACTACTCTTCTTTTTTCACTTTTCTTTGATTCATGTTAAAGTTGTGGAAAGTCTTAACTTGTTCTACAGTTTTTCTTCCTAGCAACTATTCTAACATATTATCTCCTCAATTCCAGTTGCTGCTATTGTGCCTGGCGGTGCTCTCGACTCTGACCCTCGCGGGGGGAGACGGGGGCCACAAGAAGGTGGTGATCCACGTGCCGGTGTTTGTGAAGCATCATCACCACAAGCATACCATCGTGAAACACGTCCATCATAAGGACGGTGGCGGTGGTGACGACCACTACGAAGTCCTCGGGTATACGTACGGAGAACCCAAGGCTGCACCACACTTTGGAGGAGGTAAGAATGTGTCATTCTTCTAGCTTCTTTCTTTCCGGCAATATACTTAGCCCTCGATTCTTTCTTGGCCGACAATGTATCAGTGCCTTTAGTTTTGCTGGTGGCTAATAACGACGGTGGTCATCACCAGCAGGTGGTACCACCAGCTCGTCTAATAAAAGAGCAGCGTACCATAATGCTTAAATTACTTTTGGAAAGGATGTCAAACGTTAGAGGACCTCCCCTAGCAGTCTTTTCGGATTCCAGTTAATTTATAAGACCTGTACCAAATAATCGAGAATCTGATAATAAAGTCCGCCCAGTTCTTATAAAATTACTGCAATCTAGGGACAAAAACTATAGACAGTCACTAATCAATTGCTCATACTAAAAGTTCTCCTGGAAGTTTAGTAGTGAAAAAACATTGACAAATTGGAATTGCTATAGAAGTCACCAAGTCAGTAAAGTTTAAAGTTTCAGTTTACACATTAAAGTTTGTTTAAGCCTAGGCGTGCACTATGCGTGTTACGCCGCTGCGGCGAAACGGTGATGCGGTAAATTGTCGCAATTCATAACAATGCGTTTTTTCGTCGCACAGTGCGCGCAACACGCGCAATACTACATAGCCACTAGAAAGCCGGCGGCGTTTCACCGTAGCGGCGATAAATGCACATGGATGTAGTTCGTCCTAGGCTAACTGCGCTAGGCTAACAAAAGATTAATTTATAATTGTAATTAGAACTACACTTAGTTCTAATTACAATTATTTTCTAATATCACCATATTAGAAAATAATTAGAATAGAACTGTCAGCAGACTTGCTGATCGAGATCTAGTTGCCTGAATCTGCCGTACCTTGATTATTCTATGTTCGGAACATGTATAATTATGTCACCGTAGAATTGTGAACACTTATCTGTCTAATATCTGTCTCTTTAAATTATAAACTGTTGATTATCGGCTGCTTTAACATAGACCGTGAATTCGCACAACTGTTGCAACAGTTCACAATCTAACGCTATCGTATTCGGTAGTTTAGAAATGGTGAACTTTTGTCATTGCATGTAATGGAAGTTATAAAACTTAATAAATAACAATTAAGAAGTTACACTAAACAAAATTAAAAATTATTCAAGTGAATAAGAAAATATTATATACACGTACATCATAAAAAGTTATGATGTACGTGTATATAATATTTTTTATTACAAAGGTAATGTAAACGAAAATCTAGAATATATCGCGTAATACTGGATAGATGCGCACGAGCTTAATGACATTCCACGTTACGAGTCAAATCGCAATACGTGAATATGATAGTTTCCGGAGCGCCGCGTGTGTAATTTCCCTACTACATCAGGCATCCAATCTAATTTCCTCGCACAAACGAACCGGGGAAAATGTTTGTGTCGATGGCTGCGCGATAAATGTACCATGGAGTTATACGTACTGGGATATTGCTGCATTAACTTGCCTATGATTACTCCATGCTGCTTTTATTTAGTTCTGATGTTCGGGCCAGTGGCCATTTAATGCCGTTAGAAATACACAGCGCAACTATTGCCAATTTTTTACCAAAAATTTACCAAAGAAAAAATAATTATGACTGTCCTCCAAGGGTTGATGGATGGATGGGTAGAGCGTTGCCTCAGAGATGGCAAGGTGGCAAGCCACATAGTGGCATACATCTAATTGATCTAATATCCAACACTGGATGCCTAATGCATTTAAAATTTTTGACTTTCTTCTCCTATATTTTAATAAAAGGCAGTGAGAAAATGTATAGATGAGAAGACATTTTACATTTTTAAGATTTTTGTACCATAATTTATGTTTACAGTGACATAAATAAAACTAAGTGAGTAGGTAGAACACTGTTAAAAATAAGTGGTAAACAGGGAGTTCAGTGGAAACCAAATCATAGCAAGTCAAAATTTTGGGGACTATTTTAGCTCTGCTCTAGATCAGTTGGTACTTTCCACCTCTTTCCCTATCTGGACCCCTTCTAAAGTCTAAAAACGAAATGAGTGCTCTGTAGATTGGATACTAAGGGCCGCATAAACGATGAATATTTTTATAGCCTGAAGGGCTGACGTAAAAGCAGACGGGTCACTATCGCCTAGATATGAGTAATACCAGAGGAATCACCAAGGACAGTTCTTAATTTATACTTCTTTTGAATAAACCTATGTTATAGCGCATAATACCGACACAGTATACCTAAATGTTAAATATATTACCTAATTATTATTACAGGTCACGGTTGGCACGCAGCCGAGGAAGACCACGGAGGGTACGGAGAGTCTCCGGTCAGCTTCGAGGGCGGTGACCACGGGAGCTATGGCCTGTCTGGAGCTGGCGATGAGCACGGGTCATACTAAGAAACCGTACTATACCAAATACCTGTGAACTGTAGCAATCATCCCAATCTTGTAAAGTAATCAGCAAGTATGTAGAAGTGGTTAGAAATCGATCGGTACTTGAAATCTTGACCAGTTATTTATACTACATTGATGATAGCTCATGGTTGGGACAGGATCTAAAGATCGTCATTATTTTCCGTAAAATAACATTTTTCCAGACTATATGTATACAGTGTACAGTTAATTTGGTTCAGTAATGCCATACCAATATCTGCTGCTAAGCAGCAGTGACCTTTTATTGGTGTTTAGTTTGTTGAAAAAACCTAAACATTCTGACTTATAGGATATTAGGATATCTGACTTGAATTGCTATTTATAGGTTATAAATCGTCTAAAAAGATTTTTTTCAATTTTGTCAATTGAATTCGAATCATTGCCTACCGTAGCTATTGTTATTTAATAAAAAAACTGTATCAAGTTCTTGGTAGGTAATTACTATGAGTATTATTACTGTAATTAAGTACAAGTTTTCATGTAAAATAAATAAATTATGTGTGTAAGTGTGAATCAATGTGTGATAACTTTAGGCTGAGATGCTCCTCTGTACCTGAAGACTGTTGAAAACTGTTGCGAATAAAATAATTATGTAATACATAAGTGCAATTACTGTGAATACCACACGTCCTGTTATGTAATGTGTAACAAATATGGGTAGACATATTTAATATAGTGAAAGAGACTATCAAACTGAACATCTTTATCTATACCATCAATATCGAAAAAGCAAAAAATCTGCTGTTTCATACTAATCGTTGATTCCTACTCGATCCAATATGTATGGAACAGCAGATTTTTTTCTATTTTATTTCGCCGTTGGTTTTAAAAAGAGTTGTTCAGTTTGATAGTAAGATCTACCTCCTTGAGTATTACTACGCATTTCTCTGACACCTAGTTTATCATAGATATTCTAAAACTGTTACTGACTGATGTTAGTTTCAAATAATCACAAAAAGTTCAGAAAACCGTAAACAATGCAGATTTCACTGATGTATTTGTTGATGTATTTATTAAGTATTATTTTATTTGAATCGTTTCACAAACAGTGTAAATTTCAATAATTCCCTCTATACAGGTTATATTCAATATGTTTTCCGATGCGAACGTATATTAACAAATCTTTGTCACGATAAATTACCTCGTTGACAGTTACTCAGAAAATGATAGGATCTTCACGGCTTAAAATGATAGACACATTTTTTGTTGCTCGATAAAAACAAGATTTACCATCCTTATCGTGATTTAATAGCCGTTATAACTTCTTTTCTTTGAAATTACTTGAACTGTGACTGTGTACCGCTTGGACGGATTGCTCAGTGTTTTAAGCTATACTAAATCACTATGCTCGTTGTCATAAATCTACATGGTCCCTCGAGATCTGTAATCGTTATTTATATCGTGTTGAGAATATCCTTTGTTTCCTTTATTTCTAATATTCAGTGAAAGGTGTTGTATTTATAAACCGGATTTATTGGTTATTTATGTAACGTAACAATACATATTTTGTTCATTTCTACGTTAATACCTATAAGATATCCTTACTAATGTTATAAATGCGAAAGTGATTTGTTTGTTACGCCTTCATGCCTTAGCCACTAACCCGAACGGATTGTACATAGTTTTTATTACAACTGTGGGTATATTTTTCGTATTTTTGTAGCATTCCCATTTTTACCTACACCCGCCAGTCTGGTGCAAAAGAAATTTCGCATTCATATGCCCAATAAATGAGTTCATACAATACCCCAAGCAAGCAAAGCTTTGTGATGTATTTAAATTCATTGAAACAGTTTTAGTTTTCATATAGGATGATCTTTACACATATCATTAATCTCTAATCTCTAAAATATCAAGGGCTAATAATGTCTATTAACAGAGTTACATAAGCACTATTAGCATACTACATTATAGGAATTTGTAACTAAATTTTAGCAGCCCTTTCTGAGTTGCGATACATATTAGGTATAATATTAGACATACAATTTTTACTCACTATACACTCACCGCTATCGGTAAAAGAGGTGTTTTCTGGTTGCAACTTTGTATGACATTGTTAGAATATGGTGATACTACGAGTATAGCATAATTACATATTATAAGTACCTCAGGTGTGTTATCAACATTGTATTTCGGTTTCAGCTGAAATTATTGTTATTAAATGGTTGTTGAATAATCGTGTTTATATTTCTACACATCTGTGTTTTATAGAACATAATTATAATAAGTTCTGTATATAAGATTAAAAAATCTTGGTTCAACGAAATATATCTCTAAACTGAGTGAAATCATAGATCCTCTCATAATTTCGCATAAATTGATGGCTAAATTTTTTGGATTAACTACTACCATTGGTGAATTATGAATGAGCGACCACTTACCATCAGCTGGCTCTCTTTACCTATCTATATTATATGTGGTAAAATATCTTTGATCTATATATCTTACATTATATAAAACATAAAAAAAATTGTACGGATGTCCTTTATAGACTCTGAAACCATCCTTTCGATATCCCTCAAAATGGTTTCATTTGAAAGGCAATATTCCGGCGGTAGTTGAGACTACTAAAAATGCATAAGGCACATCCGGTCCATTGATAAATCATAATCAATTTTCATGTGTACTAATAGTTGCGATGGCGATGATGGCTTTATCAAGGATCGATAGATACCTTTTCAAAAATGAATTAATCTCAAGCCACTACTGAAACTAACAAAGAATAATGCCAAAAAAATATTTTTTATTTTTGTTAGCGTCTTAAAACGTTAGTTATACCGAAGCAATTCAATTATTTTTTTACGTATTTTAAAATTAATACCTGTACCCGTATTACCCAGCGTAAAATAATTTTATTAATAAGTGATGAATTGGCTATAATAACAATGATGTCAGCAATGTCCATTTTCATTCGGGCACTCACTTCGATACATAGCTCGTATCAAGCAAGACTTCTGGCCAATATTACAGGCAGAATTTCGTTATAAATGTTGGTATTGTTCCGGTTTTCAATAAAAAAAAAAGAATAATATAATGGTAAAAATTACAGGCAGCCGTAAGTCTCCCCTACTCTATGACTCAATGGTTATAAGAATTCAATCTCAAAATACTTTGGTTCTGGGGTGTGTCTGCTGAAAATTCTTATATATCTAAGCTCAGAAATTAAAGCGGCGATTTTTAGATTTTTTTTTATTTTAAGACGCTAAAGTTGAAAATGAAATAAAACGATGTATGGCAGTTTGGCATTGTTCTTTATAACATTCAAAATGTACGCACAGATTTATTCATTTTAACAATCAGTAAAGTAAAATAAACAAATAAAAACAAAAGTTACATTATCGTAAGCTCAAGGTGGTGGGATTTGAACCCACAATCTTTGATATTAATATCAAGCCTTCCCCACCATTAGGCCACACAGCTTACTTACTAGGGTGCGAAATTACGGGGTTACGTGTTGCAGTGTAGCTTTGAACGAGTAACCTACATTCAAATATTGCTTGTATTTTGTAAATAGGATGTCGTCGAACTGATTGAATACTAGAATTTAGTGAGCATTATGACCACGTTTTGAGACAATCTACTAGACAACTTACGAGATAATGGTTTTAAGCTATTTCTTTTGTTGCGGTGTAGGTACGATTTTATAAAACCCTGGCCAAGTAAAGCTGTTTCTGTAAATGTGTACGTGGAATGACTTTAACGTGGTTCGTGGTAACGTGAGCCTGACGACCACATCAAATCATTTAAATTAATAATTAATAAAAAGAGATCAAACGACGTTGTTCTTAAATAAAACATATTTTTAAGTATTCAGAACAATATTATGATATTAGTGGCATGGATAACGGAGTTAAAACTAATCCTATATATAATCATCGTTTTAAAGATTCTTTATTTTAGTGTCTACTAGCTTTTGCCCGCGGTAAACATTATTTTTTTTTACAAATCTCACGGGAACCCTGAACTTTTCCGGGATAAAAAGTGTCCTATGTGTTATACCCAGGGTATAGGCTATCTCCATTCCAAATTTTTCATTCTATTTCTTGTATCCTGAGTCCTTGTCAAGGGTCTTTAGAATTGAGTTCAGAGAAAATAAACCAAACAAGTGCGAATTGAACTCGTGTGAAGAAGGTGCCGTACGTTGACTTTCCGAACGTTTTTGTTAAGAACATAGACTTTTTATAGTTTTCCTGTAATGTAATGTACTGTAATGTAATGTATAAGTAAAGAATTATTTTCTGTATTTTTTCAAAATTCTAGCCTCAGTAACTTCAGACATAAGAGGGGAATGGTAAGTTTTCGTCTTTCTTCTTCATAGGGTTCGCAGCAATTTTCGACTCCAAACTACCTACGAGTAATATACAGAAACAGGTACAAAAAGTAGAGGTTCTCTTGAGAGTGTCAAAATATACGGCATAAACGGCTTTATTTTTTAATTGCTTAGAAACTAGGTTTTTTCTTCTAGGAATCGCAGACCTATATTATGGATATTAATAATAACTTAATACCTCCACACCCTCCTAAGAACAAGCTCTTGATAAGACAAACGGACAACAAAATGATACTTTAAGGATTCCTATTTTTAAACCAGGAACGGGGGAGTGTTCCTAATGAAATTCAATGAAATAAATATGTATATTCGAGGTTTTAATTCATCGTTTTGATAAACATACATAATTCAATGACTTTTTTTATAACTAGCAGACAAAGAGCTGACGATACACCTAATCATAAGTGGCCAAACTAGCCCATTGCCAGTAACAAAAGGCAACACCGATGGCAATTGGCTCCCAAGCCCCCAGCTGTACAGCCATACAAGCCGAAAAGCCCAGCTTACTATCACTGCTGCTGCACTATCAAGTGTGTGCGTGTGTGTTCTGTGTCGTTGGCAAAGATCCTGAGATCCTGGGTTGTATGACACAACTGGGATTGCCTTGTTCTGAAGGCACGTCACTGTAGTAGCTATCCAGACAGGCTTCACAAAACATCTACATTATTACATTTTTTTACTCGTCTACAGGATATAGAAGATTGTTGGCCGGTTGAGATTCAGACAAGCATGACCTGATGTTACACTCAGGTTTGGCTTCTGAGTTCTGATGGAGAAACTCTTTAACGGCTATCACCATAAACACTAAAAGCATGTATCTAGTTTTTAACAATTATGGCATAAAAAGATAGAAGACCATAATGATATCCATATCACACGTTTACTACATATCGCAATGAATAACAAAACGGCATCATCATCGCCTGATACTATCTAGTCTCCTAGAAATATGCTAAAGAGTTCAATGTCCTATTACGTGCAGTGTAATTATGTTCACTGTCCTTAACCATCTCGTATCAGAAGCTCCTAGGACCTTCGTTTTGATCCCTAATTATTATAGTAACCAACATAAATGATGTATTGGCAACAAATAATAGCTTACGACAATACTCATCGTATCGTACAATGTGAACACGACGGTGGCGTAAAAACACAAAATTGCAGCAAATCGAATTCTCCGCAACGAAAGCAATTGTCGACGTTTAGAAAATCCCCCTGCAATTATGTTTTTGCTTATAATTTCTCCGTCAGTTATCCATTTCCAACTTGGTACTCGGCATGTGAATCACATTGTTATAATTAGTACCCGAAGAACAACACATATACGTCTTGTACGCCGGGTAAAAATATTGTTCGCTCTGTGTTTACAATGTAACTGGTAAACTTAGCACCCTAATGTGAGAACTATTTACATATAATGTTATTAAACCAACTTGGCGGAAATTTAAAGAATGTGCTCTGTTCCATATAAGGTATTGCCCAATAAAGTATCTTTTATTCCTTTACTAGGGACTTTACCGCCATTGGGCAAGGATATACGGATATGGGAGTATTCAATCTGAGTCATCACCATGCTGATTATAATTGTTGAAAATTGGACGTGAATATGGGTGTTTGATAGCAGACTAGTTGCTGGTATTAGCGGTGAAGAGAAAACTCGATACAGGAGATTAAATAAATTTTACGTAGGGCACAGTTTAAATACATCAAATTTTATATAATTCAGTGACAAGAAGAAAAATTTTGACAACTTTTCATACAATAAAAAATATTCTTATGGTGAACGCACATTTATAGGCATCGTCCGCGCTGTCAGCATCGCATTTGTATGAAATCATATGAGAGCCCATATGTCAATGCAATGCAACGTATTAGTGTTGGTTGCCAACAATGGGTTGGGTTTGTGTAGCAGATATTGGAGGTGGCTGGACAGCGTATACCCCTAGAAGATTCGAACTAGAAGCGACCTTCACACACGTGTTTAAAGGATGGAAATTGTTTTGTATCCAATTTTGTATATAAAATATATCGCGAGTGGGTTGCTTTAAAATTTGAGAATCTAGGTCAAGCAGTCCCCACATCTTATCACTGCCCGCTGGTCCTGCGAGTCGCATAAAGCTACCTTCGAATTTACTACTACTTTACATCATTGGACATTCATTCTTTCATCATTCATTGCATTCTTTACGGCATTGCACATATATTTATTTATTCATTATTTGATTGTTTTCACAAAACCCATGTTCTCTTCAATCTCTCACTCCTCAATCCTTAATCACTCTTATTTTGTAAGTTCATCAATTATGTTGGTTACTATAACAATAAAAAAAAATAACGCTTTACACTCATAGCCCCACACTAGGATTCCCTGTGTCGTGAGTACCATAGACAACACAAGGACACTGGCACCTGGACCGCGAATAAAAATTAACATTTGACTCTTTAGCATATAAGGAATGGTCGGATGCGCACACATTTTCTGGAAAGTATCTTCTAAGCCCTATAAATTATACCCATTTCCATTTCCATCAGTATTCGTATTACGTAGCATGAGTAGGTGGGAATGTTCCGTTTCCGCATTCAATACAATCAAATAGCATCGTTGCGCAACAGATAGTTTTGCTCGTTTTTCAGTTGTTATCATTTTCCTATCGAGTGCGAAACCGCAATCAGGCGCGTTTATTGTTTTCTTATGCAACACGAAATCTAGGGCGAATCGAATCGACTTTTTAGATGTTTTGGGGCGACACCGAATGAGATGAATTACTTTTATGGTGAGATTTTGTTTTGCGATACGGAACCAGAGAGTTTGTGTTACTTGATGGATGTTTTGAAACGGAAGAGGTCCAAATTCCAAACCAACTATCTAGATTGTGGACCCCTTTAGAATAGTGGATCTGGCAATGATGGGGTCTTCTGAATCTGGCCAGGATGCTGTTTCTGATAAGGATGCGTCCATATTTTTAACCACTAGCGGTCACCAATCCAACTACTGACCGTGCTTTACTGTGTCATCAATTCGAATCGATACAATCCGCTGGGTTCCGCCTCATCATTGGTAAATAAGCACAATATCATATCATGTAGGTACTATTCATATCATGTACTATTCATCATCATTTATCTCTACTATGTCAACTCCGTTACAGAACATAATATAGGAGCCCTTTCAGACGTGCTCAATTATTGTTGGAGGATATTAAACAAAATAGAGTGTATCCTACAGGGAAATAGGGGAAATGGGGAGGGTACTTATTTATGTAGCTGTAATGTGTTGTAGGTACTTCCTAATAACAAAACACCTATATGCCTAACATCTCATCTAAGGTTGCGTAATTCCGCATGCAGTGCTATAGTTTTATTACCTTTCATCGTATTACGTGGAAGCCGCCGGAAGACAAAGAGTTAATAAAAAAGATTTCTGTTTATTTTTGCCTCCGTGCATTTCCTAAGAATTTATAGTATTATTTTCCGGGTAACAATTTATTAAAATTGCCTCATAACTCTTTCTAAATCTATGTATATAATTATAACATTGACGTTAATATTTGATGTTAATGCAATAAAGATGTTTCCCTAAAGCACTGTATTATTACTTATTATATTATAGTTTAATTTTGAGTTATGTCCGAAATAATTTTCTAGAATAAGTCTACAATTTTTTTAAATGTTTATTGTTTCTTCAATATAAATTAAAGATAAATTCGGAGTTAAATGTAAAAACTAAGTAATATACAGTTAAGTTTTGCCGAAAAAATATCATTACGTACATCATCACCACCTATTTTAACATTGCATACATCAAATACCAATTTTATTCAATTATATACCAATTTTATCACATTTGTGTTTGACTGTTAGCAAATGGTTTAATGAATGAATAAATAAATACATAAATAAAATTCAGCGAGAGATATTGAAGAAAAGAAGTTTATATTTTATGATATTTTAATTCTAAGCCTTTTTCCGACTCTACTAAACCAGTGGTCGTGTCCTATTTATATTAATAATTTGACAGTCTCGTATATTATTATTATATAATTTTAAAATATTATTCCTAGGAACATCTAAAATTATAATGTTAAAAAATCACAATAAACACTTCTTTAAATTGATTATATTTACTAAGGTAAACATAAATAACAATAATCATATAAATATACGTCGTTAATGGTAACTGATATATCACTACACTTACTCGAGTGTTGCCGAGGATAGACTTTCCGATTTTATCACCGATTCTGCAATTAATAATTATAAAACCCATCGTTGTTTGCAGACGATCATTCTCAACAGATAAGTCCAACAATCGTGGGACTTGCATGATTCGATAACGATTACGAATAGCATAATTTATCTTTGGTCGAATCAGCAACGCGATTGCGAATGAACTATAGAATTATTGGCGTAAAAACTCCGTAAAATTAGTCGTCCAACTATCACTTATCCATTGTACTAATAAACTACAGTCTCCACGTCTCCAGTGTTAACGATCTGTTGGATTCCAGCCTCGCGAGTAAACGAAACTGGTGTGTCGTCATTGAGAGCATCATCTGTCGATATCAATGCTGTACCGGTTACCTCTCCGGAATACTGATTGCCAGGGTCATCAAACCCAGTTGATTCGGGATCTCGGTACTGGGAAGATGAAACGCTCGGGGAAATATCCTGGTTGGCTCCTAATGAAGAGAATGAGTCAGCGTGTCCAGTAGAAAAAGTTTCTCCAGTACCATACGACGTCGGCTGTGGAGCAGAACCAAAGGGGTATTGGCTCGCCTGGAAGGAGCTTTGCACTGGAAAGTCTGCGAGGATCTCGTTTTGAGTAGCATCGAGGCCAGCGTTATGAACGAAGCCAAATGTAGCCGGGTAGGTCTGAGGCAGGCTGTTGATCGAAGTGAAAGCATCGTCATCGGACTGTTCGCCTTCTTCGGTAACTTCGTATCCGTTCGAGCCTGTATTTCCTGGTAGGGCTCCTGGAAGGGAATCGAACACTTTAACTTGTTTCACTGTATGCTGAACGCCATAAACTTGGGGTATTTGAACTGCCGGAACTGATGGCGCGAATGATTTGTAATCATCTTCAAATGTAACGGGATTCGGATCGTAACTGATCGATGGAGCGTGATGCTTCGGGATGTGGCTCTGATGACCATGCCCGTATTTTCCGTGGTGTCCGTGATATCCGTGTCCATGACCTTGTCCGTGACCTGCCGTAGTGGTTTGCGTTTTGGTATGAGATTTCTTATGATGCTTGTGATAATGGTGCTCGAAAGGAACGTGTGGCTTGTGATGATGGTGGTGATGGTGATGATGATGCTTTTCTTTCGGCTTGTGGTGATGGTGATGAATCGTTATGATTTTGGTATGATGATCGTGGTGGATGAACTCGGGAACGTGCACCTTGACGTGATCACTGGAAAAAAGGTTTGTGGTTTGAATTTGGAGCTCTTTGAATTACTCCTAATTGTTAAAAAAAATCGTAATATTTTGGTAAATATTAAAGAATTTGTTTCATCTGGGTACATATATCTAAACTAAAGATTTTAAAGAATCTATATACATAAATTACCATCGCAACAGATTCCTCAGAAATTAAAAAATTTAAAAACCGCACAGCATCACTTCGCTCACGCCAGAAACCAGTTAAAGGAATACAAATGTCCAAATTACTTACTGGTGAGACCCATGGCCGCCTGTGTAGCCACTTTCAACGAAGACCACCAAGACCACTGAAATATATTTTAATACGTCCATCGCACTGAGTGTCCACGATAAAGTCAACAAGAGAACACAGGCTCCACAAGGCAGCGTTCACATTTTGTTTGACACCACAATCTTTACTTTCATTCTGTTTTTTGTATTATTTTAGATCAGAGCAGGCATCACGACGCGGCACCCGCGCGGATAGAACGGCGAGATGTCTTGAGATGACCATTTATCCAATTTCACTTAAATAAACCCGTAATGTTAACAAAAAGAGGAGTTGTGCCGGCGTGCAGGCGGACGAGAACCTTGTCGCTATTGACATTAAGTCCTGATTAGCTTTCGTTGTAACTTAGTAACTTATTTCGCCGTTCCAAAAAATATTGGTTAGGGCAGGGCGGTGCTGTAACAGCTCCGGATTGCGTTCGCACCTGGTATTCATAATAGCTTTTCATCTTAATGCTTTTTACTTTTTTGTAATTATTAATAGGTAATAATGATTACCTTTCTTCTGTTTCGTAATCGGAAATTAGTGATTTATGTAATTATGACTCTTTTTGTGTAAGCGTTTTATGTGGACCAGATTTTTTGTCGAAGCAGTTACGTGTCGAAGCAGACGGACTATATTATGTAGGTATGTGTTAGTTTTGCCGCAATATTGCTCGGTAATATGTCAATAGAAGCTACGTTTAAAAGATAGCAGCTATCGAAAAGCTGATCTAATTATGCGTATTAAAATATAAAAGTATAGCAACAAGATATTAATAGTAAGTGGGAGATGCCCATTGACCATCACTCAAGGAACCGATCCATTCAGATGCTTCCCTGTTTCATTTAAAACTTAGGTGCATAACGCCGTGTTAGAAGAAAACAAATCACCAACATTGAGAACATTGTTAATCAATCAATATTTTCTGTTCATTCAATACGTTCAGTTGAACTTCTTCGTAACTCATGATATCCTGGTACTCCCAGTAGATACTAATTCAATTCAATTTTGTTATCCTTCTGCGACTGACGTGATAGACCAGCAGATACCGCAAAATTGAAAAACTTGAATTTCAAAGTTATAATATTTTTTAACTGATGACTTCAACGCTCTCAGTTCCATTTCACTCCTATCCTAAGCCGCGGGAATATCGTTTTATTCGGATTATCGGTTAAACACATGTAAAATCTATTTGGTTATTTGATGTTTCTTACAATTTTACATGTATTCTTTATCCGATGCACTTTATTTCTATTGCGTAATACTCCTAAAAATACCTGAAATAAATACTTTCTTCAAATCAGTTATTTTTAATATCTTTCATGTACATAAAATATGTATAGAAACACCTGGTGTAGTTATTAATCTCATTAGATTAATAAATCCCCGAAACATTACTTAATTGTAACAAGCATGCCATTGATCATAACATAGCGGTGAGCGAAAAAGCGGTCTAATCACTAACGTAGCGATCTCTATCAGGCAACCTTTCTATAGAAGACAGAAGTTAGTAAAGAAACGGGTGAGGTACATAAAATTGTGTGTATAATAAAATTATACACTATTTATACTAATATTACGTATAAAGAGGAAAGATTTGATTGTTTGGTTGCGTTGAATAGGCTTCGAAACTACTGAACCGATTTGAAAAATTCTTTATTCGAATATTTCGACATAGGCTATATAATATTTATTGTATTTACTATTTTTCCCGAAGCGAAGCGAGGGCGATTTCCTAGTATATCATAAAATTACACTGTGTATAATGAAATTAATATAGTTCTAATAAACCGTTTTAATGGCATAGAGAACTAAATGGGGTAAAAGGAATAAAGTAAATACGTATTTAAAACATTTGACCATGAATGCAGAATTATGATAATATCTTCTTTATTTGTTTTTTATTTAAAAAAATATATATATTTCATAACTGATTCTCGAAAAAAGGTAACAGTGATAACAATTCTTAATTTTTTATTATTATTAATTCGCGAGTACCACTAAGATAAACAGGATGGTAAAGAGGCGTAAACCTAAAACATGAGGGATCAGGCGATATTATCACACAGTAGGTATATAGTTGCTCTAGATGCACAATTAGCACGAAAGCTTGGTCTAGACTTAAAATGCAAAAGGTTCTAAGGCCAAGTTGAGCATCTTCTGATACAAAATTTCTACATAACATTAAGTAATGCTATGACATTACTTTTGCCTAATGTGAGTACTGAAGTTTTAAACTTAAAAGTATTACGTCGTTCTTTATCGACTATCTTCATCGATTACCCACTCTTAAGTAATCCATAGAAAACTTTAAAAAAATAATCCTTAAAGTCACTCCGTAATACGATACCTGAGGACCAATTTCCTCGTATTACCCAAATAAAGATGCATTGAACCGAGTGAAAATAAACAAAAAAGTTATCATAGCTAAGCAAGACACATGGCGTCTCATAAATTATCCTTGTACCCGGATGGACGAGCCAGTAAATAGTTAGAGGAAGACGAGTTCCATTAATTTTTAATTGCCCATTTCTCAGGGATTTATTGATTTATCTGAGAAATTATTTGAACGGTTCATTACGCCGGCTGTCAATGAATAGCTACAAGAATCGGTATGGGTGGTTCGGTTTTAATGACTTTTTGGGGTTCTGAACTTACCATGAGAATCGGAAACTCATGTAGGACTACTGGTTTATATGTAATGTATGTCTGTTCATCTATCACTCTCCGAGTTTAGTGGATAGATAAGAAACCTCTAGAACCTTCTACTTCCTCCTCAAGCCTAACTTTCAAGTGTGCTCGTGTTTGACTTTACGAGTAAATATGAATGATGAATGACGAAGCTATGGTTGCAGTTGAATATCGATGGTATTCTTACATGAGTTTAAGTTTCAACATAATATAAAGTTGGTTTACTTAATATAGGTATACCGTAATTATATTATTCTAATAATTGTCTAATTGCTTTAATTTATGGGACTTAATCAAAACGAATTTTTATATAGTATTGGGGCAGCATAGAATACTGACCCTAATCCCATGCCAGCACTATGGTAACTTCAGAGACGATAGAGGCCAACCTGCGTGGTGGTAAGGCTAACATAATGTATTATATTATCAATTATTCTTGTCTTTCCATCAAGCTCGCTTATGGTAGTTACCACCCTCTTGCTTGACTCAGCCGTCAAACGAATCGTCGTGGCTTCGGCGCCAGTTCTTTCTCTCTCTCTCTCTTTCTTCTGTCTTCCTCAGCAATGCATCGCTGATGTCTTTGGTGTTACTAATGTCCATGAACTCATCATAATACATATAGATAGATAACGTCCATAAAATACACAATGATTGAGACCTTAAGCGTTTACGTTTTACGGAATTTGTCATTTTAATGGGACCTGATCTAAAATTGCTACTTTTTTGTTTAAAATATGATGTATAGTTCTTTTTACACAAATAAGTTAATGCTTGACCACAATCCCACCTGATGGCAAGTAGAGATGTGGTACAAGGTGGTGAGCACATTAACTTAGTAAAAGCCTATTCACTCTTATTACGGAGAAGAGAGATAATACAAATTTAATTTTAATTAGGTTTCCAAACTTAATGTTCACAATTATAGTGTGACGGATAAATGTTGTGAAGACATGAGTATATTTTAATCAACTTTATGAAATTGGATGCTGTTGCCGTATCCAATTTCATTCTTATGTTGGTAACATGGGGAACAATATGACAATTAAGACAAACGCAGTTTCACGAAAATCAAAATATTTATTGTGAAATTTATAATAGTTTAAATTTATTAACAGTATTTGAAGTCGACGCATGTTAATGTTTTGTAAAAGCATTACATTTTTGGCTTCTAAAAGCTAATGCTAAGCTTTTTCCTACAAAAGTACTAAATCCTCAAGTCAGCAAATAATAATCATAATATTATCTCGTTATAAATACACCAAACATCAAATCGCTCGAAAATTAGGTATACACACAGAGTATTAAAAATATAGTTGTATCTGGTGCTATATATTAAAGCTCGCTCGAAGTATTTTCGCATAGCTTAAGACTTTATACATTGTCTCTATGCTAACGCCAGCTGTATAGAAATTAAGAAGCATAGAAAATCAAAAAAGCATACAAAACCAAAAAAGAAAGAAAATCTAAAATTATGACATAATAAATTAAATAAGAAAGAAATTAATGCACCTAATACAGCAAGTATCCAAATAAAATACACATGTTTTTCTTAATTTATTTATTTACAACAATATTTAAGAATACAATTATTGCAATATTAAGAGATTTCATTAAGTTAACAGACTTTGGTAGAAAAATAAAATTTAATTTAAGACTAAAAATTAATAATACTTTAAACATTGTAAACATTACGACTAAAATTAAAATAACTTTCCGATTAACATCTTTATTGTACTCTACATTACCTCTATTGGAACGTTTTTTTGGGAAGCTGAAATTACAATATAATCAACAGGTTAAGTTAAAATAGACTCGTACAATTTACTCCATTGACCACGAGAAATAAGTAGTGTGTACTTAATCATACATTTCCGTACCAGAAAACCGACCATGCAAAGATCCTTCTAAAGATCTGTCGAGCTGCGCGGATGCTATAACAGTATAACCGATGTGGTTCGTCAAGGGATGTATTCTTTGGAATATTTCTTTCCTTTCTCCGACGTTCCATTGGTATCAAAGCTCGCCCATGGTTCAACACCGAGTGCGGTGAGAAGCGCAAACATTCGGCGTATCTTGCGTAGGTTGATGCTCGAAGTCGCAAAATAGATCCGGATATTAGATCTTAGAAGAAAGCCTTTAACCTTGCCACCAAGTCGCACAAAAAGACATTACAGAAAGTGAGTATCGACCGCATTAAACATATCGGCGCAAAAGTCTCTCATCAGCCATCTGGCAGTAGAGCTTTTTGGTCCCTCGACAAAGCGATCGAGACTAACTTCTGTCGTCCCACGCTGCCTCCGCTGGTAAATCCACTATGCTGGATGGCTCTCTAGCTTATACAGGAGAAGAGAAAGCGAACTTTTTCGCATCTCTGTTTGCTGAGAACTCACTTGGCAGCACCAACACAATTCTGATCACACTGGCGGACAGGTGGGACTTTCCGTTTCTGAGGCACTGGATTGGCCTGCATGTGAACAAACGGTAGTGGCCGTGCCGGAGATGGAAATGCTAAATCTTGTCCTCTTGTATAATATTGTTATTATATTAAGGTTTAATTGTAAGTTAGGGTTTACTTTTTAAGAAAAAAATGTTACTAACAATTTATTGGCTCAATAAATAGGTACGTGTATTAACAATTATATAAATATTATTATATTATATAAATATTAATAATTTCCTGAAATAAATATCGATTATTATTATTATTATTATTGACTTATAAGATATAAAAATATATTACATGAATTTATAAACGGTAAAGTCGAATGTTCAAGAGATGTACTAGCTGTTAAAAGTCAGTTCACGTTCACACTCCACGCATTTTTTTCAGTATTTTCAAGGCGATTTCCTCCATAACGCCTCTCCGATCTCGAATATCTCAAAATTAAGTAATTCAATCTTTATTTATAACAAATCTAATACTACACAATTATTTGTAAAATAACAATGTGTTCTAAATTAACTAAATTTTGTAATACATTTTGTTTAAGTACTTTTGTTTAACAAATCAGTCAAAGATTGAACAATATTGCAATATGACTTCCGGATCGGTTTTATTTCAGTTGCAGCTTTTAAATCTGGAACAAACAGAAACAAATATTAAAAAACCTAAAAATTTGCCAAATGATTCAACAGATTCACAAAGTCGAAATAAACTAATAGGTATATTATTATAATTAAAATTAATAAAAGTATAGATAGTAGTTGTAATAACTGAGTAAACTCATACATAATTTAGGATTATTTGACTCGTATATTATTATTGTTCTATGGTCTTGAAATATTAAAACTTAGATATACACCATTCTTTCGAAATAAACACAATTTGATATGTGAGATTTTGATAGGTTGATGTTACGCGTATTGGACCTTTTGCTTATAATCTATAAATCTCTGTCTTACATGCGCTAAAGTTCGCAATGCCTATGTTCAGACGGGCCAAGATGCGTAGGCCATATTGTACTGTATTGTACTGTTTGTGAAATTGTAAATATCTTACCAAATTCCGTTTGTAAAGGGACACTGGTAACCGATGTACTGGTGGAATATCATGCGGAATATCAGGCAGATCCGGTACGTCAAGGGGAACATCAGGCAGGAACTCCGGGATTCCGATCCCAGGGATAGGCTTGCTGTGAGCCGCTGCATCGTCGTGATGATGAACGTAGTGGAAATGTTCATGATCGTCCGGCGGAGAGTGTTCCCGATGGCTGTGGTGATGGTGAACAGTCTTGAAGACGGTGTGGGTGTGTTTTATCTTTTTTACCTTGTACGGTACGTGGATCACCACCTTCTTGGTTCTTCTGGAAGTAAAGATATGCATAAGTCGTTGTCACTGGTTTCTTGGTTCGGCTGTAAGTAAATATGTATGTGACTACATGTCGAAGGGCTTTTTCGTTTAGGTTAGAGAAGGCCTGTCGCATTCTTTATCGCTCTCCAATTAAGTAAAGCTGTAGGTTAAAAATGTTGGGCAATGGTGACCATTTACCGTGATAAAAATGCCATGTGATTACACCTACTAAGTACATATAATTTTAAAAAAGTGCGCGTCAGGCCACGCGCTATATAGGGTTCCGTAGTTGTAAATTACTTATAGCTTTCCCTTTAAATCCATTATATACCTATACTACTGCCGTGAATTTTTTCACATGTCCAACACCATCATTTAGCTGGCATTGGGGTGGACACTTGACTCTCACCAAAATTAGCACGTTAAAGCCAAATATTTCGCGAACGGACCCTTGAATCCAAAAATGATCTTTGCACAACCATAATATCTTTGAAAGACATTTTCAACTATAACCCACACAAATAATCATCTCCGCTTTACCGGTTGGGGCGGATTTTTTAAGATTTTTCCAACCACTTTGTAGTTTTAACATGTACTTATATACATACTCGTTATATACATGCAAAATTACAACTTTTCTTTAAGATAAGCACAAAGGACCACTGCGCTATGCTGTGACGGCCGGACAAACGGACGGCCATGAGGTCATGAACAAAAAATTAGGGTTCCATTTTAACTACGGAACCCTAAAAAGTCCTATCATGCTAATGATTTTACTCTAATCTACTTTATTGGTCCAACTGAAACTTGAAATATAATTTATTAATGAGCATTTTACAACAAACGATTCAATATCCATTCACATTGCCATTTACGTTTATTGCAGAACGAAATATACATACAAAAATAGACTATGTAAATATAGTCTACTGCAATTTATCATATCAAATTACAATTGGTTTAGTTAAAAGGGGTTATTGAAAGAGTTTACATGTGAACGGTCGATAAAATTAATTTGGGAGTATCGGCAAACACGCATTTCCTGAAGAGACCGTCAATTTGGGAAGTTTCCTTATTGGTTTGCGTGACTCGTTCACAATACGACTAAGTAGATAATGGAGTTGAATCATTCATAAATCAACTATTCGGCATTTCATAGCATTTCACATAGGACTGAATACTGCTATGCTCGTCATATATGTACATGTTTCTTCGAATGAAAATTGTGAAATGTATACTTTATATATAGCTCTACATATCGACGACGATGTTCAAATACCACCTAACTAACAAAAACCAAATTTTACAGGAGGCGAAAAAAACGTTTTATTGCTTATTTATTTTATTTATGAAAATGTGTAGTACTGTGTCAAGTATTTAAATGGAATATCAATTTGACGCTGGCATTGATTTTACGTATAGACAAGCGGTTTGCAAGTTAGAGTTAGTTAGGAGTTATTGGTTTCACCTGTGTTCACTTTAAATCTATTGTAATGGAGTTACAAGGCATTATCAAATAAAAGACGAAAAAAAAAACCGTTAGTATTATCGACTAGTAAATTAAAACTTATTCTTTTAAACTCTTACAATAATAATAACATTAAATTATCTCACTTCCTTCCTTAAACTTCTTGTTCTTAATACCTTTATACATAATACTAGTGAAGTAGTAAGGTTTATTTATGTATTTCAATACTTATTACAAAAATTAGAACCGAGATCTTTTAAAACACTTATATGAACTATGTTTTTGTTTTAATTATAGTGATTAAGAATAATGAATTGTCAAAATAGTAACACTAATTGAGCTAGTTATTTGTTTAACAATGATGCACATTCGTGGACTGAACACATTTTACTATAATACGAGTACCTACTCACGATATCACACGGATATCATCGGTGACCACGATCCATGCAATTGGGTCGAAATATCGGAATCCATCCATCCATCAGCCCTTGGAGGTCCACTGCTGGACATGGGCCTCCCCTAACTTGCGCCACTCTGACCGGTCCTGAGCCTTCTGAATCCAGCGGATGTCCGCTGTCTTCTTCAGGTCGTCAGTCCACCTAGTCGGAGGGTGTCCTATGCTCCTTTTTCCGAAACGTGGGCGCCATTCGAGGACCTTTCTTCCCCAACGGTTATCGATCCTTGGCACTATATTTTTTTTAATGCTTTGAGCAGGCAAACGAGCAGACGGGTCACCTGATGGTAAGTGATCACCGCCGCCCATGGACATTAGCAACACCAGGGGCGTCACTAACGCGTTGCCGGTCAAGAAGATGACGATAGACCCGCTTCTTGAAGGACCCCCTGTCGTAGCTTAGAGGGAATACCGATGCAGGTAGTTTGTTCCACAGTTTACACGTGTGAGGCAGAAAATGACGTGAGAACCGAACTATGGACGAATGCCATGTATCCAGGTAGTGTTGGTGGAACCTGGTACGTGATGTGCGGTGACGAAAATTAACTGCAGGTATTAAGCCAAGCAGTGATAGCCTAGTGGCTAGAACTTTGGTCTCTCGAACGCGGGGGCCCGAGTTCAAATCCTGGCACGCACCTCTAATTTTCTAATATTATGTGCGTATTACTAGTTAATTATCACTTGTTTCGGTGAATGAAAACATCGTGAGGAAACCTGCACACCTGAGAGTTCTCCATAATGTTCTCAAAGGTGTGTGAAGTCTACCAATCCGCACTTGGCTAGCGTGGGTGGCCTTATACCCCTCACATTGTGAGAGGAGACCCCGAGCCCAGCAGTGGGACAATTATGGGTTTTTGCTTTGCTTTTTGCTTTTATTAAGCCAAACAGTTCTTCAGAACATTCCCATTGTACCTACAGACGGTAGAATACGCAGCCTACATAATTATCTCCTCAACTCAAGCGATTCTAATCGCAAGTAAAATAAAATATTATGCCCTTTTTATCATCTGATTTCTCTTCTCTGGCTGTGTCTTTATGGATTACATGCATTTGATAATCAGCCTCGCTTAAATTTCCAGCCAACCAAGTGGAAGATATGTCACACATGTATTTCTTCAATGTAAGTAGAGATAGGTTTTTCTCATCGAATCTCTTTTCAAATGTATACCTACAAACAGGCATTTCATTGTTCGAGACACAAAACTCTTTATAAACTTTGAATAAATCTGCAAGCGACTTATAAATTGGTTCCAAATAAAGTTTACTGGTAACCTTTCGACGCGTTTGATAGTAGAAAGGAGATATTGGCAGCAAAATTTGAGCAAAAGTAACTTAGGAGATATTTGTTATACCAAGTTAGAATATATTAGCAGCATTATTATCCTGCACGTTCAAACTGTGATTTTAGGAGGTATTGGCACGGTTAATTTGTGGCGCCAATTTCCACAGAATCGCTTAGGAGTTCTCGCTAGTAGATGCAAAATTGAACTCTAAGACGAATGGCATAGAAAAGTCATTTTGACCTCGAATGTCAGTTAGGTGGTATTGGAACATCGTCGTCGATATAGCTAGACCTAACTTAACTAAGGGTTATAATTGATCAAATTGTCATATTTAATATTATAAATGTGAAAGTTTGTATTTTCTGTTACTCTGTCACGTCAACTCAACTGGACGGATTTTCATAAAATTAGCACAGGTAGACCTTAATCTGGAAAAGATATAGGGAGTACCCTATTTAAGTGTTGTATGATAAAAAGTATATTATCCATTGAAGTTTAATGTCATAGAACAATAGTCATCTCGAACAAAATGTGTGTCCCGCCCTGGGGGTTCGATTTTCAAAATTGAGCCCCTGTTCTCCTTCCAAAATCGAACGAATCGATTGAAGCCACGTAGCGCCAATGCATTGGGACATACATGGTGTTATCGGTGTCGGTTCTATACGCTAGTAATAATAATTCAATGATATTATCCCGGAAAATGCGGGTTTAGCCGCGACCAGCTTCAGTCTTACATAAATCAATAACGCCCCATCAAACGGTTTGCGTCGCATAAATATTTGCCTCACCCAAAACAAAGAGTAAACACGAGATTCGTCCATCGCTCACAGTTATAATACATCAGAACTACGCGTCGCGAAATATAAAAGCATCATAATAATATTGTTATTATTTGCAATTTTAATAAAATGTATTCATTTTATTTTTAAATCTTATTATTGTTTTGTTCAGGAATAAACCTTCTCGACCAAAACCGGTAGTTATTTGTTCAATCTTTACTTGTTAATAAAAATTGCATTAATTGTTTTATGTGCTGTAAAATCATTCCGATACATTTTTCTACTCTTCACTCCGAATTCATTAAGGTATGATTCATATTTTTAGGAGCTTTACTACTATTTTTCTCTGAACTTGTTGACTAGACTAATAGTTATGTAATGGGAATGACAATGTTTTAACTCACCCTTCAGCCTCAATAAGCAGCACTGCTAAAAATATGGCAAGACAGAACAGCAACTGCAAAAGATAATTTATAATTATTAAAAACTGAAAATTAAATTATTTATGTATGAAGGGCATAAGAGTCTGGCCATCCACGAGTTCATAAACTACCGCCCTTGGTGTACCTTGGTGTCCCCTGGTGTACCCTGGTGTACCCTGGTGTACCCTGGTAAATAACGGATGACTGAGCTTCGATACCACACCATAATCGCGACATGATTGTGTGTTGTGATGATGTTTGGAAGTTTGTTCCACAATCACGCCACAACTACTTAACCGATTTGGCTGAAATTTGGAAAGGAGATAGCCTATACCCTGGATTAACACGCTGATTACTTTTTATCCCGGAAAAGTTCAGGGTCCCTACAGGATTTGTAAAAAATCAAAATCCACGAGCGTGAAGTCACGGGCGTCATCTCTAATAGAAAAAAAATCGATATCCACGCGCGCAAAACTACGGACATCATCTAATATTATGTATCCTAATCCATAATTATATCTCATCATTATAGGTGCACTATATTTTTATGTGATTCTATAAATCTAAATTAATTCATTAAAAATTTCGTTTCAAAACCACCCTACCGCAGGCGAAGCCGCGGGCAAAAGCTAGTCTTCTATAAATCAACTAACGGCCATTTTCAATAATCAGTCTATCTATTCTCTGGATAAATTATAACGACAAACAGTGTTTTGTTGTGATTTTTAACAGTTGCTCCGTAACTAAGGATTGTGGATGGATAAAGAGATAAATAGATTATTGACAACGGCCATAAGAATGTACAGGACCTATTTAATATTTCCGTAATGGTCTCAGAATACAGTTCCAACCCTGGAGAAGAATCTAGTAAAAGTTCTTCTCAGATATCTTCCATGTAGAGACATCGATCAGTTACAGTTTTATTATGTGAATAGCTGAACCATTTTTACTTGTGATTAAAAATATTATTAATTTTAATATAATACAATAAAGTATAGCTAATGTTACTCAGGAATAATGTAGCTTTCTATTGGTTAAAGGATTTTTTGAAATCACTCCAGTAGTTTTTGAGTTTATTCATTACAAACATACAAATTTTTATAATATTAGTAATAGATGATATTCTGTTTGTCCTATTCAACTTCTAACATTAGCAGATTCATAAAATTCACTAAATCTGGGCTAGTCAAGTGCGTCAATATAAGCATGAAAACAGTCTATCCATTTATTTTAAAAGAATGTAAACTTGAATTATTTCATTTAATAATAACAATAACATTTTAGTAATACCTATTTAAACTAGTTATACGATAAAAATTCATATTAAGTCAAAGTAACTACATACATCTAAGTAATTCGCCTTGTATTCGGCATTATCAAAATATTAATGCTGCATTAGGTCTTGAAAATTATCAATTTATGTTTATTTTGTCACTCACTTATTTCACAAGATAATTAACGTATATATTTTCTTAAGTGACAAAATAAACATAAAGCATAATTAAAACAACTGTAAAAATAACTTGACATCAGATAAATGACAACTGAAAGCCTCTAAAGAAATAATCTGTGACTGCATAGTTCAACAAATCGAGATAATTGTTCGCTAATACCTGCACTTTGTACTCACGTCATAGTAACAAAAAACGTAAAACGTACCACTGCGCGACAATCCATAGCCGAGGACTATCGTTGACAATGTAGTGGAAAGCACCTCAACATGTAAAAACGCACTTTTCGTGCGAATCGCAGCTACGACAAACTAAGACAAAACGCAGCAAATTCGCGTGCGAAAGCAAACAAGCGTTGCAACGGGTAAACTGATTATGAAAGCGATTCACATGTTTACTGCAAATATATATCGAATGCAACCCGGTGCACAACTGCACCACCTTCCACTATCCTGCTTCTTCATATGCAACTCAGATCGTGATATCTTCTTCACGCTATCAGACTGGATTTTTCTAAGCCGAATATTCTTCGGCAGGTGTCGGAACATTTTGACGTTTAAATTTTGGTACCTTGAATAAATATGTATTCATGCTAATAAGTGGTGCATTCAATTATTTAATCTTTGGATTGAGTGTCTATCATGGGCATACTGACTATCATGAGCTGGTGAGGTTGGCTTGGACTTAAGATGGATGGAGCGTCTTACACCCCAAAAGCCTGCCATGAGCATGTTTTACCCGACTATCAAAGAAGGGTTATGTATTTCTGCGTATCTTGTATGTATCCATGTTATGACTTCATATCTTAAAAACCGCTGGACGAATCGTATAATTAAGTTAATTGTATAATTAAGATATCGTTAGATTCGTCTTGATAACCCAAGTGTTCTTAGATAAGTGTAAATTTTGTAACTTGTTGCAGAGCTTAGCAAAATAAATATTTTCTTTCTTTCTTTCTTTCTTTCAAATTAAAAAAAATATGGTGGCTGTGAAATGCCATTGTTTGAAGTATCAAAATAAAAATAAATCGAATAATGCAATCATGGGTGGTCCATCCATCAGCCCTTGGAGGTCCACTGCTGGAAATAGGCCTCCCCAAACTTGCGCAACTCTGACCGGTCCTAAGCCTTCTGAATCCAGCGGATGCCCGCTTTTTTCTTCAGGTCATCGGTCCATCTGGTCGGGGGCGTCCTATACTCCGATTTCCGAGACGTGGGCGCCATTCGAGGACATTTCTTCCCCAATAATGCAATATGGGTATCAAATTAAAGAACTCACCTATTGACGCAAAAAAACGCGCCATTAGGTATACCTTAATTTTCAGCTACCAGAGATTACAGACTAATCCGTAATACGACCGTAGCAAAATTTACTAAAGTGATGAAACGGAAAATAGCATGAACCATTTAATTTTTTTTATTATTATTTATCGGTTTTGTAACAACCGATTATAGAAGCGTACTGATGTAATTGATACCTACTTTTGTTTTGAGTGATGTAAAAGATATTTCCAATCATATCAGTTAAACTAATCCAATTAGGTATGTGACTTATTTAAAAGGTGATATTTAACTTGAGGTCCACGATGCAGCTCTGAGAGTGGACTATAAATAAAAGAAAAAAAAATTTGCATACCGCTTCAATTTTTTTGTCAAATCTAAGAGCTCCATTACCGGATTTAAATAAGTTGAAAGTTCGAGTGCCCTATATTTTCTTCCTTTAGGGCATGAGTGATTAATTCGGTCGATCTGTTAAGTTGCAATTGACACAAACAAAAATATGATACAAATAAAAATATGTCTACTTCTTTATTTTGGTTTAATTTTTGGCCTGAATGTTGTAGTAATACTTTTAATTACATTTTGGTCGAGCGAGGGATATTGCAGGTTCCTAAGAATTTGGCACTTAGAGTAAAAATTTCGTCTGGAAAATAATATCAAATCGAAATGATTTTTAGTGACAGACTAGAAATAGTATGTTGTACAGTAGATATGTTATAAAAGTAAATAAGTTAGTATCATTCATGATATTTTAGCTGGGACACCGAAAATTTCTTAGTTTGTAGAACTACCCAAATATGTTTTTATTCCTATCTTGTTTTGGGGAGGTACCATCCTAGATTTAATCTTAATTTTATTGGAATATACAGTTATCTTAAGTAATTTAAATAATTACTACACAATTATAATAGGTAATTATAGTAACGCCGCATACGTAGGTAACACTTGTACATTCATTGCTTTTTCTGTAACATCTTTTAGATCTGCGGAAAATGAACATAGTAATGAATTGGCACGTAAACCTACAGGCTAAAATTAATCCTTCGCCGTAGTCGGGTAAAAACCACAGTAAAAGCCACAGTTAAGATTGCTTTATTTGTACCTTATCGAACGATAAAACGATAACCACTGATGGTTCATCGAAAGCAATTAGCTTGTGACAATAAAGTAGATATGTAGTCGAGTCTCCCCGTGGAATGGGAACCTCGAGACAATGTATAACTTTCCAGTTCATCTGAGGCGATTCAACGCATATTATGCAAAAATTGCACATTAATAAGACCTATAGTTTTCACTCTCATTACATTAACCACATGGCTTCTATTGGATGATGGACGGCCCACCCCAAACAGCTCTGCCATTAATTGAGGCATAGAGTCTTCAGTATGCTACTCCAATCGAGCGACGAGTCGAGTAACGACCTGTGTCTTAACTCTTAAGCCTCTTTGCAAAGAAGTAAGTATTAAACTAGGAACCTATTAAAGGTATCTGTTTTGATTTCAACAACCTATGACACGCACGGACCGGGTCGACTCCGCGACGCAGGCCTAGCTAAAGAAACAAAATTATTTCGCTACGTATGTGTAAGTATAGCTAAGTATGTATACGTATAAAACCGAGACTGTAATCGGCAATCCAACATAATCGGTGAAATAGCGTTAATTTATTAAGTATTAGATAGCTCAATAACGTACCTTCCTATTTTAGGTTTCTATCTGCCAAATATTTCATAAGTAAATCAAGTGATCTAATCCGAAAAACTAACACCAACAACAGTATTACGTAATTAGATTATTTTAATGAGCCTTTAAAAATACGTTTAACATTTCATTTCCGTATTTCTCACTTCACTGGTCATAATGATTATGTTCAGGTGAAACTACCTATAATAGAACATTCATGAAAATTATAACAGTCGGTAGGTACCACAGACACGTATACTTAGTATTCTTGATATTATGTCTGTGGTAGGTACGTACCTACCTATAATACGCTATTGGGGCAACTTAGAATACCAGCCCCAATCCTACGCCAGATGGCTGTCGTAAGAAGCGCCTACATCCGGCCCGCTAGTGGTTGGATTCAGAGGGATTATATTGGTAATAATTATTTTAATAGTTCATTTCTTCGTGAGGTCCGCCTGGATAGTTACCTACCACTCTCTTGCCTCTTGCTATGTAATCCATTTGTAGTTTTAAATGTCCAGCAACTCTGGAATACTACTGGACATCTGGACAAGATATACAAAGACCTCGCAATTTTCGGTTTGATTTACCAATACATCAATTAATTTAAAATACAAAATTATAATTTGGAAAAGATACTAATTATGTATTAACTAATTAGGTATTTATTTGCTTATCTTAGGTGTTCAGTAGTAGGTACGGTAATTTCTTAAGTATTCCCCATGTGTATTTATGAGAGCAGTGGTATCCTATTGGTTTCCGATTTCATTCAAGCATAGATAATTACCGATGGAAACATCCATCTAATATTTGTATTTATAAGAAATTAATTATCTAACTTCGAGACAAAAACAACGCAAGAAAAATGTTCTCAAAGATATAACAAGTCGAGTCCAAAATTGGCCAGCGTGTTCGAAGACTTGAGTCAACAATGGGATGGTAAAAGAGCTGACGATCCACCACCACGCCACGGTAAGTGGCTATCGTCGTCCGTGGACATCAGCAACCATCACTGATACATTGCCGGCCAAGAAAGAAGAAGAAAAAGCAAGAAAGAACTATGACGAAGTATTGATGTTGTTATGAGAAATCTTTAGTGACGGGTGCATTGATCTTAATTGTTATCGCAACATTTCCAATTGCTAGTATTTTACGATTGCAAGATTCCTAAGGCTGTTGAATCGGTGCTTCATTCGCCTCCTATTGCTGTAATTGAGAAAAGTGCCTCTGACGTAAGTAATTATCATTATCTAAACGCAGATATTGCGTTTATTGCAATAACAACTGCGGTTTCAGCTGTAAACAAGAATAAATAGACCAGAAATTAACCCATAATGGCGCAAATTGTAAATATAAATAACGAAATCTTCAAGAAAATAGCTTGCACATCGGATTGTGCTTGCACATCAGATTGTAATTTGCTCGGTGGAGTCAAATTGATTTTAATATCGTGATCGTCGTCACATTTTGGGCGCTGATTTACCGAGTACGCTGAACTACTCGGAAAATCGGCAGCCGGGATGACTGCGCTCGGATGACGGGCGTGCGGTGAACAGGCGGCCATAGTAAATGTATGTAGGTAACGCTACTTCGGCGCCGTCATCTCGATCTCGTAAACGGCGGCACTGCGGCAGTGGATAAACGGCCTAGGGCCTAAGCGGTACTGATGGTTTTTGAAAAGTGTTGAATGTTTTATTTCTTTAAAAAATTTGTTATGTTTATTCCAAATAGGATAGCTTAGTAAACTATATGAACCTATGACATTTTATTTAATTTCAAATATCCTATTTACAGCGATTTTCCTTAGGTGGTACGACAAAGGCAACCTTTCCTTAAATAGCAACAAAACGGCAGATGATAGCAAAGCATTAAGCGTGAAAAATTTGAGAAATCTCTAGCCACTTCATTAGATAAAGTTACATAATTATACAGGGTACAGTTTTTCTAGACTCTAGAGATCCTGATATAAAATCTTATTACTGAGTAGTGATTAAACTTTTTTATGGTACATACTGAAATGAAACTACAATGATTACTATAAATCATTTATTTCTTCGATACATACCTACAAGAAATCCTAAAACTATCAGTCTTATGTCGGCACATAAATAATAAAGCGAAATAAATTAATAGTTTAGAAAAATAACACATAGAAAAGTGGATCGGGAAAGACACATGGAAATACGAGTATGTACCGTACCTAAAAAAAGTAAATAGTTTTCATGTAAGCAAACTTGATAGCTCACTAAAGGTGTGTGAAATCTGCATTCGCACCGGACCGGGTGATGGACCAGCCTGAACCCCTCAAATACACAGTAAGAGGATACCTGAACCCAGCAATGAGACAGGTATAAGATGTAAAAATGATGGACTAGTTCTAGACAAAATAACATTGGTTTAAGACATTATTATGAAGTATAATTATGTATGTTAGATAGCCCCCAATAATTGAAAAATTTATGAATCATGTCAAAATATATGAAGTAATAATACATGTTACTGATAAATGTCAAATATGTATTATTTTCATACATTTTGACATTAATAAATTTAGTTATTGCTACTTTTAAATGTGTACATTTGAAATCTGTTAAAAGATTTAGCAATTTTTGAAAAAAAACAAAGCTTCGATAAAATTAAATCAACTTCAATCAAACATTATGATATTTAACTTCGTACATGCAAGTTTCATTACAATTAAACAATGCCATCTAATTATTCACCAGGCTACAAGAATTTCCTTTTGAAACGTAATAAATATCTACATATATATTTTTTTAGAATCCTTCTAAATTTTAATTTATAATGTACAATTTTAGTGACCTGTCGAACAAATTTTCCGAGCCTAAGTGTTATTATTTTTAAACCAATCAGAACAGGATTATTGGTGAAGTTTTTTAAAATAAGAAATGTGATGCGAAAGAGAACACTATGCTATTGTTTAGATGTAGTTTTGGGGGAATCTGCCGCTACCGTCATTTGCTGTGGGGCAGGGTAGGAGTTCTGCTGATAAGTTTGGGCCATGTAGGGTCCTGGGCCGACTTGTTCTTGGAGTTTCTCTGCTTCTTCTGGGGCTACGGGGCACATGCAGGGTACCAATTGGACGTGTTGGAGGGAGACGGGGGTAAGACTGGCCCCGGCTGGGACGCTGATGGGGATGGGAGCCATGCTCTGTTGCATAGCCAGCTCCGTCTGTGCGTACTGCTGGGGGTGCAGCAGTGTCTGGTAGAACTTTCTGTTATCGTAAGGGTACGTGTACTGGTAGCGATACGAAACCGGGGCTGATGGCGGCAGGGACTGCCACGTCTTCGGTATTGACGCTTGGCTGCTGGAACAAAAATATTTTCTTTGGTGTTTGTTTAATGAGGAACTTGCCAGCACGAGCTTCTTAAACGTACTAGTATTCCTCAAAGCTACTTTCAGTTTTTATAATATAGTATTTTCATCGGTTTAATTTTATGGTTAAAGGTCTATAATTATATTCTTGAATTTCGCTAATGCAGCTTTAATGAAAATTGGATGAGTTTGATGTACCATACAGATTTTTTCAGTAATCTGAATTATTACAAGAGTTGCCTTCAGAAACGTGTATAGCGACAGTAAAATCTGTGACATTCCTGGTTTGCTACTTATTAAAACTGGCGTCAATAAATTTTAAATAGGAAATAAATTAATCATTAGATTGACTATCAATATAACAGTAGAACGCTCAGCATACAATATTAAAACAATTTAGTGTTAATAAATAATAACGCAAGCATTTAAAAATCATTATTTCGCACAGACAAAAATATAGGTAAAAAGGGATCTAAGCACAAACTTTCAGAATTAATTAAAAAAATATATTAAATAATTAATAACGTATATATAATAACTTTTGTCAGTTGTGTTTAAAATTGAAAAAAATCAAGGAATTTGAGAACATTTCAACGTATTATAATACTCACGAAGAATCTGAGCCCCATTTTAGGAAGAACGCTTCGTTTGAAGCAATCAGCGCCAGGCAAACACTGAAGACGCACACCTATAAACATACATGTAATATTAAATTTAAAACAAACAACAATATTGAATGAAAACAATAATTTATATAATTATGACGAGGTGACCTAGTGACAACAATGATATTATGTTGAAACTATCAAACTTGTTGTCATTTAAATGATTATGAATATTGATTTATCACCAATTTAAGTCATGATCCATGGCTTGTATGATTTCCATGATCCAACTCAATGAAGTATTTAACTGACTGGATAAAACTGTCTAAAGTCGTAAGTAACGTAATATCGTAAAAAGTGTAGTTTAAAATCGTATTTATCTAGGTATATAAATAAAAATGAATGTTGCTAAGCGCATAACTCGAGAATGGCTCGACCAATTCGGATAATTTTTTTGTGTATATTCCTTAGGGCCCACGGAAGGTTTTTATAATATAAAAAAAAATTAAGTTTTTTTTTTAACCTATCAAAACTATAAAAGTTAAAAGTAACAACAAAGTACATTCCTTGACTGTTAGGTGAAACGAAGTTCGCCGGGTCAGCTAGTTCTTAATAAAATTGAACATTAATGAAACAAGAAGAACTAAAATTAGTGAAATAACACTTGTTATAATCTTAAATTAAAATTTAAAAAACTCCCGACAATTTTATTTAGACTAAACGTGATGTAATCGTAATGTATTTGTATTTTTAACATAGTATGGTGACAAATTATGAAAATTAAGATATACATGTATATAATATACATAGTTAATACATAGAAGGCAGCGGTAATATATTAGTTCATTGATAGCAGGTATCATTTAACTTAAATATAATCTAATTTAATGCATATTTTTGACCTGTATATGCGGGAAGTGGGAAATTTTAGATTTAAGTTAGCTAGTTATTGGGAAATTATTGCGTATCCGATGTTGGTGAACCTTAAATAAAAATAAAATAAACATAACTAAGAACGCACTCGATTTAGTTACCTTTCAAACAGAAAAACTAGATCACAATGGGTTCATCCGTTTGGGAGCTACGATGCCAGACACCGACAGGTACAGAGATACACAGACACACAGATAAACTGATATACAGACACGTCAAAATTATAACACCCCTTTTTTCTTCTTCGGGTGATAATTACACCGAGTATGATGATATGATCATATGAAGTTGTGGGTGTCTACAGACAACGATGGCCACTTGCCATCAGGCAGGTCTGGTTTCCCGTCTGTCCATAAAAAGTCGTGATCTAAACTATTTATTTTAAGATTAATGACCTCAGTTGTTTATTCTTCAACAACGGTATGTAATTATGGTGTAAAGGTTTCATCCGTAATTACCAAGTAAAAAGTTGTACTAAAAAGTACAACCTTATTTGTGTAAGTAATGAATGGTGTTTATTGGCTACAGGCTTAATTACTAATTAATTTTAATGTAATACCTATGATAAATATGTAGCTGTGTTTTTTTATTATTTGAATATAAATGTACCAATACAGTAAAATATAAATTGAAAAAAAAATCCATATTTTTTACAACATTTTGACAAGAAAAACTATTATAAATATTCCTGTAATTATGATATTTACTTGGGTACAGCATGGAACTGAAATTTATTCAAGTCCTATCGGGTTTTGCTGGTTTTAAGGTAGAAGTTTTCAAGGTAGAGCCCTTATGTTCAAAATTAGAATATTGTGGGAGCTTATTAAATTAGGCGATGCACTACATTAATTTAGTCCAGTCAAATAAGATTAAAAATAGAGGTAATCTTACAATAATATTGTGCAGAGTTGAAAATTGTTACGAATGTTGGAAATACCATTAGGTATATTAAATAGAGTGTAAATGCCACGCCTGCAAACAAAAGTAATCAACGCCAAAGAGAAAAAGTTTGAGAATCAATAAATGTGAGGAAGTTGACATTAACTGATTTAAAACTAGAACTCTGCTTGCGGTTTTTCTTGCATTTTCCGGGATACTAAGTAGGTACCTAATATGATTTCATGATTTCTTCAGTAGTTTTTATGTAAAAGAGTAACAAAGATACATACATCCATCCTCATGAACTGTGACATTTAGATACATACATAAAAAAAATATGTCGTATTGTATTAACATATTATAACTATAGGTTGGATACGACAGTTTGGAGTTACCGATGAATGTTTTGGGAGGGCGTGTTTAGATTCGCCACGTCAGGAAACATTATAAAGCGATTTAGACTCGTCCGTAGCAAATCGGTAAATGTAGGGCCGGCCCTCTCACGCGTAATTTTATTGTTATTTTTTCATGTCGTTCCCAGAATGGAATGAAAGGAAGTTCATGGTCGGCGTCTTCGTCGTGAATCAAATAAGTAATTACATGGTTAAGAGGATTGTTTTAGGTTTATTTGATGTGGATGTAGTTATTGGATCGGTCGTTGTACTTTGGTCCATTGATACTTGTATGTATATTTTGGTAACAGAAGACATGTTAAGATACCTTGCACTTTAATTCCCTTAAAGATTCCTTAAAGATACCTTGCACTTTAAGGGAACGACGTGATTTTGGATTGCCACCAATTTATTTCTTCCTCGGCTTGTATAGATAAGTAGGAAAGGTAAATATAAATAGGCAACAAGTAAATATGTAAATAAGAAATAATATAAAAAAACTAATAATTTAATGAAGTAATATAAAACGATAACATAGGTACTTATGCCGAGTTTACATAAAACTACCTACCTATGGACATGGACACCCTAAGCAAGTTTAGACTGTCAGGCCTGGCGCACTCCGCATTTTAGCTATGAAGTTACAATTACATGCCGCGTTCTACGTGTCGGGCTAATTCAGAAAATTCATAAGGGCTGTCACACGTTTGTTCTATCACACATATTAAAATAAAACTGTCAGAAAAAAATAAACTTATAAATGTCACTTGTCATCATGTCATCACATATGTCACACATTTGACACATTAGTTCGATACAAAACGCTGTGTCGCGCTATTCCTATGACAAGAACTAAAATGAAGGCAAAATCATATTGCATCGTATTCCGCGGCATAAACAATAGCATACAAATCACCTAACCAGCTACACTATTAATCATTCAGCGAAATATTATATCAACTTGTATTGGCATCTACCTATTTCGAACACAATTACTATTACGTGATAAATCCTTTTTTCGCTAGTTATAGTTATAGTTGAGAACCAGTCTCATGATTTTTGGGTGTTGGCTTTATGGTCTATCTCGTTCGCGTCGTATGTCATTCCAAATTCGATACGCACCTACCTAAACACCCAAAACATATTTTTTTAAAAAGACTAAGTATGTACCCACACACTAGCATATTATGCCGTATGGCCATCTTCTAATTTCTTCATAAGAGTAGCATGGGCATTTAACGGGTAATTAAACTTTCAGATTAATTTATTACTCTTTCAAAACAGACATTTTTGCAATCCTAACATTGCCAGAGAGTATAAGAGATAGTGCAGGAAAGAGAGGCAACACATTACTGATTCTGATTAGCGCTGTGCACAATTACATAATTACAATTAGGTTACAATTAGGTTTTGCAGAGTGGATCTTCTGTCTAATTATGTACTATTATATTGTGTCTTCCGTGGCTATGTTTATTCATATTGGAAATATCTGCAATGTGAGCCGCACCAGTCAGCAATTTTTATTAAGAGCTTATTATAAAAACAACGATTTCTGGATGTAGTCACCCCGAAATAACTATCACAATCTTGGAATAATTTAAGCTCGGATATTTATCACCATAGTCTTTTGAGAATAGACGCTCAAAGTCAGGGGCGTGATTATACCTCTTGCACGAACCCATAGTAGGATTTGACCAATGACATTATATACAAGACATGCCAACACGGCGCTAGAAGTACGCCAGTCGAATGTGCATAAGTATAGCGATTTCAATTCATACAGTTGATAGCTGCCGTGAGTGAGGCCGTCTTTGGGCCGTCTATAGTTTCACCAAAATGCCGAGTTGTTTTGAGATTTCGAAAAAATCATATCTCCAAATTGAATAAAAATGATGGATTACATACCATAGGTAAGTACATAAAACGTTATGTTAAATATTGGTACTAATATCGAATATTTCTTTTAACTTTTACTGACTGTTCCGTACTGAATTTGTTAGTGTGCTAAGTGTGCAAATGTGTGCCATTTGGTCATAGATCTCGTGACGCGCTGTGACGCGAGTGACCTCGAGCGACAAACACTAGCTGTCTTTTTCACTATTATTATGGTTTTAGTAGTGCCATCCCTTTTACATAATTTATCAATGTGTGATCGGTTTAATGAAACAAAAGATAAACGTGTGTGTGTTGAAGCTCGATCGGAACAGATTTTTTGGTTGATTTGCAAGGGCATAACGTATCTTTAGTTATAATATCATTGGATTTGACGAATGACGCCTAATCAGTGATCTTTTGTAGTTTTTGTGAAGTTGTTCGCCGAAATAAGAAAGTGTCTTGTGTAGCACGATATACCGATCAAATCAAGGCAAATCGAAGCTTTCACTTTCTAAGGGATTATTTGTGGTTTCGTGTAAATTATAAAAAATCTATTATACATTTTTCTAATACTGTAATAGTGACGCTATCTTGTTGCTTACATTGGCATGCATTATCCGAAAACACATAACTAAATTCTTCTTCAATCCGCACTGGAGCAAATTAATTGAAAAAATACATTCAAATTTTTTCGCGCTTTGCAATTTTGATGAATTGAGACCAATATTATTAATCAGATATTGTAAAAAATTATCTTTAAAAGAGTAGCAAGAAAACTGTTCAGCTATTTAAGTGCAATATATGTAATAAGTATTTGTGTTCATACTCTTCATACCAATTTAATTTAAAACTATTATAATTGTTAACTAAACCCAACAAAACAAAAATATACTTTTCCGTGTAAACACGCTTGAATATACTCGTCAGTTTGAAAGAAAATAAATCATAATGCTTCATAAACAAACAAGAGTGAAGCCGGCGCGGCGAGAAATCATTCAATCTTTCCACCTTTGATTTTGTTTTGATAACTCTATTTTAGAGGTTCAATGGATCGGCTATCACAACAAAGGCGTGAATAGCCGTGTTCACGACATACCGTGACTGGCAATACCGACAGCTTGGCCTTTTAGACTTCAGTGCCGACTGTCGGGGAGGCCCATTACTTATCGGCGCTGACATACGGAATTATCTAGACAATTTTCTCATAATTGAAACTTAAAATTGTCAAAATTTATATTTTCTACTTCAGTACGTTTTAGGTATGGCTACACTTTACACGAGTGTATTTTAATAGATAACTTTTTGATATTATCTTTATTCAGTAATTCGCACGGGAAGTTTTAAATGTTTTGTATTGACTTACAATTAGGCATGGCTGCCACGTTCGTTGCTATGGAAACCGTTGTTGCAGTAATTTAGAGCTATATCGAAGCGTGGCCCAGACTCAGTCTTTAATCTGAGGGCCCACAGCTATCTCAGTAGGTACCTACATTACATTATTAATTACAGTGACAAAATGACATAACTCTCAAGTGGCTCTTCATAGATGCTGATGTTGTAAAATAATGGCAGAATTTTCTCATATTTCACACTGGACACCGTAATAAAAGCAGATTATTTATTATTATTAAATTATAGTAAAACTTGACACACATCTGTTAATAACATTGAAGTATAATGTCATAGAACAGACATCTCGAACAAAATGTGTCTACCGCCCGGGAGATTCGATTTTCAAAGTTGAGCCCCTGTTCTCCTTTCAGAATCGAACGAATCCATTGAAGATTGAAGCCACGTGGCGCCAATGCATTGGGACATACATGGTGTTCTTGGTGTCGGTTCTATACGCTAGTAAAAATAATTCAATGGTTATTACTTTGAATTTAATTGGAACGTTTTTAACGTAAAAGCATTCGATAGAAAATATAAACCACATTCATTTGATGAAGATGTGGTTATACATAAACATAAATTTTACAATATGCCAAATGTACAAATCGTTGTAAGATTTAATAATCACGATCAGGACAAAGGAGAATGCCCATAGCCAGTACTCTTAAAAAAATAATTGTGTTACAATGATTTTTGGACAAAAAATTTAATTAAAATATTTCAAGTATTTTACCCTATTACCTAAAAAATCCTTATTGGGAATAATTTTCTGAAATTAATAAGTAACTACTTCCGTTTTACAAAAGAAAACCATTGGGCCATTTATGTTTGGATAAGGGCCAATCAGGAATCTTTTAAGATCTTTCGGGCCAATAGCATAATATCCATGACAACAAACTAGATGACGTAAGGGAATTGTCAAATGAATTAGAAAATTATTATAATCAGCCAGGAGTAATAGTGTTCTGTGAATATAATACATTACAAACTACGTGGTGTTTGGGGACTGTCAAATGAATTTGAAACTAAAAAGATCGACATTACATACGCAATCGATTTTAATACGCCTCCATAGAGTCCGTATTACTGTGAGTTAACTATAACCTAAATACAAATTAATTTTGTTTAAAATCTCTTATTTCCTACTATTATCATTGACTAAAATTAGTATGTGTAATTTATTAAGATAACATAATCAAATAAAGGTATTTTTATCAAGACACAAAAATGTTAAAGTCAGTACATTTCTCCATACTAAATGGGCATTCCCCTTTATACGCACTTTGGTAACCAAACTTTTTGTTTGAGTGGGATAGCTACTGCAACATTAACTGTCTAACACTAACCTACGTTAGGTAGGTACAAAAAGTAAAAAAAGAAAAGAAAATGAGAAATGCGGGGAATCCCTAAAGATCTTTGGATACAGACTCAACGGACAATCAATATTCAATCTTATATCCTCTCACACACAGTTCACATAACGGTTGTGAATTAAAACCACAATGAATGGTAATTCAAGACGCGAGTAACAAATTGAAATCTGAACAAAAATAGAAACAGCCATTGATAGAAAATTAAACATTAGCAATGATAATTACATCTTACATTAGATTTGTTTTCCTTGTGAAGTTTCTGACGAAAGGTTGGGCTTTGTGCCGCCGACAGATTCCGTATTGTATAACAATACAATATAGTTCGTATTTTAATAGAATAAGGTTCAAATTTTAAACTAGGTATATTTATGAGAACACTTAATTTCCTATTGGAATTTTTATTAGGGCGCACACTGTCATGGTGGATTTTTTACTTGGAGTAAAAACGTGTCTATCTGTTTTTTACTGGCATATCTTTTTTTATTTTTATTAATTAATACTTGTGACTTAAATGCTTGCAATTATTTACAGATGCATAAAAGAGTGGAAATGAAAGTTACCAGATAAAATAATTTGAAAGTTCAATTACTTAATATTTAGTTACCTGCATAAAATTAATAATATTAATTCAATCTCATTCAATCAATTATCTGATGTATGTAAACTTCAAACAATCTTGTTATAACAGTAAATATACCTATCACTTAATATATTAAACTTCATATTTTTTATAATAAAATTAAATCGCCAAGTTCATTGCGTCAATTCAAAATTTAAAGTCGCAAAATAAGGGAATGGAAAACACGAGACTATAAAATAAATTAAACTTCAACAAAACTATAACAGCACTACTTACCACTCTACTCCGTTGCGGGAACATCGCACTTAGCAAAGGATTAACACGTAACAACAACGTACTATCTCCCTGAACCCTGGCCTACAACTAGTGGCTACTTCAGACACGATGCACGCACACAGACCGACCGCGGAGTGACCGCTCCTTGATGACGTCCTGTTTTTTATACACGATTTTAGAAACATTCCGACCCTAAAAGCCGGTCCCCGACCTCACCTCAGTATAATAATAATCTTATTAACTTATCTATTCTCCTATCTTTACTTAGAACGGACCGTTATATTAGACCGAATTTAAAAGGGAGTTACGTGGAGACCACTTAAGATAATTTCACACTTTTTTCTTCCGTTAACGTTGAGTGTTCGAGGGTTTGGGAATGGAGCCTGGCCGGGTTAAGGTCCGGTGCCCTCGGTCAGGGGGAGGAAGTGACCGACAGCCGCGTCAAATTGGAACGGGTATATTATCCCCCCGCTAATGACTTGCGCTGTTACATCGCGCGTGAAATTCTGAATGGCGTCCATCATCCAACCATCGACAGCGTCGCGCGTCTGTTTTCTCGGCTATAGTCATTTAATTGCGCTGATTGATATCGTACAGTGGGTCTTTGTGCGTTTTTAGAACCGATTCCGGTAATTGAAAGCGAAAGAGCGAGGTAATTAGTCAACGATGCATTGTTCTCGCGACGTGGACTAGGTGATCAGTTCCGACTTTCAATTTAGAATTCGCAAACTGAACAAAAAAAATGGCAGTGTATTGCAAAGTTCATGTCGATCATGACGAGCAGCTTTCAGAAACACTACATGATTCCAGAATTATGTAAGAATACAGCAAGAGCAAAGGTTTTTAGTTATATACCTAGTATAGATAAACATGGTAAGTTATCACCATATTACACAGATGTAAAAGACCTAGCACCTAATGTACCAACTCACAGTACACAGACCGCACCTTTGAAAGAGAAGGTATCTATAATTGGTGAAGTATCTATTCTCTGTCTTCTCAGTTGTTCTGTAGCGGTAAAAGTCGATAGAGCCAACAGCAACTGTCTATTCGAGAAATAGAACTGAGTTTCGAGGTCACATGCCCTGAAGGACCAATGGACAGAAATGGATAGAAATCATTGTTGAAGATCAGTAACAGTAAATTACAGTTAAAGAATGGTCTTTAACTGTAATTTACTACTTTATTTGTCTTTAACTGTATATTTCGTTCGTGTATGGACACGAACAAAATATAAAATTCAACGGAATTTCGAACAGTGGACATAAGTTTTTTAAAAGGAAAACTTTGACGTAAGTGATCCTCCTGGGAGGTCCTTGATCGGGTAGACTGATGGTATGAAAATGATATTATCCGATGTAGGTATCCGACTCATCAAAATATTCAGAACCGGTCAAGATGCTTATCGTAAGTATGAAGATTAACATGGAATTCACATTTCTTAAGACTGACAAATCTACTGATAGGGACTTCGAAGCCCTTAGAATACCTTACGGGAAATTTACTTACATTTATCGAGAAGTATGACAATATTGATAATGAATGAATGATGGAGGAGAAGAACATATAAAACGTTTGAGTTTAAAGTAGGTACCTAAGTAGGTTCTAAGTACCTAGTGATTTTCTTAAACATGAACTAAAAACGAAATTCGAAAAATTAGGAACCTTAACCAGGCGTATTATTAAGCCTAAAGCTACCACATAGAAGTCAATTTTCAAACTACTCCTTATCGAGACTAGATTGACTAAGACATTAATATATGAGGAGAAATCCACTTAGTCAATGCATCCCGTTGACATTAATCCCTCCCTCTTTACAACCGATTAGTTCAACCGTTAATACCATTTCTATACTCCAGCGTGTTCCATTAAGACACAGATACTTGAAACAGAGTTGACTATTATGATTAGCTATCAAAACATAAAGAAAATTCCTAGTAAGATAGGTAATATGGATTTACTACAATACATACTGTATTTTTACATAGTCTCTGCATGAGTTCTTGAACGAGACGAAGTTTAGTAACTAATACAAAAATTAAGGAAAATTAGAAAAAGAAACGATACTAAAATAAAATCAATGAGTTTAGAAAATGTATATCGTGGGAATTGAAATTTAGCCAATCATAGTAATTATAAATGGGAAAGTTTGTATGAATGTATGTTACTTTTTCACGCAAAAATCACTGAACGGGTTGTCATGAAATAATTATAGCACACAGATAGACCATGACCTAGAATAAAATATGGGGTACTTATTGTCCCAGAAAAGCAGACAAAGCGGCGGGCAGAGAACAATAATTACTTAAATGTGCTGAGGAGTTTCTTTAGGCTTTTCTTCTCCTCCACGACAAAGCACCTTCCGAAAAGCCAAAAAAATGACGTGCATAAGTGTATCAGTGATACCTATATGAATAAAATATTTTGACTTTGACTTTTAAATAAAAAACGATATAATGTCAAAAATTTAATTGACACATTTCATTACGTACTTTTACTCATCATCAAAGTTGAACCTCCTCATTCCGTCGAATCGAAACCCGTAAGCTGCAGCGTTCTTCACGTCGACCAGCGCCGGATTGCGGTACTTGTAGAAACTACCATGCCCGTGCGCAGGCCTCGACGATCCGTTCGGAATGCCGTGCGCCTCGCGAGGATAAAACGCCTCGAACTGCCCATTAGATGGCAGCACTTCCTTTAAGTCGCCGTCCTCCGGATCGTACGGACGGGCAAGAGATGGCGCTAGGATCGCCAGCAAACAAATCGCGCTGCGCAGCCACATCTTATACAAGAAACAAATACCATGTAAACAAAATGTAATAAAAACAAAAATAAATACGAACAGATACGTACGGTCGTGTAAATGCCGGGGAAACTTAATGGGAGTGGTTGCGTAAATGCAGTCGCACGATCGCACGGTCGGTTGCCTTAAGCCTACCAGCCAGGTTGTCTAGTGGTGGTGCGACACCACTTTCACGTTCGAACTAATCATTTATACGTTACACTATTACGTGCGTCGAGCCTTGCCTTGTTGTGGGAGTTACGAATCTCAGTTAGTGACGAATTGTCTGTAACCTTGTTTCGTAATACAGGCGACCGTGTTCGCGATATGCATTTGCTTAGGGACATGTTAGGTTTTGTGCTTGCAGTGCTACTTAGGTACTAATGCGCATTTTAGTTTTAGAAATCTAGACGTTACAAGCGCTCCTCTGCAGTAATGAATACAATAAGACGTGTTAATAATTCTTGTAGTCCAAAATTACTTACTATACAAATTTTCATGTCATTTTTGTCAATAGTCAATGATTCACGTGATTTAGAATAGTAAACGATTGGATGGCCATCTGATGTTGCTTACATATTGCATAATTAAACTTGTTTGACCATGAGTCATTTTAGTATAGCAAGAAGGTCAGACTGTCAATAGCCGAAGATTCAGATTAATGGAATATAAAGAAAACAAGTTCTACAGAAGTGTAGTTTATTGCACAAATACTGATAGATTCTAATATAGTACATAACTCGCTTAAATGTTACACAAAAAATGATATTACATTGACATAATTTAGGCCCGTACCTACCACATATGAAAAATTATGGCATAGAATGCAGCACATCACTATTTCATTTAAAAGCCTCGTCCACTATAGAGCAAATGTTGAGATAGAACAAAACATCGACTTATGATAAAACGATTGTCTTGTTAACATCACATCAATCTAATCAAACATTTATTTTAGTACAAATAACTGAAAATGACTATCTATAAAAATCCGTAACACACATTATCTAGACTTTAATTATTATATACATGTAAGGAAATAGTGATTTAATGTCCACTGTCTCTAAAAAGATAGGTAGGTATAATAGAATAATTATAATGGGAATGAAGGAGATTTACAAAATAAATGCCCAACACGATCTGTTGGTCAGGAAAAACCTTTTAAAAGTAAAATCGGAGTATTATTTATTTATTGTCAAGGATAAACATAGGTGATATTCAGTTCAAACGCACGTTCGGTTAAGGAACTTAGAGGGGTAAAGAGTGCGTAAGGGTTCGACCCCGAAAAGAGTTCGTAAGAGTCTGGACTTTCCAAGCGGACACAGCCATTCATCATCTTCCTACCCATTTCCCACTTTTATTTTGGGGTCGGCGCAATATGTTTTCCTTTTCCACACTTCCCTATCAGCCGTCATCTTTACACTAACTCTCTTATCTTTCATATCATCTGTAACACAATCCATCCATCTTTTCTTAGGTCGTCCTCGTCTTCTACGTCTGTCCATCACTCTTCTCGTCACATGCGTTCCCTCTCGCCTCATCACATGCTCATACTACAACCCCTATCAACTTTACTGTCATTTTTGCCACGTACAAACTTCCTCTAATAGTACTTCCTTTATCCATTCTCGTCACTCCACACACCCACCTCAACATTCTCATCTCCGTGACATGCAATCATCTCTCGTCCGTCTTCTTTGTAGCTCAACGTTCTGATCCATACATTATGACTGGTCTTATGACGGATGTATAGATTTTACCCTTTAAGGGGCACCCGTGGGTCGCAAATAGTTTCTGTGTCTTATCGCCATTTCATCCAACCTGCATTGATCCGATGTGTGACATCCAGGTCAATGTCACCATTCTTTTAAATGATTGAGCCCAAGTAAGGAAAATCAGAGCAGACTGGTAAGGACATTCCGTCGAGTGTTATAGGTACAGGACTGGAGAGAGTACCGAAGTCACAGAACATATAAGAGGTTTTGGTTCTGCTTACTTCTAGGCCAACACTCTCCAGCCGTTGTCGTCATTCCTCCAATCTGCTCTGAATCTCGGGGGCATTTTCGGCCACTAGCACGATGTTATCCACAAACATTATGCACCAAAGAGCCTCCTCTTTCTTGTCCGATGTAAGAGGGTCTATAATCAAGACAAAGAGGTATGGCTCAGGGCTGAACCCTGGTGCAGCCCCACGGCTACACCGAAACTAGTAGTCGTGCCGGCCACCGACCTCACCATTGTTCTAAATTGCCTGTACATCGCTCGGATCAACTGCAGGTATTTCCCTGATATTCCTTTCTCCTCAAGGGCCCACCAAAATACCACATGAGGTATTCGGTAGTATGTCTTTTCAAGGTTAACGAACATCATGTGTAAGTTTTTATTTGCTTACCTCTTATTCTCGCAAAGCTGGCGAATCGAAAAAATAGCATCCGCTGTTCCTCGACCAGGCACAAAATTGAATTGGTCGTGCGTTTTACTCTCCTTTCTCAGTCATCTCTCTATCACTTTCTCCCACGCATTCATAGTAGGTATGTGACATTAGCCTTATTCCTCTATAATTATTGCAGTCCAGTACATCACCCTTATTTTTATAGATGGGCCCTATATTGAGAGCCTCTTATTAAGCGGAGTCATAATAAACGGATTATACAAAGGTTGACCCAGAGAAATATGTTCAAAGAGCACTAATTCACCAGTGGAGAAAGACAGTTAATTTATATTAATGTATTATTATAACATTTACTATAATGTAGCACAATTAACACTACTTATTTCATATTGTAGAACGAGATAGCAATAATTACATGAAGAATTTAGGAATAATTTAATAACAATTCATTTTGTGACAACCCCCTCGAGTGAGTATTTGTACTGAGTACCTATAACGAACGACGATTAGACAACGAACGACGAATACACATATATCTGTACAGTCTAACAGTTAACTCAAGACTGCTCTACGGTGGACGACATGCTTAAAGACCAAATTGTACAATATCAAATTGATCTTACGGTGGTAATAGGTACAATGCGGTGACACACAAATATTACAGATGTCGACTGGTATAAGTGGTACACGCGTTTTCCTTTATTTATTTTTTAACATGGAATAAGTTATTGCTTGATGACAATCCTACCTGATAATTTTGTGCAGGACTTTCCACAGTCGGTCGTTCCAGCCAAGTACCATTTATATCAGTCCCTGTGTCCCCACATGATAACAAGAATCCATCAATAAACGCAAACAGAATAGCTAAGTTCTGCATAATGCTTTCATAAAAATATATTTTTATCAACTACAGCGTAACTAAAACCAATAAATAAATAACTTAACACACACATCGGCTTATAAGTTAGAAGCACTCTCACCGAAACTGAACCGTTGCATTGTGCCATCAACGTGAATGATTACAATGTATCGTGGTTTTGTCGGAATTGAACATATTAGTCGGTCCACCCTGGAGCAGCGTGGTGGAGTATGCTCTAGGCCTCCTCAAGTACCCGAACTCAGTAGTGGGCCATTAATGGGTTGAAGCCATACTTTCCCTAAGTATAGTTATCAATAGTAGATTTTAATCAAAGACTTATAGATTTCTTTTTTTTTTTGAGAAAAAATAGGCCACCGAGCGGACGAGTCACCTGATGGGAAAGCAAGAACTGTCTCTCAAGCCCCCAGCCGGAACACGACGAGTCGTTTGGCGGCTGACTCATGCTCAAGGGTGGTCCACCCAGGCAGGCTTCACAGAAAGACCAAGTCAAGATCGGCAGTATTCTAGGTAACCCCAATCTAGCAAAAAATTATGAACGCATACCTAAATAAGAAAAGTTTTCAATTAAAAAATCGAACATCAAAAACATTTCAGCGAAATTTCGAGAAAACCACGAATCACTGTATCACATATTTCACACCGAAATTTTTAACGCAAACAAAGCTCTATCACTTGTTCTTTGCACCACATTTACCTTCGTGTCAAACTAGTTTTAGCCAGAGCATACATTTACACGATTCTTAAAATTAATCAACACAAATACATAATTAAATAAAGGTTTCATCTAATTAAGGTCACAAATAACATTCACACAAACATGTGCACTGGTTATTGAATCAGTATGCATTATAATCGTATCTTGAATCAAGCGTCGCAATACGCGTCTTGTGTTTAATTTGTATTGCTCGACATTGCAATTATTGACAGACAGACACAATGTGCTACTAGGAGAATAATATAAAATAGTTCGGTAACACTTACTGAACACCTTTAAATGTTGTCTGTTCTTTACACTTCACAAACCAAAGACAAAACTTTACAGATAAACAAGACAAATATTTGTATTGTGGTAAGAAGATCCTGATTAGAAAAATATTAGGCCATATAAATAACCTGTGTAAATAACTGTTAACTCATACACAAGATCTTAATATCAAAATAATAACAGACATCGTATTATGCGCTACTATTGAACCTTTATAAGCCAGACTTTCAAGTGGGAGACGACAGAACGTATCATGAATATTCTTGACGGTATACTTGATAGTGAAGATATATTATGTAGACAATATAAACACATATCATTTTATGTATGGGTTTTACAACAGAAATAAAATTCAGTTCACAATTAAATTAAGTTCACAATTTCATAATTAAATTCAGGGTTTAATATAAACTTCTAGCATTAGGTCAATCTCAATCATTATATCTTATCTGTCAGCAATGGATCAGCCAATTACGCAAATTAATGTATCATTATCTACATAATTTAACTTCCCAATTTTTCTCTAGTTTCTCTTTGGTTGAGAAGTACAATTGTGTGCCTTTTAATCAATGATAATTCATAGTTCTGTTATTGCTTTACGCAAAAACGAACCAGGTAAATTATCCATGGCCTTTTCACACCCTTCTTGCCTCATTCATTTTAGAGACAAATTAAGCACATTGTTCAATACTAATTCCGTCCAACTTTCATATTTTATAAGCGACTGTGAATAAACCAGTTTGAATATTTTACCTAATTGTAATGTAATGCATTAATTTAATATAACAAGGTTAATTAAAAAGATTCCTCTATAATATCATTCCAATAAGTCTACTAAAGCATATGATAATAACAAAAATCAGTAGCGCTTAATAAAGTCTTTGATTAATGGCCAACAAATTTAAAAAAGTGTGTGCGTGTAATCTTTATGCGCGATTGAAGTAAAACTTCTTTGACGTTGGTGACACGTATTATGAAAAAAATTAAACTTAATTTAAAATAAATATAATATTACAGTTGACTCATATTTAACAATATACCAAAACAATGATAAAGCTATAATTACCGATAATAATACCGTTATTCGTTACCCCTTGATACTTATTTAATCTACAGATTTGTCACAGTTACAATGTAATCTTAATAGAATTATATATTATATCTGTACTTCAATTTTGGTTTTGTCTTCATTTGACATTCAACAGACTAAACTATAGAGCCTTATTTCCGTTCGAATACTTCCGTGCGAAAAATAATCTGAGTAACTCTCCAGTCGCGTCTAAAGAAGTTTTACTTCAAAAATAATTTTCCTAATTCCATCAAAAGACTCGCTTTGGCCATAACCGGTTTCAGTGTCTGAAGTGGATTAATTGCAAAAAATGCCACTATATTGTACCTAATAATTTCATACAGCACACAGTACAATATTGATAAATTTATCTTAAAACTAAGAGAAAATTGATAAAGTAATTATTAAAATAGTGATACATTAAAATCAAATTATATCACAATTGTACAATTATAATTTCATTATTGTTAATGGTTACGCCGTTTCCTGATTGTACAAACCTACCGCGACATGTTATGAATGTATTGTGTATACACGCAAACTGACATTTGTGCGTGCGAATCACTCGCACGCACAAATGTCAGTTCGCGTGATACTTGTAAATATCGTAGTGTAAAGTAATGTAGTGAAACATTATAATATGTATTGTACCTACTCGTATATCCGCAGTGTGCCAGCAACACTTCAATCATAACGATTTGTCGTCGTAATATTGTTCAATGAGGAAACGGCCTTAGAAGAAACATCAAAGAATACAATATTAATATCATACACCGATTTCCCAAGCCACCTAAAACCCTTATTGTTAAGAGAATAATATAGTCATAATCACATTATAGAGATCCTTAACTGCTCCCACTATTTATCATAAATTCTTAGTCACCTATAAAATCCATATTATACAAATTTTAATAGATATAATAATAGAAATATATTAAGCATTTTATTCAACGCATTAGAATTTCTATGACATTTAAAGATTGCTGAACTAACTCTAAGTGATCCTTATTTCTCTCATTATCTCGTATTCTGAACCACATATGGATCACAGGTATTGCTATAATTTTTTAATCAATTAAAAAATATATTAATTATCATATTAACTAAGTTAAGCATGCCGTAACGTCGATAGCCGTGTATAACATTTACATAAAAACTACCACGTTATCAAGGACTGACAATGCACTTATAAAAAAAACCGTTAAAAACTACTCAGTGATGATGTCATCAGTAACGTATGCACCTCAAAGTATAGTAAGCGGTACGCTCAAATGTAGATGAGTCAAAATAGCATAACTAAGACCATCAAACGTCCGCATATTTTATAATAGAGTCTATTGACTTTAATGATAAAATACATTAACACACACCAAAATATATTCCCAAAAAAATATGAAATAAAAAAATACATAAATAAACATTTTTGTTCTGCAAAACTTTTCAAAACATCGTTTCCATTAATAATTTCAATTAAAAGAATTTAACGAAAAATATGTTTCACTGTCCCTTTTATTTTATTAAAAACCCTATCTCTGTGCTTCCATATCTGTGATCGTTACACAATATTATTTAGACGAAAAAGTTTTACTACCTCAATAAATTTTCAAGCTTACCGACATGTCATTCAAGTTAAACGTAAATATGGAAAGTAAAAAAGTACATTTCACCTGTGATTGATAATGATTATTTTTTTATATTTTGACCCAAATTATTACTTGTACAAGTGAAATCAATTTAGGTTTGGCAAAGTGTCAAGACTAAAATGGACCGGACTTCATTTAGTATTGAATACATAATACTCAATCTGATTTATGATACAAACGTAATACAGTATTTTACTTAATTAATTTTATTTCACGTAAAATCTTTAAATGAACCATGACGATAATCGAATTCTGTCACATATATATTACGAAACAATGGTTTAATAAAAAACTATTTACGAAGATATATTGGCCATTTACCAAGTGTTCATCTTCTTTGTATGTCACGCAAACATTTATTTACAATCCTCCTTTTGCATGGCACCCACATATAATCAGTAAATAAGTCAATTAAAACATGACATAATTAAAAATAAAATATCCTGAAGTAACCACTTTCGGTATGTTTTTGTAATTATAATCTCCGGAAAATCTACTCATGATTACTTTAATAATGACATATTGTAAGAATATTATTGTATGAAAGAATAGTGTTAAATATTTTTATCGACGCGGAATCGATTTAAGCTAATTTTGCTCTGATAAAGATGACGAGGTCAAGGTACCTTAAAGTACCAAAAAGTTAAGTTACTAAAAATATTTTTATTATAATATTTAACTGGTTTGTAGCTCAAACTTATAGTTAGGTATATATTTTGTGAAGCTCTTGAATCACACATTTAAGAAATGACATAAAATCAATTCAGTGCTTACTAAGAACTCTGTGAAAATTTTATTTTCACCAAGAACAATATTTGTGTATGACGATTTAAAAAACGAAGGCAAAAATGATATAAAACAATAAAATTTAACCTCACCTACCATTAGGGTCATACATTACACATAAACAAAGATAAACATCACACCATGTTTAAAGTATGTTTTTTAAAAATCAACCTATTGACAATATATTCTATTTTGTATCAACGTCTTGTTCCTGTCCTTTGTAGCGAGATTAGTTATATCAACACCTTACAATGGTAAATGGTCAACTAATGTTGCGAAACTAAGATCTTTACGCTGTCAGTGCTTTTTGGATTTAAAAACATTTATAGTGCGTTTCACGTAAGTCTGCACTATTGGTAGTGACATGGACTTTCGACATGATTTTCTTCTTGTCCATGTTCATATTAAGACCCAATCGTGTTGAGGCGCTGTTCAAGTCTCCGAGCATTATACCAAGTTCTTCCATGGAACCCGCCAGGATGACTATATCATCGGTATATCGCAAGTGTGTGATGTATTTGCCATTGATGTTAATGCCACGTCATTTTCACTCCATCAGCCTGAATATGTCTTCCAACGCAGTGGTGAACAGTTCTGGGGATATGACATCCCCTTGACTGATACCTCTCTGACTGCAATCAACAAGCTCTCGTCTGACTTGGAATACCTCTTGGCTCCCTCCGAAGACACAGACGAATCGATCCCAGATGATGCTCATCCTAGTGATGGCACAAGTCCGTCTTCGATAACACTCAGTGTAGTCACCCAGCGGACGCTCCCTAGGGAGCGACGCTAGCGCCCCGCCTCTCTAAACAAGGTCGCATCCGATGAAGGCTTGGTAAGACCAAAGCCAACTCTTCAGGCTCTGTTTAGTTGGGTGCAAGTCCCACATAACCAGCACAGACGGCTATGCTGGTATGCATAAGGCATTCACTTTTTCCTCGCATGCCGTCTCACTTACACGAACATACTTTGTGGTTTCTCCGCTTTATTCTTTAGCTTTATTAGTAAAGTGCAGTTTTAAAGTTCTCTTTATCTTCTCTGTATAGATTTGTTGAAGCACCATCGTCATACACACGTTGTCTATAACATTTGTGACATTGTTTTTACTACATATTATCTTACAAAGTTTAAATTGACCCAAATATAAGGTCAGTGTGAAATTCAGCGCCGTATGTTTTAATATAATGTCCACTCCGTTCAATTTTACCCTTAAATAGTTTCCACCTATGAACGATGTTATTATTTTTTCTCACTCTAACACAATTATTGCTACAATAACTTCGTCTCGCTCGATAAGGAAACTACTTCTGTGTATTGCATACAGATTGGTATAACCTTTCAAATCAAGTTAGTTTTATTCTTAATTTTTCCAATTATATGGCATGTATGAAAAACATTACTGTTCTATGCATTTATTATGGGCAAAGTTCTCCCACTTTCGTGTCAATTACTTACTTTTTCAAAATATCTAGTGACTTAAATAAATTATTTTTACAGCTTATTCTTACGACTATAATACATTATTAATATATTAATGTTCTATAACTTAGTGCCTTCAAAAATACTGACAGCGCAATTAATTAATAATGTTTGTGACAGATTTAGTCGTAAAATAAATGCAAAAGTTTGGTTTCTCAGTTGACGTGTACGAAGTGATTCGATTTGTACTGTACTGCTACGTCATAATTTAATACTCACTGCGTTCACTGAATGTTATCACTTAAACCAAAAACAAGTATCAATACAAATATCTTCACTTTTTACGTGACAACGTATTAATCGTCTCATCAGAATGTTCGGAATGCACGCAAGCTTTCTTTATATGTATGAAAGTATACGTAAGGTATAGTAAATATGTTTGTTTATTGTACTGCTCGCGAAAAATACTCTTTATTTATTCATTTATTTCACTGAAGTCCAAATTGACTTTGAATTGAAGTCCACATTAAGTTTATGTTATTTTGTAATATTATGAATTTTATCTTAGTATAGGTATTGTGTAATACTTATGATATAATATAAATATACATATTAATTTATTGGTTGGCAGTGAGTATTGACGGCATTTCAAAAGTATTAAATAAAGAAGTAAGGCACAAATCGTTTCATCTCTTACACATAATAATAAAGATAATTGTAGGTAACAGACTAATAATAACTAGTTTTCTCCCAGTGGTCAACAAATAATTGTATATTTGAAACATATACTTTTCTATGTACTGTGGTTACCATTTTAACGTTCAGTATCATTTTAATTTATTAAATAATTTCTAACAATAAAAATAAAGAATAAAAAAGATTAAGAAAAACGGAATATTGGTAAAAGGACAAAAGAGAAACAGAAACTGAACTTACATATCTTTGCCTATAATATAAGTAAATTAAGATAATAAAAAAAACTGACATGTTCTGACTCTATCTTACAGTACGCCGACTCGTATTATACAAAAAGTTAAACCAACGAAAATAATTGAAAAGCGAAAAATAAAATAAACAATTAAAAATTTATAAACTAAGGTCCTAAATTAACAGTAAATAAATAATTTTGAGACGGTGCCACTATCCAATAAAAAATAAATAATCATCGAAATCGGATCATCCAGTACAAAGTTTTTGGAGTAAATTTATTATTGGGGTAAAAATTTTGTGAGTAAACAATCAATCATCCACTATTTTCATACCTTTAGGGTAGGAATAAATTTTTCAAAAAAAATGGGACCAGCTTCAAGACATACCCGTTTTATTACCATTCTTATGGATTCAAAAAAGAATCATCAAAATCGGACTACCCTGTGCCGATTGCTGAGTGATCATACATTAAAAAAAAAACAAAAAAATGTGTCGAATAGAGAACCTCCTCCTTTTTTTCGTCGGTTAACAAGTGCCCATTATTTGACTCAGGTAATTAGGTAAGTAAATACGACTCATCATTTTGTTTCTAAAATACTATAGACAGTAACAACTTTACCTAAAACGATAATGTCTTTATAATTTCACGTTAATTTTTTTTTTTCAAATTAATCCAAAAGTTTTCACGCCTTTATTTTATAAAAATTAACAATATTTTACGCTTATTACCTACACGATTTTTATACATTTCTATTTCTGGTCAAAATTTTTGAATACTTTATATCTACTTATAATAATCGTTAGGAAAGAAGAATAATATAGAAAATATTATACAATACGAATGTCATAAAATGTAGGGCAATATGTTTTAAATATTCGTTTACTAATATGTGCATGGGTTTGTTCAACTACTAATATACTACTGAAATCGTAACTGCGGGATGTTTAACAACTAACGCTCGATAGAAACTACTATATTTAGTTAAATTACTCCACTTATACTAATATTTACTTATTCTGGTCAACGTCACTTTAAGTTGAAACATTCGAAGCTAGACTTTATGATAACTACATAAGGTTAATAAGGTGCCGTAAAAATATTACGAAAATATAACATATTAGTTATATATATGTGAATCAATTCTCAATGATAAATAAATGTACCCTTTGGTAAGGCCGGTTGACATCCTTATATTCCCACATAATTAAGTGCACAGACTTATACTCCTAAAATCTTTGCGTAGCATTTCAGAACGGCGTATTTTAAGTTGGCTTAGATGTTCATTCGTCGACTATTAGGAGGCCAGTTACTCTGATTTATCATGATATTTTGTCGCATTCGATCTTAAAATCTTTGGGATTTACTTAAAGTCTGTAATTGATGTCCTTCATGTTAATTTAAGTTAAAGATTTCTTAATAACCTGAGTTTAAACTAAGTATAAATTTTCTACGGAAGAGCGGGACATCCTGGTGCAGGTATTTTTTTTTACTTAAAAGGATGTCCCAACAACGGAACAATGTATTTGTTAAACTCATTTTTTCCAATAAATCATTTTCATTTTTCATTTTCATTGATTACTTAATTTTCAAAAGTGACGCCCTTGCAAAAGTGCACTCTCTCTTGCAAAAGTGTTAAAAGCAACACATATTATATTTATACAAAGGTGATCTACGAGGGTAGAAGTATATGTTTAAAAATATTACATCACACAAATTGATAAATACATCAAGCATAAAATAACGTCAATCAATCTAGGTTCTTTCATTCGCTGGTGTATATGAGACTGTTATACAAATATTATACAACGTGTTCCTGAGGTTATGCAGTATCTTCGGCCTGTTATTCAGACCATTAAATTGGTCATTTTTCATTATAGCATCAGCATTATCAGCACGTTGTATTTATATCATATTCATACTTATACAATCCGCTAAAATCATCATAATTATGGCCTTAAAGCCTCTTATATTATGAAGAGACCAGCCTAAGTGGGATAGTTATGGTGTAACCTTGTAATCGAACTTATACATAAATAAATATCGTCTTTATACATCTACAAATAGCCTAAACATTGCTACAACACAAGGACAAACATAAATCCAATCACAAACGATTCCGTCTGTTTATAAGGTGCATTATAAAGCATGGTTTGGAAAATAGAAAGAATCGTATATATCGAAAGCTAATCTAATAATTACATAGTATTGCTCATGACAATATTAATTTATTAATCCATCAAACAATTAAAGTTTATAAATTTAATTTAAAATATGTACGATATCCGATTTACAGATTAATTCATATATGATGTGGAATGTTATTATTTAATTTATTTTAACGAGGACTATTCGTACACTGGCAGTTATTAATTTGGGCCTTTTCAAACTTAATTGTATTCAGATTTACTTGCACAATGTTTTTTCACAATTTTTACTACATATTAGGTTGGGTATATTGTTTCCAATTGGGTCATATTGCACAACAATACGAATATCGCTCATATCTGAATAGACCATTAGGGCGTGCTGCATGGAAAGTATATTTCTATTACCTTTCTCACGCAAATAACATACAAGGACAACATACAGTATGGAAGGCTGACAATTGTAAATACAAAAATAATAAGTAAGGGTAGATTCAACCAAAAATCTTAGTCAACCATACAAGGGATAGTTACTCTATGAATCGAGTCGAATCTAAAAACTATTGAAAGAAAGAAAGAAAGAAAGAAAGATAGAAAGAAAGAAAGAAACAAACAAACATTTATTTCGTCCTGAAAAATGGCCCATTTATATACAAAATAATGATTGTAAATCAACAATCCATCAAATTTTGCACTGATCTCTATGGATGTCATTTGTAGAAACTCAAGCTATAGTGGGTTTCACATGAGTCTGCACTTGAAGTAAGTTTCTAACATAATAGCAATGTTATACTTTAAAAATACAGCTTTGCCTTACTTATTTCAGTAGGACTTGAAGTAAGAGTTTCCAGTTTAATATTGAAGTGCAGACTTATGTGAAACGTACTAATACCTATAAAAATAGCCTGTATAATCTATCATAATTTGAAGGATTTAGAAATCACAATAATTTGGCTGAGATGTAACCTGGGCCATTAGACACTGAATGAAGTCCCATCCTAGCGTTGTTATGCAACGACTGCCAGTGACATCTAGCACGCCACCACGAAATTACAACCAACCCTACGTACGTCCTTTTCATTCATAATTCGAAATATGACGAGTGTGTCATTAAGTACCTAATACAATCCCATATTTAATTACTATAGGGGAGACAGGGGAAATGGGAGCCACTGGGTAATGAGAGCCAGTATCTCATACGATGAACCAATAATGCTATATTAATTCACTATTTCGCATATTATACAGTGCAGTTACCATTGAAATAATATTAAATCCAATTTTAAACTATGAAACATACCTTCAGAAACTGACACATCTGTCCGCCATTTTTACAAACTGACATATTCGAATTACAAATTTAGTGCCGTACAAGACATTACATTTGTAAGTTACGTAAGTAACTTTCGTAAGACCTACTTAAGTACCAAGGAATCAGCTTATAGTGTAAATTTGCAACTTCACCGTTAATTACATGAGTTACTTACGTGATTTACTAATGTACGGTTGGTTCAGACGCGGTATCGGACGCGCGCGTCGTATAGTCCTCGTTCGTCGATTCACACGCTGTATAGATAGCTCTCGAGTTTGGTCTTGGGTGATGGCTGTGTGAACGGTGAGAACCAGAAGATTGAAAACCGTCCAAACACCGCCTGGATGCTCTTCCAACGAGACTTGCGTACCCACCGCGCTTGCTCCTTCTTCAACTGTTCGATACCCTGAAACGCGAGCGGTTGAGGGTTAAAGACTAAACATTTTTTAGGAATATTAAACAAAATCTTTTAAAATTATAGATCACTTCAGACATAATTTAAAATTTTAATGAGATGAAATGTCATGAACAATAGGTAAAATGTATGCACAAAAACATTGTTTTCTAATTTAGAAAAGAACTTACGGCTGAACCTTAAAAAAAGTTACAGCACCCGTAAGAATAAATAAAAACAATATTTATATACATATTTTTTAATTATTCGACTTCTTTTTATGAATCAAATATAGTTAAAGCCACGGTACTACTGAGCTTCAGTTTTATCTATAAAAATATTATCCCAAAGTACCCACGAAAATATGAAGATGTTGTGGTAACATTGCCACAACAAATAGTCTGTTTAGCTAATATAATTAATCAAACCGCGGATATCGAAAGCTCTTACTCAAGCCAGGGCTGTCAAAAACATTAAAAACATAATAAAATATGGTTGGACTTGGACCACTTGGACCCCCTGTACAGAAATTGTAGTCTAAAGGTCGATGCATACGTAAAAAAACATTAAAAACATAATAAAATATGGTGCATACCACTTGGACCCCCTGTACAGAAATTGTAGTCTAAAGGTCGATGCATACGTAAAAAAACATTAAAAACATAATAAAATATGGTGCATACCACTTGGACCCCCTGTACAGAAATTGTAGTCTAAAGGTCGATGCATACGTAACGTGTTTTTACCCCGGACGCGACGGGATGTAAAATTTTGGAAACGTCGTTTTATATAAAATGTAAACGATAGCGCATACGCCGCGGAGGCACGTACGGGACGGGAACGGAGCACGCACGTCCCGTATGCCCCGTCCACGTCCCGTCGCGTCCCGTCCCGTCTTTTAATCAAAGAGTTTATTAAAACAATATTACAAAACACTCACAGTTTCATCATTCCATATCGCATGCAGCTGCGTCCCTAGCATGACAGCGGTGAATATAGCGAACAGCAACGCCTCCGCTATGAGGAACAGCAGTAGCACCACGGTCGCCGGTGGAGAGTACGTGCTACAGTCGCGCCACTCGTGTCGGATACACGTCACGAACTGGTACACTGAGAGCGTCAGCGAATGGAGCGAGATGGCCGCTATGTAGAACTGGCGAGAACATTATATTCGTTAGAACATATTATTATATTATACAAACAAGTTTTGTATAGTCCGTTTTTTGAAAGAGTATTATTTAGTAAAGTTTTATTTGGTTAAAAATAAAACTGACATAAAATGAAAGTAATTTAAGGCTAAATTATCATGGAAAAAAATCTATTTCATATTTATTATTTTTAATACATTATTAATATTACAATAAAAGGTAATGATATGATAAGTATCGTCTGAAAGAAAAGGGATTATACGTTAAATCATAAAAGTTTTTACTTATTGGAGAATATGTGCAGGAATTACGTAACCATACCCATGCCAACCTTATTTTTAAATTACAAATTACCTGCGATAGACATCACAAGATGGTTTACCAAATGGCAAATAAGACTCGCCTAAAAAAATTGAGTATAGGAGTCCAGCTATTTATCGCCCCTCTATTTTGTGACCTCGTTTTGACTAAAATACAACATATAAAAGACAACTTATGACAGCTAATGTCCGTTTACCGTGAACAGCACGAAGTATTTCTGATTGTTCTCCCCCACGCAGTTGTTGACCCAGGGGCAGTGGTGGTCCATCTTGCGGATGCACCGCTGGCAGACAGAGCAATGGTGCGCGCGCTCCGGCTTGATACTGCAACACTTGGTGCACTTGAAGATCACCTGGCCCTCGCGGAAACTCATCTGCTTTATCATCTCCTTCGTCGCGTTGCCCTTGGGGACTGCGCCCTGGTGAAGCATTAGGTGATGATATTTTCGGAAATTTTGACTGTATGCGCATTTATGACATGGTTCAAATTATTTTAATGTGGTGCCATTGAAGTATAATGACATAGAACAGACATCTCGAACAAAATGTGTGTCCCGAAACCGCGATGACGCGTTCTTTTTTCAAACTCTAGAAGGTGATTTACATAGAGTAACTTTGTATAAGACACGACAAACAGTCAGCGACTCTAAATCTTTAGCTCTTCCAAATGTTTGATTTAATGTTTAATTGAATTCACTGAGTAATGTAATACACATAATTTATTATTTACCAAAGAGTAGGTACTATAGTCATTCTTATCGGGCTTATTTATTTGTCCATTAACACGCTTACTTGCCAAGTGTGTAAGCCCGACTCATGATTTTTTCAATTCAATTCAATTGACTGACCTGAACTGACTGAACTGACTTGAATTGATTCAAGTCAATTTATTTGCATTTCATTCAAAAATGGCGGGAATATTCCACAATAAAATTGAAATAAATTCGTTTTAGTTGATTTAAGTTAATATTTTGTTTTCTTACTGATGATAAGTAATACCATTTTCTTTTTTGTATTTTTTTACGTGCAATTGTGACAGGTTCTCATCACGCAAGACGGCATTTTTTCAGTTTGTTACTAAACAATTTTGGCATGCGGCCGCAATGAACGCAGGTGAGTGACAAGCAAGTGAGTGAATGAAGTGAGCCACCCTGGCCACAATGAATGCACCCGACTCAATGTTCGGGGTGTCTGTTCTATACGAAGTAATAGTACTTCAATGTGTGGTGCACTTAAAATCCTACTAATATTATAAATGTGAAAGTTTTTTCTGATGTTTGTCACTGTTTCACGTAAAGACTATCGCACGGATCTTCATGAAATTTAGCATTCAGGTAGTCCATGATCCGAAATAAGATATAAGACACTGCAGAGCGCTAGTATTTAAATCTATGTTTATAACTTATAATGTTTTGTAAATGGTTTATTTACCTAGTGTAAATATTATAACTTGTTGCAGTGCTTAGCAAAATAAATATTTTCTTTCTTTCTTTCTTTTTTAGTGTCATGGTATTTGTTCTATACGCCCTCAATCAATATACTCATTTTAGTTAACCTCAGAATTAAATCCCATGCCCGGTTTGAGCTGGGCGATATTGAATAATCTTATTTAATTTACGTAAATCTCTTAAAATCTGCTGCAGTCATCAAATATTGTCTGTATTGTTTAGATATTATACCCATAAAATACATAAAATTTTCACATTCTCTCAGAAGAGGAAAGACTATACAATACAACAAAAAGAAAAATAATGTTATGATTCAAAGAACAATGCCCAACTGTCATACATCGTTTTATTTGATTTTCAACTTTAGCGTCTTAAAATAAAAAAAATTCTAAAAATCGCCGCTTTAATTTCTGAGCTTAGATATATAAGAATTTTTAGTAGACACACCCCAGAACCAAAGTATTTTGAGATTGAATTCTTATAACCATTGAGTCATAGAGTAGGGGAGAACGTAATTTTTACCACTTTTTTTTATTCTGACTTTTTTTTGATTGACAACCGGAAATGGAAATTTGACATTATTACATTTGTTACCAACATTTATAACGAAATTCTGTGTGTAATATTGGCCAGAAGTCTCCCTATATCTTGCTTGATACAAGCTATGTATCGAAGTGAGTGCCCGAATGAAAATGGACATTGTTGACATAATTGTTATTATAGTCAATTCATCACTTATTAATAAAATTATTTTACGCTGGGTAATACGGGCACAGGTATTAATTTTAAAATACGTAAAAAAATAAATGAATTGCTTCGGTATAACTGACGTTTTAAGACGCTACAAAAAATAAAAAATAATTTTTGGGCATTGTTCTTTGGAACCTCTCGTTCTCATGCGAAAATTCAATATGTTTTCTCATTTTCGCGCTATTAAAATGGAGTGCAGTGATGAAGCTAAAACAAAGTAGATGAGAAGCCGAATGCAATTAAACTCTCCATCCAGACTCATTTCATACTCCATCCGCTTGGTACTTATTAGTCGAATGCTTGTTTACTGGGCTATAAATAGGTATAACGAAACATCCTCTGGTTGTGATAGAAGAATGTCAGGCGGTCTATTTAGTATTCGTACTAAGAAGTTGATCAAAAGTGAAGGATAGTCAGATCAGTGAAGGAAAGAATCCGAAGAAATATTTTATGTCAAGAAATGAACAAAGTACCCAGAATCAATGTCGCGTATTTTAAAAAATGACAGACCTTGCAGCTTATAAGAAATGGACTGGTCATTACTTACGGTGGATTACTAAGAGGTTTCAGTTAAAGTGTCGGTCAGTTAAAAACTTTCAAAAGATACGAAACTGGGTTGCATAAGTCACCGTTAGGTTACATAAGTTTTGACTTTTATTATTAGTTTATTAAGTTTTGACTAAAGTTTATTAAGTTTCTTATGACTTCTGACGGTTAAACTGAACTTTAACCTTTCACCTCGTGTCGAGCAACCCACCCTTAATTGATAATTTGAAATTGAATAGGGTCGTAAAATCAAAACAACTTTTTAGGTGGTACGCAAGAAAAAGGACGACATTTTTTTTGCTCGAGCAACATTTTAACTAGCAAATTGATCGAGTTCATGCTCAAAGCTCCAGAGAAGCGACTCAGTTAGTCAGTAAGATAGAACATGGACATTGTCCTGCTTTAGTAATGAGAATAAGTCGTAGCTGAAGATTTCTTTTTCCAAGTATATCACAATGGAGAATTGTATGTGGATGCAGGTACCCGCGATTGTTCAATAAAATGCCTATGCTTTTGACAAACCTGACAAACGGTCATTTTAATGTTTATCTGGCTCATGAAAAAATAAATGCTATTGTTAAATTTAATTTCCTTGTGGAAAAACAAATAAAATTGTCAAATTACTCCGATTATATAGCTCTGCATTCCTCCGAGTCAAATTCTGAAACGTGTAATTTTGTCCGCAGACAATATAAGCGGTAAAAAAACGTAAGAGCCAGATACACAGATAAACCAAGTAAGGAATGCTCTGACAACATATTCTAATAGTAAGCTCAATAGAACAACTCAATCTTTATATAATTTATATATTCCTTGGAATTGTAAACAAGATATGTGTCCAGAGAAGGGGTTTCGTTAAAAGTAAAACTTTAACGGTAAAACCTAGTACATAGTAAATATAGTATTTCAAAGGCTAAATAAAAAAGATCAAGCCCTTAAATATGGAGAAATGCGACGAGTTGGTAAACATAAACGGTTAACAGATGACACAATATTCCCGATATACATATTAAAACGTTACGACCTGCATTAACTTCAGGAATCCTCTGATAAAGTGGCAGATACGTAATACATTCACGAATATACTTGTTCAATCCTTCATCACTGGTCGGTGTGAAAAGTAAAGTAAAACCTTACAAAATTAAGGTTATACTCAATATGTCAATGAAAAATATCGCGTCAACTACGTGATGGTGGAAACAGTCTATTCACAACCTTCTTGGGAGTTTTCGTCCATCCTGCAGCCCGTTTCTTGGTGCACATCGTATCGGCCGTGCCGTGAAACAAACATAGAAGAAGCAAACGTACGCAACGCAGACCTGGTTTTAGACCTACTTAGACATTACATACACACATCAAAATAAAGTTTGAGATCACTAGCAAAAGATGTTTTTTTTATTTTACTTTTTTAAAATTTTATTTACTAAAATTTAATTTAAAAGTCCTAGTGCAATTTTGACTAATAAATAATTGAAAGAAAAAGAGGATTTAAATAAATATTATCAACATTATTATTAACTTGTTTTTATTTAGTACTAGCTGTTACCCGCGACTTCGTACGCCGAAAATAAAGATCCCTTCATTATAAAACATGTTTTTCATAAATTGACAGCAAACTTGTCCATACTATGAAGAGTGCCTTGTAATAGTCCATTATGGGTTGAAGCTAAAACACCTACACTTAGTACATATATCGTATTATGTAAATGAGTAAAATATTAAACAAATCTTTAGTGTTGATAATGAAATGATAACTACGATCTGATATTGTAGCGTGATTGGTAGTCAGCAAGATACTAAACTCCACCAAAATTACAGCAAAAATGACATGTTCTTACAACCCATTAATTACCCATCGGGAGAAGCATTCATAGCCCGGGCGCAGCGGCTTGTGTCGGTTCTAATAGTAATCGATGAAGTTAAATAATAGCGAGCGCGGTCGGTAGTTGGATAGGTGACCGTTAGTGGCAAAAAATTCTTGAGCTCTCCGAGCTTCGGAGGGCACGTAAAGCTGTCGGTCCCGGTTGTTGTCGTAAGATAACAGTCGTTATGACATATTGAAGGTCCTCGCCCGGCGTAATGACTTCCCACACTTGGGTTGATTTCTAATCCCTCCATCAATCCACACTGGAGCAAAGTGGTGGAGTATGCTCTAGGCGTCCTCAAGAGTGAGTGCTCAGTAGTGAGCCATTACTGACCCACCCATAGGAAAGGTCCCAAAATAATTGAACTTTTTAGAATTTAGAGGTTTATTTAAGTCAGGGCCTGAGAGTTTTTGAATTTTAAATTTACATTGTAATTTTACAGAATAAACAAAAAACATAGCTTTCTTTTCTTTTTGGGCAGCAGCAAATCAGTGATTCCTTTAGAGTTGCTAATGTTCATTGGCGAAAGTGACCACTTACCATGAGGTGACTTATCTGTTCGTTTTACAACTTCTTACTCCAAACTTACTCTAAACTTACAACCTCTAGTTTTAGCCCTTAGGGAATGTATTACCAAACAATCATGTTACAGTTATTTTTGTTTTATGTAAGATTACATACTAACTACCAACTTTCACAGTTTTAACTTAAAAAACCAGGCAAGTGCGTGTCAGGCCACGTGCAATATAGGGTTCCAAAGTAGTAAGTTTATTGACTATTACTCATTAACTACTTATGCTAACATAGCCTTGATAGTTTTCCTTATAAATTCATCGTATAACCTATTTTTGAGAATTTTTTCACTTGTCCAACTCCAACCGTTTAGCCGTTGGGGGGACACTTGACTTGACTTGGGTACCCAAAATTAGCACTTTCAAGCCAAATATACGTATTTCGCAAACGGAGCCCTACATCCAAAAATGGTCTCAAAAGACCCATAATATTTTTGAAAAAACTTTTCAACGATACCCCACACTATAGGGATAAATAAAAAATTAATTCTCACGTTACCTGTAGTGGAGGTACCCCGAAAAAAAATTATTTTCAGTAGTTTATTCTACAATTTTGGAGTTTTAATAAATATGTATATCCATGCCAAATTATAGCTTTCTAGCACTAAGGGTCTCGGCGCTTTGCTTTGGACAGACGGACAGACTGACGGACGGATATGACGAAACTATTATGTTCACGATTTTACTTCAGAACCCTAAAAATGACGAAGTTTCGTATAAACATTCCCTGAATTAACCCTTTAAAGATTGATTTTTCAAATTATGTTAAAGTTATTTTTTGTTTATAACAGTCGAACTGAGAACCTGTTACTTTTTTGAAGTTGGTTAAAAAACCGGCTAATAGCGTGTCAGGTCACTGGTAATATAGGGTTCCGAAGTTCTAAGTTTATAGAACTCAATAACTACGTATGCTAATAATATAGCCATGATAGTTTTCCTTTTGAATTCATCTTAATGGTATTGCCATGAATTTTTTTACGTGTCCAACACTTACGAATATTTCCCAAACAGACCCCTCAATCGAAAAATGGACTTAGCAGACCCATATTATTTTTGAGAGACCTTTTTCACGATACCCCGCACGTGCGTGACGGAAAAAAATTATCCCCATATTACCTCTAGGAGAGGTAGGTATCCTAAAAACATATTTTTAAAAATGTTATTCTACCAGTTTAAAGTTTAAATAAACATGTATATCCTTGCTAAATTACAGCTTTCTAGCACTAAGGGCCTCTGCGCTATGCTACGGACGGACGGATGGACGGAAGGACGGACGGGCATGATGAAACTATGACAATTCTGTTTTGACTTCGGAACCCTAAAAAGAGTCATAAAAATCGCTTCATAAATAACGAATCTATCAACTACATATAACAAAATTTGACCTTATCCCTCAGGAACAGGTCTGTTTTCCGTGATAAAAAGTATCCTATGTCCTTTCCCGAGCTCAATTCTATATCTGTACCAAACATCAAAATCGGTTCAGTTGTTTAGGCGAGAAAGAGTTATCCCTCAGGAATAGGTCTATTTTCCGGGATAAAAAGTATCCTATGTCTTTTCCCGAGATCAATTCTATATCTGTACCAAATTTCATCAAAATCGGCTTAGTGGCTTGAAAGAGTTATCCCTCAGGAACAGGTCTATTTTCCGGGATAAAAAGTATCCTATGTCCTTTCCCGAGCTCAATTCTATATCTGTACCAAATTTCATCAAAATCGGCTTAGTGGCTTGAAAGAGTTATCCCTCAGGAACCGGTCTATTTTCCGGGATAAAAAGTATTCTATGTCCTTTCCCGAGCTCAATTCTATATCTGTACCAAATTTCATCAAAATCAGTTTAGTGGCTTGAAAGAGTTATCCCACAGGAACAGGTCCATTTTCCGGGATAAAAAGTACCCTTTGTCCATTCCCGAGCTCAATTCTATATCTGTACCAAATTTTATCAAAATCGGTTTAGTGGCTTGAAAGAGTTATCCCACAGGAACAGCTCTATTTTCCGGGATAAAAAGTATCCTATGTCCTTTCCCGAGCTGAATTCTATCTGTACCAAATTTCATCAAAATCGGTTTAGTGGCTTGAAAGAGTTATCCCACAGGAACAGGTCCATTTTCCGGGATAAAAAGTACCCTTTGTCCATTCCCGAGCTCAATTCTATATCTGTACCAAATTTTATCAAAGTCGGTTTAGTGACTTGAAAGAGTTATCCCTCAGGAACAGGTCTATTTTCCGGGATAAAAAGTATCCTATGTCCTTTCGCAAGCTCAATTCTATATCTGTACCAAATTTCATCAAAATCGGTTTAGTGGCTTGAAAGAGTTATCCCACAGGAACAGGTCCATTTTCCGGGATAAAAAGTACCCTTTGTCCATTCCCGAGCTCAATTCTATATCTGTACCAAATTTTATCAAAGTCGGTTTAGTGGCTTGAAAGAGTTATCCCTCAGGAACAGGTCTATTTTCCGGGATAAAAAGTATCCTATGTCCTTTCGCAAGCTCAATTCTATATCTGTACCAAATTTCATCAAAATCGGTTCAGTGGTTTTGGCGTGGAAGAGTTATCCCTCAGGAACAGGTCTATTTTCCGGGATAAAAAGTATTCTATGTTCATTCCCGAGCTCAATTATATGTCTGTACCAAATTTCATCAAAATCGGTTCAGTGGTTTAGGCGTTATTGAGTAGCAGACAGAGTTACTTTCGCATTTATAATATTAGTATAGATAACTCCTCCCTTGGCTCGAACACATGCGGCAATCCTTCTTGGCACACACACATCAGTGTGTGTGTACATTCATATTATACAGTCCACACATAATTTAATATACATATAGAGGGTACTCCCCCGCGATTACCTCAACTTTATTACTATTATTACCTAAAACATTACCTTAAACAATGTTACTGCTCAAAAAAATTATAATGACCTCTATCGATAAAAACATTTTGGTCTTGTACACTTGCACAGCTTTGTGAAAAAATATACAAGATAATATGTGAAACCAACATAATTCACTTGGAGAAAAATTAATGATGATAGACTTCACCATAAGTCTAAGAAAATACTATCCACTCATGTGAAAAAACTTTCAACGTTTAGTAGAAAATAGAAGCTATCAAAGAAAATATTACAATATTGCATTGGAAGCGTTTCATAAGAAATTGAACATAAATCATAAAAAATTCACATTGAAATATTCAATGGGAAGCCAGAGAAACGAGAAACTAATTTAAAATGGCTTTCTGCCACCGAAGCGCTCTAATTGTGCATCTTCTATGCCTTGAAGCGGTCTAATAGAATAACATGTAATTGCATCTCGTAACTGCCGGTTCTGTATAACAAAGTTAGTTGAGGACGTCGACGACTCACTCGAGCTAACTGCATAAAGTATAAACTTTAATGAAAAGTCTGTCGTAGCAAAGTTTAACGTCGAATCTCTACGGCTGTACAAAACGAATACATTTAATAATTTTGCTGCCGAACTTAGTGAGATTAAGGTCATGTGAAATTATTAAAAGCGTACTATGTAGGTACCTACATAGTATTATTTAAAAAATGTATAAACTGCATCGAACCATGTGAAGACAGTCTCAATTTCCCAAATAACGTGCAAAATATTCCTAGAAATATTAACTGCTATTTAAAGCTTACTACGTCCCGAAAAATAAAAAATACAAACTTTAATTTTTAAATGGGTGCTCACAGAGAGCACTTCGTCTCTTCGTATTTTGCAATTATTATTATTATTATTTATTATTATTATTATTTATTATTATTATTATTTTTATTATTATTTATTTATTATTATTATTTATTTATTATTATTATTATATGATATTTATTATTAACATATTAGAATAATATTTGGGATTATTAACGAGTTGTCTAAATGCCTCATAAGGAATCTTTGTCAAATATTCCATATCGTTATGATTTATGCGTTGTCTTGAGAATTCAACAAAGATCACTTTGAACAGCCCATGACATGACCTACTGGATCTAAAGAGAATAGTATCTTGTTTTGGTAATTATTAATTACGGGTAATCTTCGTTGATTCATCTTCCCGCCTTTGCATAAATAAGAAATTTAAGAAATAACCTTGCAGTCATAAATTTATTCGTTATCGAATAATACATCTGAGCCCGTGGGCCCCTGCACAGACTTCGCAAATACGCAGTAACTTACGGAGCGTGGAAATCGAGAGACTCAGGGACATAACGAAATGACCCATTTGGTGGAATAATAAATAAAATCCTTCCGTAACAAACATATTTTACGCCCTTTTAATGATCGCAGCAATGTCAGTTATAATTTACAATAGAACTTAAGAGTATAAATAGAACTAGAACCGATACATTTGGGCCTAAACTATATGTTTTCTATGCTTTTCTATTGACATGGTAAAATAGGACCAGGAAATATTAAAGTCAATTCACGCTAAGATGGAAGGAAGTATGTGCTTCTCAAAGAATTATTAATGGCCTTATAGGGATATTATAATGGGTCGAAGGTATAGAAGGTGTTGGTAATAAATACATAGGTGTGATGTCGCGATAATTGGTAATATATATTCGTAGTGACTCTTTCTATATGTGATACATATTTTCCTAAAAATGATATAATTAACCATCATTCGTACACAGACCTGTATACCTCGTATGGGTAGTATTCAGATGAAGATGAGTTACAACAAATGTATATTTGAATTACAGCAAATTATACCAGTAAAAATAGCAAAATAGAAGAACCTGATTTACCCAGTATCACACATATTTTCCTAAAAATAATATAACTAGAGAATGCCATTAGGCATTAAGTCCGCCCATTGTATTAAATTTACAATAAAGGATTAAATAAAATAAAATAAATAAAACTCACTAACATTCGTACACAGACATGATGGAAACCTAGTATTCAGATGAAGATGAGTTACAACAAATGTATATTCGAATTACATCAAAAATACCAGTAAAAACAGCAAAATAGAAGAACCGGATTTACCCAGTATCACACATATTTTCCTAAAAAAATTATAACTCACTAACATTCGTACATATACATGATGGAAACTTAGTATTCAGATGAAGAAAAAGATGAGTTACAACAAATGAATATCTGAATTACAGCAAATATACCAGTAAAAATAGCAAAATAGAAGAACCTGATTTACCCAGTATCACACATATTTTCCTAAAAATGATATAATTAACCATCATTCGTACACATACCTGTGTACCTAGTATTCAGATGAAGATGAAGATAGGTTACAACAAATGTACATTTGAATTACAGCAAAAATACCAATAAAACAGCAAAATAGAAGAACCTGATTTACCCAGTATCACACATATTTTTCTAAAAATAATATAACTCACTAACATTCGTACACAGACATGATGGAAACCTAGTATTTAGATGAAGATGAGTTACAACAAATGTATATTTGAATTACAGCAAAAATACCAGTAAAAACAGCAAAATAGAAGAACCTGATTTACCCAGTGTCACACATATTTTCATCAAAATGCGAGTAATGGTTCCGGCGTTTTAAAAGTAGTGACTTTGACATCAGTGACAAAGAACGCAAAGGGAGGCCAGTAAAGTTCGAAGACGCTGAGTTAGATGCATTACTGGACCAAGATTCATGCCAAACTCAAGAGGAACTTGCTGAAACCTTAGGAGTGACTCAACAAACGATTTCAAACCGTCTCAAGGCATAAGGTATGGTGAAACTGCTCCAAAGGCAAAACCGGAAGAGTTAATTACATCGAATAGTGACAGGAGACGAAAAGTGGATGCAGTACGACAATCCAAAGCGCAGAAAATCGTGGGGTAAGCCCGGCCATGCCTCAACTTCAACGGCCAAACTGAGTATTCATGGCAAGAAGATAATGCTGTGCATCTGGTGGGATCAACTCGGAGTTATTTACTATGAGCTACTCCAGCCTAACGAAACTATCACTGCGGAATGTTATCAACAGCAATTGATGCAATTGAGTCGAACATTAAACCTTAAACGCCCCCAATATGCTAAGAGACATGACAAAGAGATCTTTCAGCACGACAACGCTCGGCCACATGTTGATAAAGTTGTGAAGGAAACTTTGGAGGCACTGAACTGGGATGTCCTACCTCACCCGCCGTATTTGCCAGACATTGCTCCTTCGGACTACCACTTGTTCCGGTCAATAGCTCATGCGCTGTCTGAGCTGCACTTCACTTCTTACGAAGATGTGAAAAATTGGCTGGATTCTCGGATCGCCTCAAAAATTGAGGAATTTTTTAAATCCGTATCCGTATGCTGCTTGAAAGATGGGCAAAGGTAATAGAAAGCGACGGGCAATATTTTGAATGATATACACTGTACCAGTTTTTCTCAATAAAAATTCAAAATAAAAAAACCTTAAAACTTATTTGTACACCTAATACTAAAAATGGTACAGTAAAAGTATACTGAAAAATATTATTCTAATTATCAACTATGTAATTTTCTTATTCTTATTCTTCTTATTTCTAATTTTTTTAGGTAACTATGACAACAGAAGTTCTGAGTTAAGGGCGATGAGGTGAGAAGTGAAGTCTTCTTTAGGATATGAGAGGTGCTATAAGACACGGAGTTTGTATAAAAATTACTTGCTGGCTGCTAGGCCATCTTAAATAAATACATTTCTTAATTGAATAAAAATATTTTACATGAACCCGTTAAACTTCCAATTTAATTGTTACTTTTAACATCGTTGCCAGATATTCATGTTTTTTTTAATTTAACTTAACCTAGACCAACTTATCTTGCTAACTTTTGGCACATTATTTTTATTTATTTATTATTTATTTATTTACATGTTTATGTCACCTCTTAAAAAGAAGAAACAAAGGGCAAACTTAATGCCTAATGGCATTGTCCACCAGTCAACCCTGGGTGGATGTGGAAATAGCTGATGGCAGGTGCTAACATGAGATATAGATATACTACATAACAAGAATACATACAAATACACGGACATACATAAATACCAATAATAACATAAATATATAATAAATAATATATAAATATACAATATATAAATATTTAGGGAATTATTTATTTATTTTTTTATTTATTTTTCCATTATTGAATCCAAGCAACCCGCTAAAGAAAATATCACGTTCAAAGTTACTGTGAAATTCAAAGTTACCGGTCGACTGCATGTCAACTATCAACTATCAAATGTTATATTCGGCCGCATATGTCATCCGCATCGGGCTCTCATATGATTTCGTACAAATGCGACGCGTTCGGCGCGTACGGTGCGGACATTTATGTGTTCAGCATAAATGTATGTTCACCATTATGTAGATAAACTAGTAACTTCATTTCGAAAAAAATTACTTCAAATAATAAACAACAATCTTCAAATAATAAACAAAAAATTTACTTCATATAACTAAAAAACAATCGTTGTACCTTATTGTTCAGTACATTTTTTCTACCTAGTGTCAAAGTTATGTAGAAGAAAATCCAAAACCAAAAATATCCAAAATAGACTAATACACTAACAAAACATAGTAGCAACTAACAAACACTAGTATTGAAAACTATCTGAGAGTACTGGGAAAAAATATGACAAATATCTGCATTTGTGGAAGCGGCAATAAAAAGTTCGGTAAAGGAGCCGAATTTGCGAAAAGTTAAAAAGATCATAATCTCTAAAACTATAATGTCAAATTTTTACCAAGGTCACTTACAACTGGTAAGTCTACCCTAAGTTATGTTCCTTTTAAGTTTGTCGTTCTGTAAGAAGCAAGAAATGATGTTTTCAATGTATGGAACCACAAAAAATATATACGGACAAAATGACAAGAATAAAATGTAAAAAAAACGCCTGAAAGAAACACTGTCACAGGTGTAAGGAAGTGCGGCGAGGAAGGGTTACTTAAAGTTTTATAATAATAATCAATATGCAGAGTCGAACTTTACGTTAGTTGAATAAGTTGTCCGTTCACTTCAGACTGGCATTTCACGCAATTGTTACAGGATGCCTTGAATCCTACCGAAAGGTCATTTATACATAATATAGAATTGTCCGTTCATTTCAGAGTGGCATTTCACGCGATTGTTACAGGATTCGTCGAATCTTACCGAAAGGTGATTTATACATAATACAGTTTTCTATACATACTGTACTTCTTAATAATTCGTACACTAAATCTTAGACCTTAATTATATTCGCTCGAATGAGGAGCATAATATGTTATATGATATTGATATTATTGAAAACATCAAGACGAAACCATAGTAAATACTTTACTGATATTCTTTGAAATTATAGTCTAGAATTGATGAGTCTTGGTACTGAGAATCATCACCACAACCCACCTTCGATCCTATGATTTCGGGATTCCTCTTTCACCAGAGATTTGCCAATAAAGTCTACACTTGATGGTAATGGACGCCTTCTACATCTTATAAGAGTAGGTTTCTCTTGCAGATTTAGCAAGATAAAGACCTTTTTTATTATGATAATTCTATTTCCAAAACAAACGAAGCTGCAAAACACTAGGGAACATAAAAATTAATGCTGTAATCAATTTGCGTTCCCCTAACTAATCCGCCACCTATATGCGTTAGTTAAGAGCTGACACCATATGCTAATCGTCAGCAAATTCCCATAAAAATAATTATACCTACATATTATTTCAATGTCGTCGAAGGTGTCATTATCATTATTCAAAAATCTATTATATAAAAACGAAGATATTCATGATTATAAAACAGTAAAGAAATAGACGGGAAGACAACAGAAAATAGTAATGGATCTGCTTTTATATTAATGAACGAGCACTACAGTTCGTCACATAATTAATAGCAGTCGACAAGCCTCGCTTTTTAACCGACTTCAAAAAAGGAGCAGGTTTGGATGATTCTTTTTTTAATCGAAAGCTGGTGCTTGTCGTGTGGTCCCACATAAATTTGAACGAGATCTGACAATGGCATCCATGTCAAAATCATATAAGTCTTAAATTTGCATTAAGTATGTGCGCGATAAATAGACAAATAACTCAATATCTCGCCAACCGATTTCGATGATTCTTTTTTTAATTGAAAGCTGGTGCTTGTCGCGTAGTCCCACATAAATTTGAGCGAGATCTGACAATGGTATCCATGTCAAAAGTACAATGTACTTCATTTGAAGTCGGTTAATTGGAACGAAGTTCCTTATCGCGCGTTGTGAAAGGGGGCTAGACGGAAAAATACGACACTTTTTGATTCTTACGAATGACGACACTTTTTTTGAAGTGATTCAGAGAGTTTTACAGAGATGGCGCTACAATAATGATTCAATAATACTTAAATCGAAAGGAACTTCGTTCCATCCGGGTGTCCCTTGACACCTCTCATGTTTTTGTATTTTTTGTTAAAATGTTAGATTATCTTCTTGTTTATTTTCTAGTATTTTGTGTAAATATCCGACAATAAGCAGGTGACCCACTTGAGCGGCGTCGTCAAAGGACATCAGTAACATACAGGCATACGATGCTTTGACGGCCGTAAAGAAAATGGGAGATCCGAATTTTTCCAGCTACAATGCTGCGATCCAAACACGTAAAAAATATTGCACGGTCTATTTTAGAATGGAGGGCGCTAGCAGGCGTTGAAATGACATGTGAAAACCTCTTTCACCACGCAAAACCATAATGAAATGGAGGCACCATTTCATTATTAATTCTTGTCAATTTTTCTATATCCATAAACACACGTCAACGAACTCAGACCCATCTTTATAGAGACTTATATAGCTGCAACATTAGAGAAGTCGGCAAAGACAAAACGGGATAAGACCGGTTTTAAATTATATTTTTACACGCTTTATATTAGCTTCACCTGTATGTATGTTTGTTTGTAACTCGTAACCGACTCCTTTGGACTTGATTTTGACCCACTTCAAACGGTCAGAGTTCTTTCAAACTTCGTAGACTTATCGAGGACCGATGAGAATTCAATATTTAAAGAAAAAGAAAGAAAGAAAGAAATACAAAAAACCGAAATTTCATTTCAAAAATCAAACTGTTTAGTTTGATGAAAAAATAAGTAAAAGTAAAAAACTAAAAAACAAGTTTTTATAAAAATATCCAACTAAAAAATAGAAAATAAATTTGAATTAAGAATCGTGTAATTATAATAAAAGCGTGGGTGTCAATGAGTAGAAGGATTATCATTTTGATAATATCTTAAAAAGCATCCCACGCTTTTTTTATGCATATATATTACTGTGTTTATTTATATTTCGTTCACGGTGCAAAGGAGATCCGCCAAAGTGGTACCGACTTGTACATTTAATGAATTTGGTATAATATATTAGTTACCTTATGTACTTAACCATGATACAATATATAAAGCAGTAGGTAGTTGCAAAATATTATTTTATTCTTTGTTATAATTTACTATATTTACGATCCCCCTTATTACTTTCCGTGAAACGGAACGTTCAACGATGCATTAGTGATGTGATTGTAACTATACGTAACAAAAACAATCGATTCTCTTCAAATGCAATAATGATACATTCACTCTTCTAGTGCAATCAACAAAACATATTAATAATAAGTATATCAATACTAATTGAAAAAATCGGTAACAAAATAAACGAAGCGAAATAAATTCCCTTTTTTAATATAATAATGGTGCGATCGATCGATCGATGTGATGATCGATATTATTTGAAAGCCGCTGCTACGTCCCTTTAAGTCACTGTCAACAGTGTCAGTCTGACGTTTCCTAACGTCACTGTCTGTCACAATTTCGCTTGTCAGTCAGATGGACGTTTTTTATAACAGAAAGTCATGACACCAAAGTAATATAAATGAAACAGCCATGTTCTTAGATAATAAATAATTTTAGGTTTATAGTAAAAGACGATGTATAAAATCAATCAACTGATTAAAATCGGTCGACAGGCCATTATAATAATTATTATTGTAGCAAAAATAATAATATTATGTGTGTATCTTCATTATTTATTAAAAGATATGTGACTATTAAGTAATCTTTAAACCAACATAACACTTAAACCCTGCTAGCTGTTGAGGTCAAATAAACTTCAATGTGGATTAAAAATAGTAATGAATGAAATACCTAAAGTTTTAACATTGTACATTGTTGTACATCTCGGTACCAATTCCCATACTAAAGTGGCGGGTCTCCTTTTTCATCATAACAGTCTCTCTTTTCATCTGGGTACTCTTCATAATTAAAAAAAATCTAGACGAGATATACCTATTTTTATATCGTCCATTCTTTTCGCATCGAACGAATAATACAGTGTAGAAAAAATTACGCGTCAACTTGACCTTTCAGTATTCTTCTATACTAATAATAGTATAGTCCTCCTCATCGATTTCGATGACGGCGTCCCTAGCTAAAATGCATTAAATAACGTCAAAATTAAAAACTAATTATATATTAATATGTATGTCGTATATTAATATATATATATAGTACTATATATATATATTATATATTAAAATACTAAAAATAATATAAAGTTTGTTTGGCTGAACGCGGTAATCTCAATTTTTGTATTTGATAGTCCATTTATCGAGGCAGGCTATAGACTATGGAACATTATATATTTTTGTAGCAATTTTTTTCCACAAATTAACGCGGGTGAAACCGCGTGGCACAGCTAGAAAAATTATAAAATGTGCAAAATAACTGAAGCGCGAATTCATAGCTTAAGTTAATTAATAAACCCGCCCCACGCTGTCCTACAGGCTATGCTTCGCGAGTGTTAAGTGCACCTTGTTTATGTAATAGCATTAATCCCTAACCGTGGCTTTAGTCACGCGCTACGCGATCGATAATCTTACATGTGTTGGGCCACTTAATCCATGTACCTATACCAACAGCCATACGCTTCATTCGTTCTTTAATTTAGTCGTAGGTAACAGCTATTGCTGATTTATATTTCATGAGTCCTTTCCATGAACGAATGATTTACATCGATTCAATGAGTATAAACGTTCTTTAATCGGAACTTGCTTTTTTAGTTGTTTAGTAGCTTCAGGGCCATATGCCAAAACTGATTATACTATGTATTTAAGGCGGATTTAACCAAATAATAATACTTATAATGTGATATAAGAGTAAGTATACTTTAAACAGTTTGCGAATTAATATAATAACGAATGAACATGAAAGCCAAGTAAAAATAGAATACTATACTTATAAATAACAAGTTGAGTAATAAATGCTAAAAATCGTATTTATTACTAATTTTAAACTCCGAAAAAAAATTTAACCTAAATAACCTCTATACGCAAGTATAGAGCCTGAGCGCGCACTGTGTTATTTTAATTATATTAATTCCATCGGTTTTAGTATCGATTCATGTTTAACATGCTTATAAAAATGATAATTTGAATTAATAAAAACTGAATCCATTCATGCTCTTGGTACATTCAAAGAAATTTTGGCATGCGTATGCTGTGGACTTTGATATCACCCATTATGCCATCATATTTTTACCAATCTTTGCACAACCGAATCGTCGAACACAAGATCAACTAGTTTTTTTTTACATTACAGTAAATATTTAAATGTCCGGGAATAATTTTAAAGTTTTAATAATTATCTGAAAGTTGGACGATAACTATTTGATTTGTCAATAACCATTTATGTTGTCGTACATATTATCGACAGAAAATTTCTAGTGTGTAATAGCGAACAAAGGGGACATCTTAATTGAAAGTGCCAATGGTCCAGGCACCCTCACAACAAAGAGATAGTGTAGGATTGAAACTACAGTAGAACTTCTGATTATGTCCCTCTGACAATGCGGCTAAGGACCGAACGATAAGCAGTGTTCTACCGGCCCGGAGAAATGTTACCTCTTTGAGGGATTAATGTTTATTTCTGGGTCTTTGTTGAATCAAATCTCTTTGTATGTTGAACAGAACTGCGAACTAATAGGTAGATATGTATACCTGTAATATATTGAAATACTATAATACGTCGAATAGAGTACCTTTTAAACCGACTTCAAAAGAAGGTAGAGGTTCCCAAATCTATTGTACATTTTTGTTTGTTACCTTAGACCTCCGCCATGTATCTTCTGCAGGGAAATGAAGGAATGATCAAATATCAGATCGAATCAAATCACGGGTTCCTTCATTTCCCTGCGACATATCCATCGATTTACAAAATTCTTCTTCATTCTTATTTGAAAGGATACACGTTCAGATTGATCCAAATTGATGGGATCTAAGAGAATTTCAGGGAACTTCACAAAAATCAAATCTTTTGCAATGATGGTAAAGTAAACCATCGGTGACCACTTAACAAGATGTGGATCGTTTATTGTCTAATTACAAAAAAACTGAAGATAAGGAGAACTGAAGATAACCACAGACGGAAACCCTTCCATCAGTATTTCTTTCTTTGAAGTCGGTTATTTCTCTTAAAATATTTTTCTTATAACTTTTATTTCTTGATCGGCCACGCATCGGTGATGCCTTGGGTTTACTGAGGTCAATGAGCGACAATGGCCACATTAGATGGATTATCAGCTCGGCTAGTTACATAAAAAGATTAAGCGATACTCACAGGATCAGTGAACATGGTCCGCAAATGTGACGCAAAGGCGAGGAATGCCAGGCTTTGGAAGATGAAGATATTGACGTAGCTGTAGAGCGGGTAACTGGAGAGCCCAGGCAGCAGCATCACCATCATGACCACGAACTCCGCGTATAAGATGAGCAGCCATGTCAGTACCGCACAGATTATGCCGCATATGTCCTGAAACAAAGATGGAGAATGGACTTGACGTGATGAAAAGCGTAGGTAGTGTGTATTGTTTGGTTTTCACTAAGGAGTTAGTGAGATGTGAAAGGATCTTTAAATCTATCACAAGATACAGGGTATACAGGGTGTCCGGTAAATAGTGGATCTACCGAAGATGGCAGATAGCTTGAGGGTTGCCCTATCATATGTCAAAAAATTACCTTCGTTAAAGTCACCGTTTTCGAGATATTGACCATTTTTTTAATTTAGAAAATTCGGCTCCTTTACCCTACTTTTTTCTATTGAGTCAAAAAATAAGCAGATATTTTAATTATTTTTCTCTAGGAATTTTCAGAGAGTTGCTTTACAACTATCAGTTTGCAATTTAGTTGAAATTATCAGGGAACCCAGAGAAAATAGCGTCTGCTTTGATTTTTTGTTTTTGTTTTTGGATTTTCTTCTACACAACATTGACGCGAGGTGGTTGAAAAAGAAATGAACTGGACAAGCATGGGCCATTACTTTAAAAGTTTGTCTTTTAAATGCAGATTCTAAAAAGGTAAATTTGAGGCTACCTTAATACGGTATTTTTTAAAGTTATAGCCATATTAGTGTCAAAGGGGTGAATTTGAAGCGAAAGCTACTGTATTGGTTACTGCGTTGGGCTCATCTTTTTAAATTATATAAATAGAGATCAACTTAAAAAATTAGATCGTGGTCCCGGCAACAAAATTTCTGGATTTTTTGTAGCTAACCCACTCGTGATATATTTTTAGTATACTAAAAATTGGATAAAAAACTTTTCATCTTTAAAACATATGGGTGAAGGTCATTTCGAGTTCGGATCTTCTACTAATACTTCTTCAGTTTATAAAATTTCATCTGAAAATAAAACTCGATAACTTTCACCCGCACCATTCCCGGAGTATCATTCGAGTATAATATTGTGTAAACGAAGTGCATAAGTTATGACAAACACTTACTGTAAAAAACTAACAGAGCGATTTTTTTCCAGTTTAGAATTCGGGCAATGTCCACTAGGATCCATTACAAAGATGGATTTTTTTCACTTTTATGTCCACTTTAATCCATGATCCATTAAAAATCTATAAATGGATCTTTTTACACCCATTGAGTGTCCAAATTCGCGTACCTATTGAACTACGCGGATTGCGAACAAAAATACAGCTGAGTGTGAACGAACATGTTTTTACACCGAGGCCTTTGGAACCAATTTTTAGTCGACGTTCATGCAAAAATTTTAACTGAACGATTAGTATTCATGCGTACTAATCAGAGAAACTACATGCGGAGAGTAATCGACCTTAGAAATGCTCATCAAGATTTTGATACTGAAGGCTTGAGTAGAATGGCAATTCTCCCTTCGACATTTAATGGAGGTCGCAGGTAGGTATATGACCGAGCGAACTCAGGATGCGTTTTTCTGTGTCTGAAAAAATGGCAGAGCAGATTTGTTTATCGTCGTAACTATGAACTGTCTCAAAAGATCCGAAATAGAAAATAACTAGCTTGCCAGCCAAACGCTCTATGACAGACCCGACTTCATTGCCCGAATATTCCATCTAAAACAAAAACGCTCAACAGACCTTCTCATAAACAAGTTATTTGGAGTATTCCGGTGCTATATGTACTCGGTAGAGTGGCAAAAGCGCGATTTGTCTCATTCGCACAATCTTTTGTGACTCAAAGAGAAGATGACACAGACACTGATCTCATACTGGACAGTAACGTCAAAACCAAAATGATCTACGGTCTATGTGGCCCAATTAATACCAGTTCACCTTGCATGAAAGAAGGCAGTTGCACGGAAAGGTTTCCGAAAAACTGCGTTAATGAAACTTTCAATGGTTGTAACGAGTATCCATCTAATCGCTGTCTGGCACCGCAAAACGGCGATTTCACAGCTGAAGTAAATATGCGCGGTCAGTGTGTTAGAACCGAAAAATGGAAGGGTTGGTACCTATATTACGATGTTTTTTTTTGCAATCATAGAATATCTCGCTATTTTTACAAAAAAAAATCACTCTTTCAAACACTTTTCCATAATTACTTATGTTTTGCAGAATGTCAAACTATAAAAGCTAAAACTCCCCATAAAAGGAGAATCTCAAGTTCTGAAGATTTTTATTGATGAAATTATCAAAGTAGATATTGTAAGCTTTAATGTAAGGTAAAATTAAAATGTGTACATTATATTTCACAAGTGGGGCAAATGCATATACAGATGTTGGCCATCTCCTTTGCGGGAGCGTTTGGAAAATTCTCGTCGTACCAGCTTATTATTTATTATATTAGCGCAATTAGCTTCAATGCCTTACCACAGAGGACATAATACTACATAATTATACTCCGATGTTACATCCTCAAGATTTAAATACCATGTAGTTGTCCCTCGTGGTACAGCATCACCACACATTTAGGAGCATAAGATGAAAATAAAAATAAAATAATAATAAAGTGTCGCTTATTTAGTCTATGTTACTGTACTCGAACATCACTACTGCAAGAGCACATCCCTAATTGTCATTCGATTTTCGTGTGCCGCATCGTCGGTAGTGTCGTAGTAGCAAAATAGCTTAAAATATTATAAGAGCATTGAAATCTTGTGTTTTTTAGATTGTAGGATTTCTAATCAACAATTAGAAAACATAGGAAAAGGAAACATAAGTCCGAATCGGAAATAAGGGAGAAAATTCGTGAACTTCAAAAAAGGCTTGATGGTATCTTCTGATTCGTGTTATAATTATTTTCATTTGATTGAACTATAATTCATTTATCAACGGGTTCCTGAGGTCGTAATACACATAATTTATTAGTATTTTGTATTAATCTTTACAATTTAGTAATTTTTCCTACGAGATGACAGGCGACCTCATACGAAAAAGGAAAAAAAATGAATGCTAACATTCATTAACAGCTCTTTTGTTTCATAAAGTGGTAATACGTGATACTCGTATTATCCAGGAACGTAAAATTTTGCTTTCTTAATGTGGTAACACGAGATGTTATCCTGAGAGTAAACGACATAACATAAATATTAATATCGCGGTTGAATTTCAACAGGTAAGTTCTTTCAACCATACATTGTACTTACAGATACTTAACTCTGTGCCAGGAAGATAGTTTTGCTTACACTCTTCCGTGCAACTGTCATCCTCCTACACTTATGACAAACAAAGAAGAGTCATCTTCAATAGACGCTGGCGCGGTCAACCAGTGGAAGGCTTTCCAAGCGTTTATCAAGACATCATAGACAGAGTCCAAAGTCCAAAGTCCTAGTCGATTGCACCATTTGTTTGCAGTTATGTTCTGCGGAGTTTCATGTCCTGTGAGTTGTGGGAGAAATATCAGGGACATCTATTAGAAGATGGTGCGACCATAGACAGAGTGTATCAGAATCTAATGAAAAATGTCACTAATCGTTACATTTGCTCGCTTCAAGATATTGTATTTTCAATTGGTGAAAAAGAACATGGTGACGATTCCCGAGTTAGTCGCAAGTACATTGCTGAGATAAGTTACAGTTGTACGGCTGAGATCGTCAATAACAAATTAACAATATTGGGACTTGTTCCGGTGAGATCAGTCTATGAAAGAGTGTTAAGAAGAGTTAATGAACAGTAAGGTAAAACATTTTTCTTTACCGCTCCTGGTGGTACAGGAAAAACTTTTTTGATGCTCCTGGCGGTACACGAAAATCTTTTTTGATGCTCCTGGCGGTACAGGAAAAACTTTTTGATGCTCTTGGCAGTACAGGCAAAACTTTTTTGACAAGATAAATAAGGCGAATTTTGTTTATTTTTATATTGTTGAATATTATCTACGTAGGAAGTAATTTCCAAAGCCACATATTAATCCGGATTACTCCGTACCTACATTAGTCAGGATGGTCACAGGCATTCTATGTAGTAAATAGTTCAAGTTACACGAAAATATTGTATGGCTGAACAATTCTTCTTGAAAATTCTTAAGTATAATAATTCTGCAACAACATACATTTATCATCTACGTATAACTCACAGTAACCATTTTAGCTTTAATTTTATTATTTTAAAAACAGTTGAATAATTTACTAGTTTGGAGTACTACTAGTACTAGTTGGATACTTAAAATAATCAATTTGGCTCCAAGCCTACAACCCATTAATTGCCAACTATGCTCCACCACGCTTTTCCAATATGCATTGGCGGAGGGGTTGCCAACTCAAATGTTCCAACATTTTTTTGTTTTGCTGATGCTGAACTCAGTCGATGGTGGGTGCGCGCTCACGTCGGTACCGTTGGAAATGAGCGCGCAGATGAGCTAGCTAAGCAAGCTGCCCTGCACAAGAGGACGCCTGCTGATTATGACAGGTTCCCAGTGTCATATGCCAGGCGTATGATACGCCAACGTACTCTTGATGCCTGGCAATCTGGGTACTCAGGGACCCGGGAAGGTAGAATCACAAAGATTTCTTCCCGGAAATTCGCCAGGCGTATCGAATTATCGAGAGACTTGGCGTATCATACTGGAAATCACAGGTGTGGACAGGACATGGCGGAATAGCACAATACCTCCATCGATTAAGGGTGCTTTTCCACCAGAGATGTGCTACGCAGCTATGCTGCGAAGATGTGAAATCCAATAAATATGATTGGTTCAATAAATTGATTGATTTCCACCAATGAATATGATATGTGGATATCAAACGCATCCATAGCAACGTAACATAGGACATCTCTGGTGGAAAAGCACCCTTAAGCTTCGCGACGACTCCGGATGCTTATGTTTCCCTGACACCGAACAGACAGTCGAGCATATTCTGAATGAATGGCACGCGCTTTAGTGCCAGAAGGATGCAGCTCGTCTCGAGGTCAATATGTGCATTGAGATCTCGAGCTGGAATTCTCTTCTGGGTGGAGAACGTTCACGACCAAAGTTCGCCGACTACTGTACTGATGTCATGAGAACAGTGGTACAGCAAAATAAATAGAAAAATTAATGAAGTATGTTATAATAATAATTTATTTACTTATTTATACATATTATTCAGGAATATTATATGTTCATATTTATGAATATGTTTATTATATTAATATTTATTTATTTTATAATATATTTTAACAACAGAAGTATAATAACAATCAAGGTCCCTGAAAAATAAAATCAGGGGAAATAATAAATTATATAAAAAAGACCTCAGTCGATCTCTAAAATCTGTCGTAAGAGGCGACTAAGTTCGCGACTCTTCCTTTTATCTCGTTCTTGGCCGGTAACGTATCGGCGATGCCATTGTTGCTGATATCCACAGACCTTTACCGAGCTTTTACCAATATTTCGACTAACATGTATGTTAACATGTCAATTTAAAGCTGTCACGTATCAGCGCCCGTCTTACACAGGCGAGCGCTGTTGTTGTGGTTACATAAGAGCGTTACTGAAGCGCGCCTCAAGTTTAAGCCTTACTTAGCTATATTTTTGTTGTATTTTTGCTTTAAATACATAGGTCAGGACAAAGTTTTGTTACATAGTAAAAGTATGATATTGAAATTAATTGTTAAAACTTCTATTTCGCGGTATTCGCGGCTTTGACATAAAAATTTAAAACAACCATATTTTAGAACTGGTTTCATCCCAAAATGACATGTTCAAAAACTTGAAAATGGCTACTAACTCATTTCAATCAGCTTTTTTGAATGAAAAAATATATCGTGTTTTTTTCACAGCTAAAAACCAGTAAATGTTATTATGATAATTTTTCTTAAGTCATATCGATAAGTTCCATTAGAGCGAGGGAGCACCTAATTTAAGGTTATTCAATAATTGGTCAGGGAAACTGTGTGTACTTTAACATTATAGTAGTTCGTTCAAACAAAGGATCAATACTTTGTACCTGCTGATTTCTGGCCAACCAAACTAATTGGCCAACTAAGTTTCCAATCCGGGCTCGGTCTAAGAACACTTAGAAGAGCTTAAAGTTAGACGTCTTCTTTCAATAGAAACCAACCTTTCAATGTGAAAATCTGTTTGGATGTTTTTTCTTTTTACTTTTTCACACAAAAATGAAGAACACAGTTGGGCCATGATCTACAATAAGCAAAGTTTATATCTTTACCGTGCTTGTCGTTTCAATAACCTATCAACCCATATTTTGGCAGTTGAACAAAAAGGACCACGAGCAATTAATGTTTGAAATATTATGTGTGAACAGCCTCACGATTGTCAGTAAAATTTATGTTACTTTTCATACATAGGTGTATTGTATTATACATTCGTTACGACCGTATCGATCGTATCACGTCCCGGGTAGACAATTAGGTCATGAGACCGATATTAAATTTTCCGAGAATCCTTGCCGTAGTTTATAAAATACCACATAGTACAATAGAATTGAACAGAAAAATTAATTGAAATGATGACCCAATTCCATTCGATGTCCTACGTTTGCTTTATTTCCGCACCGATTCATACCTACATCCTTCTTCATCGATTTTTTGTATAATATAATGTCTAGTTTATTTTCCAATGAGGTTCTTGTGCAACAAGACACCTTTTTGGAGAAGAACCTGCTAATAAGTTATCAAGCAATCGCTCTCTATATAAAGCCCCGCTAATGACACTGCCTGTTGCGCGTGGATCGATCCGAGACTGTAGTGTAGCAGATTTTATGAACAGACATATATTTCTGGCTCGTGTGGGAGTACCATGTTTGTGACATGTGTCTTTCCATGACACGCGCAATACAGGCTCTACTAGTGCGAAGGTATGAGTGCATGTTTATTAACTAGCTTGTGTACGCGACTTTGTCCACGGAAATATTGTTCCTTCTACTATTTTACCCCTATAAACATTATGTACTTTTCAAAATTTTATTTTTATTTTATTTAGGTATGCCTTTTTTTTACAGAATTTTTGTAGTTGGTAGCGACCATGACTGTGAACTGCTAGGACCCCTCGCGTCCCGGGTTTAATTCCCGGCCGGGACAGATATTTATGTGACAGATAAATATTTATACTCAGGGCATGGGTGTTATTGTGATGTGTTATATGAGTCGTACATGCCACTCGAGACACAGGTGAAAACCTACTACGGGGATGAGTGTGTAAGCGTTTATTATTTATTTTTATTAGTAAACTCATATAAACTTTCACTCCCTATTTCATTCAACCCCTAATAACTTCTTAATCAAAATTTCATGCTTCCGCTGGTTAAGGCTGTGAGTTCTTTGTCAGGCATTGTCATGTTATCAGATAGCGTTTAATATAGTGTTGTGTCTGCTTCTCTACCTGCATTGCCTGGGATAAAATACCCTAAACTCTGATTTTTTATTCCAGCAAATTGACATTTCCAGTATTGCAAGTTTTTATTGTTTTCTAAATAGTGATGTCCTTGTGAAATCGGTAAAACGTAATCAATATTTTTCGATTTTTGTGTTAAAATTAATATTGAGGTAATTAAAATTAAAACGCAACTTATTTCATATTATTCTCCGAGTCAGAAATTCAAATATAATCGTATCGCTACCAATATCTATCAAGCTCAGATTAAAGAAATAAAAGGCAGATATAACTTTCGCAAAGAAATGCAACGAATGACGTGAAGCCGCTTTTTCACTATGTGTGCATGACAACCATATTGACAGTTAGCAGTGGCATCGTAGAGACACATACTTCTTTGTGTGTGTAAGTTGCCACATTGAAAACAAAAAGTCGCTATCTCCCGCAATTTAGTAAATATTTTTTGCCATATTTTTGACTTGAAATATTATGCAAAATTAAATTGGCAAATTTATTTATCAAATTATAAATTATCAAAAAATATGGATATTAAATATGTCAAATGTTCTTTTAATATACAGTACTTAATATGTTGAATTGTTTTAATTTATGGCTTTTTCTCTTTTGGGTAGTTATTTTTCATTGAAAAATATTAAAATTTTAATACATTTATTATAATTAAAATACATGAAATATATATAATATACGTCATCTTCATTAAAATGCAATGAATAAACAAAGCAAAATTTGGATTGTCAATCATTATCTTGCCTACTTTGAGGAATAATAAAATCCCATTTATCTCGTTTAATAGCATTTGTCGGCAATCTGCAAAATAAAATAATTTATTGAGTAGGCTAAACAGGAACTAAAATAGAATACAATATTTTCTTTCAATCGTGCATTTTATCGTAGGCAAACGTGATATTTTCAATCAACCAGGTTTACCTATGTTAAAATCCTTATTTTATCCCTCTAATCCTTTTTACAATCTATATTATGTTTGTAATAACCCAGCGACTGGTATTTATGCATTGGCTGCATTTCCTCATTTTTAGATTTAAATAAATACAACTATTTACTTTTAAAATATTTTTTTTGATATTTTATAATCGATCAGTGTTCAAATAACCCATGCATATTTCCCCTAATTTAGGGTAATCGATTTTCATATAAAGCTGGTATAAAATTTAATAATTGTCGAGGTTTTGTGTTCCGAGCGCACCTCAAAAATATTATTATAAATAAATAATAAAATAATGAACAGTTACCTGTGAAAAGATATCTAATCTTCTTTTGCTTGATTTTGGGAACAACTTTAGCAGGTTTTAAAATTGCAAGACGGCATTTTATCTGAGAAAATTATTTTATAAATTTTGACAATTGTGACATACAAGCTATTTGACGCTTTCTTTAGTACTGAATCGGGTTTGTATTTGCTTTTTAAGTTTGTATTTGCTTTGGTAGCTTGACATTTTAGTTGAATGAATATATCTGCCTTTTATTTCTTTAATCTGAGCTATCAAGTATAAATTTTTCCATTATTATCTCTTATTAGTCCATTAATAGATAGTCTCTTTTTACGTTACGTAACGTCTATTGAACTTTATGAATAATAATTCGTCTTTATTAAAAATATAATACAATTTTAATAAAATTAAATTAAATTTAAACAAATAAATATCTTACGATTCATGTAACCGGAATTATGAAAATATCACTAGCAAAAAACAGGCAACATTATTCTTGCATTTGACATTAGCATGTGTCAATTCGCTTTGCGGATTTAAAAAACAGAGTTTACGTCACAACCCAGTTCACGGTCTACCAGTGTGTAAAACAAGAAAAACCGTTTAGTAGCTTTTGCGGAAGAAGGGTGACAAAAATCCATCTGAACTTTCATACCAGGATAATGATGCTAAGAGGATGTATGATTATGAACTTACCCGTATACACCAGGCGCGTCCAGCGCAGCACCGGTTATGCATGTCACGGTCTGCCCGGTGCAGCACGAGGCACTCGGGGTCTACTTGGTACGGGCTTTCCATGTCATCGTCATCTGAACTGTCGTAGAAGTCGCGTGTCATTTAGCAGCTTCACACCTGCGTATAACGTCATGCATTAGTTCATCGATTCGTGTTTTACTTCGCGCTGTACGAAACGATACTTTTTTATGGAAATAACCGGAAATAATTCATGGAAATATTATAAGGACGAGGAGGAGAATGGAGCCAAATTATAAAAACTTTGAAGGACATTCATTCTGGACACGACCTTCAGTAATGAAGAATACGACGCCAGAAGATTATAAATTGTCGCCCATGGACATTAGTGACACCAAACGCATCACTGCTGCGTTGTCTGCCATGAAAGAGAGAATAATAATCTAAAATTTTAACAAAGAAAAACCGACTTCAAATGTAGTACCTACATCCTTTTCAATAACAATAAAAAAGAATCATGGAATTGGTTGACGTGATCAATATCGTAACTCAATAGTTATTCGTCCATTTGTCACGCACATACTTAATGCTTTAACACTTATATGGTTTTATCATGGATGCCACTGTCAGGTCTCGCTCAAATTTAAGTGGGACCACATGACAAGCACCAGCTTTCGATAAAAAAAAGAATCATCAAAATCGGTGGAAAGTTCTGAGGTAACAAACAAAAAAAAATACAGTCGAATTGAGAATCTGCTCCTTTTTTGAAGTAGGTTAGAAATAAAGAAACCATTAAAACAGTCATGACAACTTTGTGCAACAGTTATATTTGTGATGCACTTTATTATGGCGGCTAGCCAGCGGAAGCGGAAACCGCTGATTATTGTCGATATCTACTAAAAAGCGTTGGAAAAAGCCATTCCCGGGTATTTTTTGCACTTTTTAGTGGACATCATGATAAGTAACTGAGGCATGTTCTATGCATCATAGCAATTTTTCAATGAATAATACTTCAATAAGTATAGTAAAGCTTCAATGTCACTTAAACTTTTATTTTTATAACGCACCTATATTTTGTTTGATACTATAAATCGTAACACAATAGTGTTTGTTAAAGTTTTTTGGTTTTCTAGTATTTAGTTAACTAGTATCATAATAACGAATTAATAATGAATGATATCATTACGGTACATGGGGAGAGTTCATGTAATTAAGAAAAAATTTATCTTGCGATGACCCATGAGATCGCTGCAAAATTAATCAGTGAAAAAAGTGCACATACATATAGTTGATGAGATTTTAATTGGGTTATCTACGCCTTTTAAAGCTTAAAAGTCGGGCATACTTTTAGTCCAGTCAAGGAATGACTCAAAAGAGGGTATAGAGTGCGTGAGCGGGAACCTAAGCGATTTCTTCAGAAACTTGTTCAGGGTGCTTAGGGTGATAAAATACTAAAAGTCCCCGCGTCTAGGAGGTGAGCCGGAGGGAGGGGGGGGTTACAAAGGTCTCAATTTTAGGTTTTTCGCCAATATCTCAAAAACGGTGCGTTATAGCGAAAAATGTTCTAATATGAAATGAAAGCTTATAAAATTCTCTATAACTTTAATTCTATACACTTTTTCCGTATCTCCGACCGTTTTTGAACTATACGGTCCAGAAATGTAGCAATTTAAGTTATTCAGCGTGATAACAGCGTGATTCATATCAGCTGTCGTAAAAATGACACCTGAACTGATACCATTAAAAAGATGTTAGGCAGGCATCTTTATATAACGAAGAGGCAGTTCCGTTGCAGCTCAGATTTTCTGCTGCACCAATTGACTTCAAGAATCATTGTTTTTATGTACATATTGCCTCAATGAAGATATAAAAAAGCCTTTGAAAAAAAGGCGGGTTGTACATTCAGTTGAGACTCTAGCTGCTAAATATTGTATCAAGCAGGTATGTTCTTCGAGAAATGATGCCTGGGGTAACGAAGTTCTTGATATTTTTTCCTGCATTACCGATATTGTTGCTGAAGGAGCAAAATATCATGAAGACACTATTACTCACTTGTGAAGCCTGTCAGTTACCCAAAACTCTACAAAACTGAGATCTCTAGAGATACCCATGTCGTAGAGGCTATGGAAGAAATATTTGCTTACATGGATTACTTTCCCACGATGAGATACTCGTTTTTTTTGTTTGTTTTTGTTAAAAGGCTTTTTTATATCTTCATTAAGGCAACATGTACATAAAAAAACAATTATTCTTGAAGGCAAATGGTGGAGCAGAAGGTCTGAGCTGCGACTGCCCTGCCTCTTCATTAGATAAAGATGCCTGCCTAACGTCTTTTTTAATGGTATCAATTCGGGTGTCATTTTTACGACAGCTGATGTAAATCTAAAGGGATGTCAAGTCAAGGAAACTTCGATATTTGCCGTCTTTCCTTTCCTTACTAGCTTTAATACGACCCGGCATTCCCTTTCCTTTCCCTGAGAGACATCGTTACTTCCTTCAACGACATTCTCGTCATACAAAATGCATACAGGACTCTTATTAGTACTCATGTTGGATAACCCAATTGTGTTACTAATAACAGTGTATGTATATCTGAAAAGAATATTTTGTGGCTGCCCCCCTGCATTACCGGCTAGGCTACCGTGCCACTGCCAGACGAAATAAAATTGCGAAAACCTATAATAACATAAGCCCGAAGGCAAGTATACAATATCAATAGGAGTTTTAGCCAAGAAGGTCGCGTTTCCTACAGCGAGCATTAAAGATATTGAGCGAAAAGAAATCATCTTCATCAATATCATGATTGTTTTCCCGCCTCTGCTCAGTTATCCACTGTTATAAAAAACGCGATTTCTTACTGTTACTGCCTTTACTACGTGGAGGTACTCCCAGCTTAGGTTACTATAAATTTTAAGATAATTTTCGCATCAGGTAATGGTTATCACGCTGAATTACTTTAATTTCGACATTTCTGGAGCGTGTAGTTCAAAAACGGTTGGAGATATAGAAAAAGTGTACAGAATGAAAGTTATAGAGAATTTTATAAGCTTTCATTTCATCCTAGAACATTTTTCGCTACAACGCACCGTTTTTGAGATATTGGCGAAAAACCTAAAATTGAGACCTTTGTAACCCCCCCCTCCCTCCGGCTCACCTCCTAGACGCGGGGACTTTTAGTATGTTATCCCCCTAAGCACCCTGAATAAGTTTCTGAAGAAATCGCTTAGGTTCCCGCTCACGCACTCTACAACTACTTTATTGACTGTACTATTTTGTGCCCTCCAAAGCACAAAATTTTTCAAGCCGTCATTCATTAACTTCCGACAACATTAAAATAATGCTTATTAATTTCCCGTGACATAAAATCGTGTCACACAAATGACTCGATAATGGGAAGCGTTGCCGACATTGCAATCTGTATCGGCAAATTACTTTTGCTAGTCATTTCCGAAAGACTCGCAACCCATGCAAGCCATCACGGGCAACGATTACAAGTTTCAACGTTTGTATACCTACGTAAAAAGCTCATTTGAATCCTCAAATATTCGTTACGTTTACAAAGAGATTGCCAAAATCCCATATACCTCTGGACTGAGAACATCATTAATGTAACATATGATAATAGTATGTTACATTAATGATTCTTATGTATGTATGTATGTATGTATGTGTGTATGTATATATGTATGTGTTATGTATGTATGTATGTATCATAAATCTATTATATTTAATTAACTAAAACAAGTTTTCAAAAATGTGGTTCAGTAAAAGGTTTAAACGTATAGTTTAATATTGTTTTGTATCTTAAGGATTTCAGGAGAACGTAGGTACTCACAACCAAACAGTCCGAAAGCGAGTGAAAAGAATAACAACATTTCTCTGTGATAGAATGATAATAATGAACAAAATGGTGGTCGAGCCACAGGTGCTGTACCGCTGCCTTGCCGCTAGCTTCAAATCGTTCGACCAACGTGTCGTAACTCGTGTTTTGTTTAATTTTTGGGATCGAATTTGTGTGTTCATTGAGTCAGGTAGTTAAAATGCTTCGTATATATTTATTAGAATTTAACATGACACACAAAATTTAAATAATTTAGTGTGTCACGAAATAAAATGTAGAATAATATAATTTTGTCGCGATGAACACAATTTTTCTAAGTACCGCATGCGATACTGTATGGAACACGACAAAACAAAACAAATAAACAAATTCAGTGTGTTTTTAGTTTATTAATATGTAACGTCATAATAACTATAAATGTTCCTTTTTTTACCTTAAAATTGACAACTTCTTACATAACAACATTATGCTCTTCAATTTGTTCCTGGGGTCGATGTAAGTTAATGTTATAAAGTTCTGCGCGTAGTTATACACACATACATGAGACAAAAAAAATTAACATTGAATTAAAATTATAATAATCACAAAATTTTCTTTAAATACAAGTATTCTATTGTGAACTGAAAATAATTCCAGCCAGTCAACATCAAGATTTTCCGGACGCGCGAAAATGGTTCAACATTACACGCAAACAATACTAACTTTAAAATTGGAGCGTCGCCGTCATTGCTATTCCTTTTCATAAAACTCGAGCAAACGGACCGCAGAGTAGTTAAAGCGAATAAAATATTTTAATGCAAGCAGGAATGGTCGGTCGTCGCTGGCTGAACTGCGCAGCGTCCGCGTCGCGATTGCCACCGTTGCAGACTGCAACCCGGACGGCCGCTTAACGGCCGAGCTATATCATATCTGTAGATTCTGTAGCTAGGCTTTTGTGAATCCTCCGCCCGATTTTATTTTTAAACGCTTTTATTTAGCTTCACTTCGGAGCATCAAAGCATCAAATCTTGTAACGTTAATTTGAATGACTTCCCTTTAATGAAAATTGATGAAATTTGGCAGACATGTGTATTTCCGATGACAATACACGAAAATCATATTTTAAACTAATTTTCATTGTTTATTTGTTGTTAAATTAAAAAAAACGATTTTCAGACTTTAGACGCATAATTCTCTATGTTCTTTTTTACGTAGAGACTTGAAATTTTCACAACTTGTAGCTAATTTTATAAACTAAACATTATTGAAATAAAAGCGTTTAAAAAAAAAAATTTTTTTAGGATTCAACTAGCTTTTACCCGCGACTTCGTCTGCATTCAAAAATCCCTATTTATTGATATCTCAGCTTGTAAGCGACGTATCTCGATAAAACATACACCAGATTTTAAGTTAGACCACCAGTAATACAACTGTGAAAACCGCACTCAATTTTATCCAGTGGTTTTGGCGTGATGCGGTGTCAAACATACAGACAGACAAGATTTTCAAAAATGACAGATTTGCAATCTATTGCTCCTATATAGTCCCCTGATATCAAATTTTCTTAAATATCTTCAATGTACAGACATTATCGAGTTACAATTTTATTATATATATAGATTATTTACTCTTCCATTAAAAAGCGCGGGAC